>JANUSC010000376.1:0-213431 GCA_025200525.1 Camellia lanceoleosa
GCATTGAGTAAAATAATTTGTTAAAGAAGTCTTTTATTTGTTTTTGGAAAAGCGTTTTGTTTTCAATTTTACTCCAGCAATTTATCATTTGAATTTTTTCTATATATTTCAAATTTACATTTAAGTGTTTAATTATTATTTTGTCCTGCTATATTCAAAAATCTTGACTCTCTATTTAATTTTTTCCCTTATCTTTGCAAATCTTTTATCTTGTCTGATTTTATTATCGGTTGAATTTTAATTTCTTATCAATTCAAATATCTATCAAAAATTTCTTATCTTTTTCAACAAACACGATCTACAATCTTCAATTTGTTTTCTATCTGATTTCAAATTTATTATACATTGAAATACAATAACCCGGATATCTGTTACAATCTTTTCTTTCTTTCTCTCTTGTTCTTTCTCTCTATCTTGTTGGAATTCTTTCTCAAATATAATCCGATTAGTGTATATATATACTCATTTGTATTTTTTTATTATTATTTCTCTCTTGCTTAATTTTTTAATTTTTTTTGGGTTCATTTACAACTATACGTTTGCAATTTGTTTCATCATACAACAACAACAAAGATCAACGCCCTTAAAAAAAAAAAAAGGAGGAGAAGTGGATCTTTAACAACTTGAAGAAGAAAAAAAGCATCCATAGGAGGTTGGATCAATAGAGTCTTCTCCTCCGATGGTCCTCTGTGAGGCATTGAGTAAAAATAATTTGGTAGAAAAAGTCTTTTATTTGTTTTTGAAAAAGCGTTTTGTTTTTCAATTTTACTCCATAATTTATCCATTGAATTTTTTTTCTATATGTTCAAATTTACATTTAAGTGTTTAATTATTATTTTTTGTCCATATATTCAAAAATCTTGACTATCTGTTTTAATTTTTTTCCCTATCGTACAAATCTTTGTCTAGATTTTATTATCAATTTAATTTTAATCTCTTATACATTCAACAAACCATTAACAATCTTCAATTTATTTCTACTCTGTACAATTTTATTATCTGTTGAAATACATCAAACCCGGAGATCTGTTGCAATCTTTCTTCTTTTCTCTCTCTCTTGTTCTTTCTCTCTATCATTTGGAATTCTTTCTCAAATATAATCCGGTTATATATATATATGTCACATTCTATTTTTATTATTATTTCTACTCCTTAATTTTTAATTTTTTGGTTCATTTAAACTATCTAGCTTGCAATTTGTTTCATCATACAACAACAACAAAGATCAAAAACTTAAAAAATAAAAGGAGGAGAAAGTGGATATGTGCATGAAGAAAAAACAGATCCTGGGGAGGCTGGATCCAATGGAGTCTTCTCACTCCAGATGGTCCCTCAATAGGCATTGAGAGTAAATAATTTGTTGTGAAATCTTTTTATTTGTTTTGAAAGTTGTTTTGTTTTCAATTTTACTCCTTAATTTATGCCCATTCGATTTTTTTTCTATATGTTCCAAATTTACATTTAAGTGTTTAATTATAATTTTTTTTGTCTATATGGTCAAAATCTTATTCTCTATTCAATTTTTTTCCCTATACGTGCAAATTTTGTCTAGATTTTATTATCGATTCCATTTTAATCTCTTATCTGTTCAAATATCTATCCAAAATTTCTTATCAGATTGAACAAACCCGATCCACAATCTTAAATTTATTTCTATACTGTTCAATTTTATTATCTGTTGAAATACATTAAAACGCGGAATCTGCATTGCAATTTTCTTTCTCTCTCTCTTGTTCTTTCTCTCTACCTCTGTTGAAATTCTTTCTCAAATATAATCACAGCCCTTCGTATATATATATATATCACATTCTATTTTTTTATTTTTTATTTTCTACTCTGCTTAATTTTTAATTTTTGGGTTCATTACAACTATACATTTGCAATTTGTTTCATCATACAACAACAACAAGATCAACAACTCAAAAAAAAAAAAGGAGAAAATTGCATCTATTGTGAAAAAAAAGCATCCATAAGGAGAATTTGGATCAATGGAGTCTTCTCCTCCGATGGTCCTCTTGATTGAAAAAATAATTTGGTGAGAAGTCTTTTTTTTGTTATGAAAAGCGTTTTGTTTTTCAATTTTACTCCTTAATTTATCTCTTGAATCTTTTTTCTATATGTTCAAGTTTACATTTAAGTGTTTAATTATTATTTTTTTGTCGGTATATTCAAAAATCTTGACTCTACATTCAATTTTTCCCTATCTTGTAAATTTTTGTCTAGATTTTATTATATTTAGTTCATTTTAATCACTTATACATTCAAATATCCATCCAAAATTTCTTATCTATTCAACAGACCGATCACAATCTTCAATTTATTTCTACTCATTCAATTTTATTATACATTGAAATACACCAAACTTCGGATCTGTTGCAATCTTTCTTTCTCTCTCTCTTGTTCTTTCTCTCTATATGTTGAAATTCTTTCTCAAATATAATCCGGTATATATATATATCCGTTCTATTTTTATTATTATTTCTATACTGCTTAATTTTTATTTTTTTTGGTTCATTTAGAACTATCTGTTGCAATTTGTTTCATCATACAACAACAACAAGATCAACAACTTAAAAAAAAAAGGTGGAAAGTGGATACGTGTGTTTGAAGAAAAAAAAACTATCCATAAGAAATTTGGATCAATGGAGTCTTCTCCTCAAATGGTCCTCTACAGGCATTGAGTAAAATAATTTGTTGAAGTTTTTAACATGTATCAAGCACCATGGTTGATATCGAGCCATGTTTACTCTTCATTATAGTTTGTTTTATTTAATTTTTAATTATCCATTTATGGTCACCATACATCCTTATAGGTACTATCTACACAATCTGATGGCAATACCATGGCCCGTCTGAAGCATTTACATCGAAGCGGAGAAATGGTAGCATATCAAGATGTCAAGGAGGCACTTGATAAATGGACAATTCGAAGGTAAAACCGATACCATCTATAAGATAGGTATGTTAGATTTTCAATGAAAAAATTATCAAAACTTTTGAGCATCTTTGTTTACGTCGAGAATGATGATACACTCTGTATCTCTTACGACTCGAGTTATATCCTTTTTGGATAAATATAAGTATGTCCATATTGGACTCGTCGGATAACCTTTAAACCATTGGCCTTCCTAGGTCAAAATACGACCTCTGATTTACACTAAGGGATGGTAGGTGTACTAATTAGCGAGCTTAGCTCATAGAACAATAGAAACGATCTTGCCCATGGTCCGATATTTTGACATTTATCCAAATTTAAGTGTTGCAATTTCGAGATCAAAATTTATCAAGTCTTAGAACTTAGAGTCTTATCTCATGGTTATGGTATCTTCAGGGTTACCACCATTTGCGGTAATTTAAAATTTATTTAAAGTCTTAACAACTTTAAATCCATATATTAGAAAGACCCGGTAATAAAGGCCACCTTGTGCTAATAGATACAAACCTTTATAGTAGTCAAGTGAAACATTTCCCAAAATGATTGAATGGAAAAAAATTGAAGTTTCGGAAAGATGGCAAATTACTAATCTTTGTTCGACCAAACCAATTGTCCAACATAATTTGGATGAAGTCATTGATGAAGGAGGTAATGTTTACCTTAGATTCTAGAGACCACAAACTGACTCTCAAGAAGCATGTCTTACCTAGTATTGAACTGGTCCTTCTTTTAGAGAACCTTATAGGGTAGATTTCCTAAGTCATCCGGACATTCTCTGATTGGAACCTCTAAGTCGGTTATACCACCATCTAGGCCTCTGGTAACCTGACCAAATTTGAGATCTATGGATCCTAAAATTCAAGGATTACAATTTTCTAGAAATAGGATCCCACATGGGGTGTATGAACCTAGAGAATCATTAACAAGGACCATATAGTCCTCTTGCCCGGTGACATGAATTTTGAAGTTTAATGAATTTTAGTTGAGCGGTGAAAATAAAAGCATCACGACGAACCGCCCCTATGGGTTAAGGGCGTAACCGACGATAATCTGAGATTACTTACGGCCTCAACCAAAATAGACATAACTCCAACTGAGTAAAGGGGCCAAAGCGGAAGCAATAATCAAAAACTTTGTCCATAGAGCCGTGCTTATATGCACGTCAAAACAAACCATACTCATATATGTTAATAACCCACAACAAAACCACAGTACCACAAAATTCTTTATAGGCGAGGATCATCCAACTAAGTCAACCCATGGACTATCTACAAATATACATAAAGTCCTTGCCAACAAGACAAAGTGTAAATACATAACAAAATGGCAGAGATGGGTCTCGTCACGTGAGACACGCAGTGACTCCTCAAAACTCATGTTGTTCTGGAAAACTTCACTTGGGGCTAGAGTTTGTGCATCTCTTGGCTCACCTATAAACACATGAATGGCGTGGCTGATAGATGAATAATATCAAATCTGAAATTTACATAACATTGTAGAACAACATATTCCAAACAGCCTTAGGCCCACTTTGTAGTGACCCTCACCTTACTCTTGGCATACTTGCATGCATTCTTCTTTTGGTGTAATCTTGCCTTGCGAGGTTGTAATCTGTTATCTTGTTTTTGCTTTGCTTTGTCTATTTGATACTTGCTTGAATTAGCACCTTGCCTAGAAGTATATAAAGTCGATTTAGCATAGGTTACTTTTGAGCCTTTGCATAAGAGCAGTTTTGGAACTTTGCTTGACCTCCACCTTTAACGGCGTGTTTGAGATGTCACCCTTAAGCCCGAAGTGTTTAGGGCCGTGGCGAAGATGTTTTGTGTTGAGTGATCTTTGTCCTTGGGCAGGTATAGCCCTAAGTAGAGATGTAGCACACCAGGCCAAGGTGTGTACAGCTTAGTCAAGTCTTGCAATCCTCATTAGGAAGTCCTTGTTGACACGTTGCGAAGTCTTGTTATTAGCAGATGTCATTACTCACGAGTCCTTGCCGCGTAGCTTGTTGAACAGCTTTGTCGAGACTTGTCTTATCCATCGATCCACTTTTGAGTTAAACCAACCCGGTGGCGCCACGTGTCCGAGAAGGATAAAGCAATTTGGTAGACTTAGAACCAAATCATTATTGGTCTCAAAGCCTTGTTTTTAGAGAAGCTCTAGGAAGAGTTCTAGTGAGAGAAGTGGAGTTTCAAGCTTTACCCTTGAGGATCGAGCCGTTGGATTTAAGCTTTAAGGTTAGATTCTTGCCCTACTTTGATTGTTCTTATCAATCCTTACTTGCATTGCTTGATCGGATCGTCTTGCATGTCATGCATTGATTTAAAGTTGGTTTTAGAAAAAGAAAAATTGGTATTCTTGTGTTCTTAAGAAAAAGCCTTGTTTGATCCAGAAGTTTGCAACAAAAATCATGTTCTTGTGTTTGTTCTTGCATGGTCTTCTTGAATGGGTACCCAGTCCATGGTTTTAAACTCATAGCATGAAATCTTTGGTCTCACAATCATAAGTTATAATCCTTGCATTCACCTCTTCGTGATCTCCATGTTCATATTCTTTATGTTCTTGGTGAGAAACCCAGTTTTCCGACCTCATTCATCCTTACCAAGTGGCCCTCGGGACCACACCTCGGCGAAGGTGTGGGACCTCGGCCAGGCAGTTGGTGCCCGGCATGTTTCTCAGGTGGGGAACAATGTTTGTTTTGATTTGACTTAGTTTAGAAGAATGAGAGATCATTTGTATGCATGAGAAACTTGTTTGGAAGTGCATTCAATAGATTGCCATGTGTTTGTAGGACTTGGACTGCCTTGGTAGGCTTGTCCGAAAGGACTAAGTGAGTGGTATTTTAATAAAGATATGTTTTAAAGCTTTGATGAAACCTTGTTTTTGCCTTGTTTGGAAAGTATTTGTAAACATGAATGATTATCTATTTGCGATAAGTATTATATCTTGTTTTTGATGACATCCTCGGGTGGTCAAATGCGTGCGAGGGGACTTTAAGCATTGTGGCACCCGATCGTGCGTGCTAGGGGACTATAAGCATTTGTAGCACAAGTCCTTAGTGTTAGGGACTATAATGCTTGACACCATTGTTTTGAGATCTCTCTTGTCTTGTCTTGCCTTGCCAGCGGTTTTACGCGTGGGCTTATGTTTGTCAAGATGTCATCTCTTGTATTATATTGATGTTAGTAAACATCCCTTGAAGCTTTGAAAGATTTGATAGATGAACTTGATTTGTTCCATGTATTATTTTGTTAAAGACCTCGGATGTCATTCATGAAAACCCTTTATTATTTATGCCATTCTTGGTATCCAAGCTCACCCTCTCTATATATATATGTAGGTGATGGCGGTCGTGATGACGCCTAGTTATTAACAAGCGTGTTTTGCCTATGCATTTTGCCGATGTGTTTTGGACCCATGTTTTGCGGACATCTTGAAGATCATGCTTCTTGGTTATCCCATTGAAATTTGTATTTGATGGTGAAGCCTTTTGATCAAGATGTAATTTTTGTACCTCATTATTTTGTACTAAAAGCCACTATGAGGCGTTTGTCATTTCATTTAACTACATGCTTTGCTCTTATGGATTACTTAGTTTTATTTATTGCTTCGCGTTTGTAAGCCCACATATGTTTACTCGATTTGTGTGTGTTTTTCTTATAAGTGGCCTTTGGTAACCCCAATTCTTGGCCATCATGGCACCATTCTACTAAAGCGGAATGGGGTCGTGACAGATTGATATCGAGCACGAGTTCCTCGTACGCTATTCACACACTTTGGGTCCTAAAAGCATAAGATTTCCCTTAGAAAGATGTTAGGATGCATCATGTTGCTTGCTACTTGACAATTGTGTGCATCATCCGGCATGATTACTTGTTGCTAGCATATATACTTTGTTGTGCATTTTGTTTTAAAGTCACATTTCGCATACTCATAGCACTATAAGGAGAGGAAGACCACCGGTTAGGCGAGATCGATCGAGAAGGGCGGGACCGATTAGAAAGACTAGTGGAAGGGTTAACTTCGGGAGTTAAGACAAGTGAGGCGACAAAATATCGATGCTACAACTACCGGGCCGAACAAACTAATGGCCGACATCTGATCGCCTCCACTCCTCCGGTACCTCAAGTACCTCCCGCAACTGACCTTGTATGGGGAGGAACCTGACTTTGATTAAGGAGTTTAAGAAGATGAACGTAGAGATTCCAAGGGGCATCCAGGAGATGGCAAAGCATGGGTTCTAGGAATGGAGAAACTATTTGAGATTTTCGGCCGCGGATGTCTGAAGGTGGCATTGGCGCATTCACATTAAATAATGGCGCCGAAGATGGTGGATATTGATCAGAAGAGAATCGACCTAACTTGGGCCAAATTTTTGGAGTTGTTCTATAACAAGCACTTTCCCATTAGTGTCTGGTCATAAGACCACGGAGTTCGGACTTTGATACAAGGGAACAAAAGCGATGGCCGAATCTGACCGTGCCTTCACCGAATTGGCGAGTGCGTGCCTCGTATGATCGATGATGAGTATAGGAAGCTAGGAAGTTTGAAAGTGGATTCGTGGACCGTCTGAGGATAGAGTTAACATGCACAACATGAGACTTATGCGAGGAGTTTTGGACAAAGCTATTCTTGCGAAGCTAATCTGAACCGATGCTCGAGAATCTGGGGAGAATCGAGAAAGAGGCGAAATTATGATAATGCCAAGTTAGTTTAACACCAAGAAAGCGAATGTGGGCGACTCAAGCAACTCGAACCGGAAGGTAATACTAAGCCGGCGTGTGCAAACGTGGGAGGCCGCATTTTGAGTTCTTGGTTAGGCGTCGGTAACTTGTTTTGAATGTGGAGAAATGGGTCACCGTGTGAAAAGTCGAAGTCAAGGATCGATGATGGTAAGAAAAGTGGGAGCACCTCGGGCTCGTAGCAGCTCTTGTCGGAAGGACCTGACGGCGGAGGCGAGTTTTTGCGTTAGTGCAGGAGACACCAGAATGTTGAAGCGATGAGTGTCGGTATACTCAATCTGCTCTCAAAGGCGCATACATATTGATTGATTCGGGCTCTACACATTCATTACGTATCTACTAAATTTGCCGAAATTGAATAGACAACAAGAACCTCTTGATTATGTGTTACATGTATCTGCTCCATCTGGGAGAACTATGATTGTTGCATCTATCTATAGGGGAGTGTGTTATTGTGATTGAAGGTGTAGAATTGTCGATTTGATCTTAGTTAAACATGACTCACTTGACGTCATATTAGGAATGGATTGGTTAGTGAAGAATCATGCATCTATTAATTGTGTTTGAAGGTGTCACATTGAAACCCCCAGACCAAGCGAGGTTATTTTCGGGTAAAGGGGTAGTGTCCCCACCTTGATTTACGTCCATTAAGGCTGTAAGCTAATTGAAAGGGTGCCATGGCTACTTGTGTAGTATATTGATCGAGAATAGAAATGTTGATTTGGCAGAGCATCGGTTGTTAGTGAGTTCTAGGCGTTTTTAGAATGATTTGCTGACCACTTGGTTGATAGAAATAGAGTTTCTTGTGGACATTATTAATAGGGAACAGTAGATCTCCAAGACACCCTATAGGATGGCCCGGCCGAACAGGAACTAAAAGTGCAACTAGAATTATTAGATAAAAAAGGTTTTGTTAGTAGAGCACTTCACCATGGGGAGCACCGGTCTTGTTTGTTAAGAAAAGGATGGTACACTCAGCCTTGCATTGACTCTGAGAACTTAACAAGGTAACCATTAAGAACAAGTATCCGTTGCCTAGGATTGATGATTTGCTAGATCAACTACAAGGAGCAAGAGTCTTTTCCAAGATTGACCTTAGGTAGGGCTACCACCAGTTAAAGGTTAAAAGCGGGGATGTTGAGAAGCGCCTTTCGAACAAGATATAGCCACTCTGAGTTTCTAGTAATGCCATTTGGGTGACTAATCGCGGGGAGCATTCATGGACTTAATGAGCGAGTCTTTAAGCCGTACCTAGATGAATTTGTGGTTGTTTTTATTGATGATATATTGATCTACTCCAAAATTACAATCGAGCATGAGAGTCATTTGAGACTTGCCCTAAAGACCTTGAGGGACGAAGTTATATGCTAAATTGAGTAAGTGTGAGTTTTGGCTCTCCGACATTTCATTTTTGGGGCATGTAATTAATGAAGGGTATCTCTGTTGATCGGCAAGATTGAAGCAGTAGTAAATTGGTAAGCCGACCAATGTGTCAGGGTTACGTAGTTTCTGGGTTTGGCGGGGTTATTACGAAAGTTTGTGAAGGACTTCTCAAGGATTGCGATTGCCATTGACCTGATTAACTTTCGAGAAGGAGTGACATATGAATGGACCAAAAGGAGAGAATCGGCCTTTCGGGGAGTTGAAGGCGAGGTTGAATTCTGACACCGATTCTTGTCTTCTTAGTCGGAGTAATGAAAATTTGAGTTATAGTGATGCTTCACATAAGGGTTTGGGTTGTGTACTAATGCAAGGAGGTAAGGTCATAGCATATGCATCTCGTCGATTAAAACCTCACGAGAAGAATTATCCTACCATGATTTGGAGCTACTTGGTAGTGGTGTTTGCTTTGAAGATTTGGCGTCATTACTTGTATGGAGCTTCTTGCCAAGTTTTCACGGATCATAAGAGTTTGAAGTACTTATTTACTCAGAAGGAACTAAATTTGAGGCAGAGAAGATGGTAGGTGTACTAATTGGCGTACTAATTGGCCAGCATACAGTGTACACTAAGGGATGGTAGGTGTACTAATTGGCGAGCTTCGCTCATGGGAGCAATAGAAACCAGTCTTGCCCATGGTCCAGTATATTTTGACATTTATCCAAATTTAAGTGTTGCAATTTCAGATCAAAATTTATCCAAAGTCTTAGAACTTAGAGTCTTATCTCATGGTTATGAGTATCTTCTAGTTACCACCATTTGCGGTAATTTCGAATTTATTTAAAAGTCTTAACAACTTTAAATCCATATATTAGAAAGACCAGTAATAAAGGCCACACTGTGCTAATAGATACAAACCTTTATAGTAGTCAAGTGGCTGTTCCCAAAATGATTGAATGGGAAAAAAATTAAGTTTCCAGAAAGATGGCAAATTACTAATCTTTGTTCGGCCAAACCAATTGTCCAACATAATTTGGATGAAGTCATTGGCGAAGGAGGTAATGTTTACCTTAGATTCTAGAGGCCACAAAGGCGGCTCTCGAAGCATGTCTTACTAGTATTAGACACGGTCCTTCTTTTAGAGAACCTTATAGGGTAGATTTCACAGTCATCCAGACATTCTCTGATTGGAACCTCTAGAGTCGGTTATACCACCATCTAGGCCTCCTAGTAACCACGACCAAATTTGAGATCCTATGGATCCTAAAATTCAAGGATTACAATTTTCTAGAAATAGGATCCCACATGGGGTGTATGAACCTAGAGAATCGGTAGCAAAGGACCATATAGTCATCTTGCCCGGTGACATGAATTTTGAAGTTTAATGAATTTTAGTTGAGCGTTGAAAATAAAAGCATCACGACCGAACCCGCCCTATGGGTTAAGGCGTAACCGACCGATAATCACGAGATTACCGGCCTCAAACCAAAATAGACATAACTCAACGAGTAAAGGGGCCCAAGCAGGGATAATCAAAAACTTTGTCCATAGAGCGTGCTTATATGCACATCAAAACAAACCATACTCATATATATTTAATAACCCACAACAAAACCACGATTACCACAAAATTCTTTATAGGCAGGATCATCCAACTAAGTCAACCCATAACAGACTATCTACAAATATACATAAAGTCCTTGCCAACAAGACAAAGTGTAAATACATAACAAAATGGCAAGGATGGGTCTCGTCGTGAGACACAGTGACTCCTCAAAACTCATGTTGTTCTGAAAACTTCAGAGGCTAGGTTTGTGCATCTCTTGGCTCACCTATAAACACATGAATGGCGTGGCGATAGCCGATGAATAATATCAAATCTGAAATTTACATAACATTGTAGAACAATATATTCCAAACGACCTTAGGCCCACTTCATGTTCTATTTAATGATATAATTAAATACAAATCAAGTATTTGCTCTTCCAAACATTACGGCCCTTGGCGTTCAGATTCCATTCTTGTCAAAACGGCCTTGACCCGTTCGATTATGTCAAAAGCGGCCTTGGCCCAATCATTAAATATCAATGGCCTTTGGCCCATTCATTTATGTCAAAATGGCCTTGACCCATCATTCATTCAAAAGCGACCTTGCCCACTCATTCATGTCAAAAGCGGCCTTAGGTCCATTTATGTTTATCAAAAGCGACCTTTGGTCCATTCATGTATATAAAACAACCTTTGGTCCATTCATGTTTAGCAAAACAACCTTTGGTCCATCCATTAATTCATATCAGACTTACGTCCACAATCCCAATTAGCAATTCATGAAGCTTATAAGGGAATAAACAATTGGACATTCACAAGCATTCAAATATCGATATTACTCACAGTGATCGGCTTGTGGATTTGCCACAGGCTTGACCTTACACATTTCATGAACACAAGAGGGTCATTAATAATTCAATCTGTTCCTTAATTCACATATTCCTCTTTAGGCCTTATCCTTATCTCATTAACTCATTTACAATGCTTGACATATGCCTAAGAGTGCTTACAAGTGAAAGAGAACGGAAAACTGAACTTAGAATGCAAAAACAAAATTTCAGAAAATAGGGTCCCCTTTCGGTGTGGACTTACCGCTCGGCGGACCCTTAAGCTTTCAAAGTCTTTGGTTACCTCAATTTCCGGCTCGAGCTTGAACTTGGCCGCCCAAGCGGACTTCCTTTCTACATGCCTCCCCGCCCGAGCTTCAACTTCCCCCCCTCGAGCGGGAACCATGTCTGCAAAATATGCTGGGAGCATGAATTCCCTTTCATTGCGGTTTCCACCTTTCGGCGGACATAAGTGCAGGTTTTCCATAATGGTTCCCTGAGTTCATTTTTGACATCTAAAGGCTTTAAGCTCGCACCAAAGCACCAACCCAAACCTTTGTAAGATGCATCATTGAAAATTACAAAATTTTCCATACCTGAAGGTAATGTCAAAATTGGTGCGATGGTCAATCTTGTTTTCAATTCATGAAAGGCGATTCCCTTTCTTTGTTCCACTCAAAAGGCTACCCTTCGTGTTAATTGGGTAAGAGCCTGACTAATTTCAAAAAGTCCTTCACAAATCTCTGTAGTACCCAAGCCCATGAAGCTGCGAACTTATCACATTGGTTGGTATAGGCCAATTCACAATTGCCTCTATTTTCTTGAGTCCTTGAAATTCCTTCCTTGTTGATCACATGTCCTAAGAAAACAACTTCGTCCAACCAAAACTCACATTTCTTTAGTTTAGCAAATAATTTCCTTTCCCGAAGTATCTGTAAAACAGTTCTCAAGTGATATTCATGTTCAAGTCTATCCTTGGAATATATCAAAATATCATCGATGAAGACTACAACAAACTCATCAAGGTAGGTTTTGAAATTCTATTCATTAAGTCCATAAATGCTGCCGGAGCATTAGTCACCCCAAATGGCATAACAAGAAACTCAAAATGACCATACCTCGTTCTGAATGCGGTTTTCTCAACATCCTCTGCCTTAACTTTCAACTGATGATACCCGGATCTCAAGTCAATCTTAGAAAACACACATGATCCTACTGGCAAGCGGTCAAATAAATCATCAATACGGGGTAAAGGGTATTTGTTCTTTATCGTTACCTTGTTCAATTCCGATAATCGATGCCTGCGTATAAAGTACCATCCTTCTTTTTCACAAATAACACCAGTGCGCCCCAAGGCGAAGTGCTAGGCCGGATAAACCCTTTATCAAGAAGTTCTTGCAACTGTTCCTTTAATTCCTTCATCTCGGCGGTAGCCATCCTGTAGGGAGTTTTAGAAATAGGCTGGGTGCCTGGCATAATCTCAATAGTAAATTCTATCTCCCTGTCTACCAATTCTCCTGGTAATTCGTTTGGAAACACATCGGGGAACTCTCTAACAACAAGAATATCATTCAATTCGACATTCACAGATTGTTCAGTCAACACATAGCACAGAAAACCCTGGCACCCTTTCCTGATCAGTTTACATGCTTTCATTGCGGATATCAAGGTGGAGGCACTACCCCATTACCCACAAACACAATTTATTTTTGTTCTGGTGGTTTAATTACAACCCTTTTTGTCACACAATCTATAGTGGCACAATATTTGGTCAACCAATCCATGCCTAAAATTACATCAAAATGTCTAAAGTTCAAGGGCAACAAATCTATATATAAGGTAGCATCCTCAATATGCATGTCACAAAGCGTATATATAGTCACATAACACAATTCCCCGATGGAAGCGGAACCGCATAACAAATATGGCTTGATTCTAGGGTCTTTTTAGGTCTAGATGCAAATGCGTATGTCACAAATGAGTGTGTTTATCTAGAATCAATTAATACAAAGGCATCTGATTACATATTGAGATAGTACGAGACAACGGCATTGGCATTAGTGTATCACGGAACAAGCATAAAAACTCTTCCTGCCTCACTTGTATCCCCGATAATAGTAGATTTCAAAGTATTTCCGGCTTTGGGATTGATCTTGAGTGGAACTAGTACGCTAGTTTCCCCTTGATACGATTACACTCTTGGGCTATATGCCCTTGTTTCCCACTTAGGCGGGCTCGATGCGATATGAGACTCCATGGTGCCTTCTACTACAGATGTTGCATATGGGAGCTGTGTCTCGGGAAGAACTCGAAGTATTTGAGGAGCCCGTGTTTTGCTTTTTCAGAAATTTCTTCTTCGAAAAGAAGCCTTGCCTTTTGTTACCCTTCCATTCTGTTACTGGTTTAGCTTGCCTAGCTATGTTGGCCTCTGATATGATGGCCCTGTCAAGCACCCCAATGTAAGTCTCTAGCTTTAGAACATTCACCCTTTCTAGGATGTCATTGCAGAGTTCACCTTCAAAATGTCTTACCTTTTTATAGTCTGTATCAATTACATGTGGCGCCAACACAGCCTTTCATTGAACTTGGCCTCATACTCGACCTTTGTCATGCTCTCTTGAGTTCTATGAACTCTTGCCACTCTATCCCGGACACACTACGGGAAGTACTTGTCATAGAATATTTCTAAAATTTCACCCAGTCAACGTCCTTATGATTTTCGCATCAACATCCACCATCTTCTTGCCGTCTTCTAGCATAAAAGTGGCTAGAAGCACTTTACGAGTCTCTGAGCAGGAAACACTTCAAATAGTTTCTCAATGCGAGGACCCATGCTTTGGCTTTCAACGGATCTAATCCCCGTGGCGTGGTGGTTTCATTTTCTTGAATTCATGATAAGAGCTATAATCCGGTCATCATTAGATTATCGACGCGTGTGAGTACTGAGGTGGAGGTGGCGGGTGTGGTTGTTGCCTTGTTGTTGCCACTCTATTCTTTGTCTCAAAGCTTGCCATTTCTTGGATCAATCTTTTCATTACGTCTGTCCAGGGCGATAGAGGACTCCTCTATCCCATCACCTGGCTCTCGCCATCGATTAAACTTGCATTATATTTCATACAAAAGATTCACAAATAT
Organism: Camellia lanceoleosa; assembly: GCA_025200525.1. Classification (NCBI taxonomy): domain Eukaryota; kingdom Viridiplantae; phylum Streptophyta; class Magnoliopsida; order Ericales; family Theaceae; genus Camellia; species Camellia lanceoleosa. The sequence continues at coordinate 14,562 of JANUSC010000376.1, forward strand.
GTATACACTAAGAGCACTGCGTATTCAAATAATTGCAATGCAAGTAAATTACAACTTATAACACATAATTACTCAAATCAAAACACTTAAGCATATTCTTAATGTTTCTAATGTTCTTATTAAAATAGTTAAGCATATCATCAATGCTTCGCTTCATATTTATCACATGAATGCATCTAGATCTCATCTAGGCGGTTATTGCTCTTTTAGGACAAGTGTGTGAGTTATTAACTCGTGCTTTCGATACCACTCTGTCACGACCGAACCACGCCCCTATGGGTTAAGGACATAGCAGGCGATAATCACGAGATTACCTCGGCCTCAAACCAAAATAGGCGTAACTCAGCGAGTAAAGGGGCCAAGCAGGCGATAATCAAAAACTTTGTCCATAGAGCCGTGCTTATATGCACATCAAAACAAACCATACTCATATATGTTAATAACCCACAACAAAACATAGTACCACAAAATTCTTTATAGGCGGGATCATCCAACTAAGTCAACCCATAACAGACTATCTACAAATATACATAAAGTCCTTGCTAACAAGACAAAGTGTAAATACATAACAAAATAGCAAGGATGGGTCTCGTCGTGAGACACGAGTGACTCCTCAAAACTCATGTTGTTCCTAGCAAACTTCAGAAATTTGGGTTTGTGTATCTCTTGGCTCACCTACAAACACATGAATGGCGTGGCGATAGCCGATGAATAATATCAAATCTGAAATTTACATAACATTATAGAACAACATATTCCAAACGGCCTTAGGCCCACTTCATGTTCCTATTTAACATATTCCTCTTTAGGCCTTATCCTTATCTCATTAACTCATTTACAATGCTTGACATATGCCTAAGAGTGCTTACAAGTGAAAGAGAACGGAAAACTGAACTTAGAATGCAAAAATAAAATTTCAGAAAACAGGGTCCCCGCTCGAGCGTGGACTTACCCGCTCGAGTGGACCCTTAAGCCTGCAAAAGTGCTGGTTACCTCAAATTCCTGCTCGAGCGTGAACTCGGCCGCTCGAGCGGACTTCCTGTCTACATGGCTCCCTGCTCGAGCGTCAACTTCCCCCGCTCGAGCGGGAACCATGTCTGCAAAATATGCTGGGAGCATGAATTCCCCGCTTCAGCGGTTTCCTTTCGGCGGACACCTAATTCTGGGTTTTCCAGAATGGTTCCCTGAGTTCATTTTTGACATCTAAAGGCTTTAAGCTTGAACCAAAGCACCAAAAACATGCAATTCCATCATATAACACATGGATGTAAACAATATGAAGCCAATCTTCCAAGACCATGGTCCATTTCTTCAAATTTAATCAACATTCTTTTTATATGATCAAAATCCATACATTCAAGCTTCATATTAATTTCATAACCTCTTCATGCATGCATGTAAACTTTGACTTCATTTACGTTACAAATGGTGCAAATGATGCTCCAAATCATGAAGCTACACCAAAATCATTCATGCGTAAGATTTGATGCTCCATTCTTCATATTTAACATGCCACATGCTAGAACACCCAAAATTGTAACAATTATGCACATGCATGTTCATTCTAACTTCAATTTCTGCTCAATCTTAGCCATGAGCTACCATACTACTTGATTTCACAAAATTACATACTCAATTCATAAATCAAGAATTGGTTACTCACCTAGGAGCTTCAAGCACTCAATGTTCTTTGAGTTTTAACTTCCAATTTCACAATCTTGCATCAAAATGCACAAGTCTCTCCCTTCTATCTCTATGGCCGGCCCCTCTCTCTCTCTCTCTCTCTCTCAAGGCATCAAAATCATATTTGAGTTCAAAAGGGACAATGAGAGTGTATAGGCCTCACATATAAAGCCCTACTAATGCCATATAATAATAATAATAAATAATGTGGCACCAATTCACCAATTAAATCAATTAATCTGGCCCGAATCAATTTTTCAATTAAATTTCACCGTAGGCTCTAAAAATTATGCCAATCACAATGGCGTAATCAATTTAGGATTACGTGGCGATGGGGCCTCAATTTAATTCCCAAAATGATTATTCAAGCGAGATATTCTCACGAGACGGATAGAATTCTAAAATCACATATATTCACATAATGGCACATAAAATCATGTTAAACACATAATCATATTCAATTAAGGACCAATTTAGCATATTACGGACAGGGGTATCACAAGAACAATCCTCAATCGAGTTTCTACCAAGAAAAATATGCAAAATTGAGAGAATGGTATTTTGCAAATTATAATCGAGAACAATTACGAATTTAAAATCCATTATGCATTTTTAGAAAACCAAAAACTATATTCTTTTCCATTATGGTTTATGGAAAAGGGTAATTTTCAATTCTCAGTTAATATTTTAGAAAATATTGAAACAATGGGTAACTCTTGATGGTAATATAATCTCCTCTATTGACCACAGTAAAGTCTTTGGAATTACTTCCAAGTGATGCAACTGACCTTTGGTTATTTACGCTTTTGTTGAACCACCAAAAAGCAATAATGCCATAACGATTAGAAATTATTCGATAATAAAAGCAGAATAATTATACTAATTTTTACGTCAAACTATGGGTAAGCGATTAACGAGGATTGAAGAAAGCAGTTGTCCATATAAAGGATACTGTCACCTTCAACCTAAAGCAGAATATTGACCGTAGCAATAAAACCAACCCCTGGTAACAAAGTTTAATCTTAAACCTAAAAAGGAAAGTTAATTTACGGATACTTTAATTGATAAGATAAAAAATCTAAATATTCATACGGAGAATAAGTCACAAGTTAATATGTTGTCCGAGAAATCATATTGAAATAAATGGCGATTATCAAAATTTGGATTCTTTCCAAATAAGTGAAATTGAGCTAATTTTGAGAATGAACCTTCTTCCATAAATAAAGTCCATTATGGTTCTAAGGTTGTGAGCAAGCTTATCTGACTCTAGTCGATATTATTATTCGAGATCCTCCTCTGAGATCTTACGTATGAGGAAGATTTTCTTCTTCATCAAAGAGCTTATTCGATTAGAACTATCTATGAATGGAATATTGATGGTTTCTGAGAATATCAAATATTTGAAACTTGTCAACATATGCTTATGTTTGCCCTTTGTTTGTAAGTGAAAATCTGAGATCACCAAGTAGCCGCTTTATTGTTAGTGGCTTTTAAAACGTGCTTAAGGATGGTGGGATAATATTCTCTCTGTTGCCCAATGTCTTTGAAATATTAAGATCCACCAAAATAAAGATTGATCCGGACACTAGGCGAAAGCAGAGCAAGATCTTGTTTACACTCTAGTGAATAGCATCATCCTCCATTTTGTAGGAAATGTTTGGGCATAGAAGATCGTAATAAAGAATTATTACGAGAATCTAAGATGTCCATCTTTATCTCATTTTCGATGGTATAAAGATGTCTTCACCTAAAAGTCCATAAAAATCGGATGCTAATTGACTATTGGAAAGCTAAGTTTGTTGATGGTCTTCCGCCCTCTTATTTGAAAAGAGTTAAGTGAAATTACGAGATCGTCATAATGAATTAGCTATCGATTATAATAGATATACCTATGGTCAACTTGTAGGTATAATTCTTGATGAAGGTCTTGCCTTTGTGTAATGATCTTAAATTACAACAATAGATGAAACATCAACATCTTACAAGCGAAAAGAATTAGGTGAATTTTGTGAACAATTTGCTTATCTGATAAAATCTGGTATCCTAGCAGAGAAAAGACATAAAAGCTCCAAACCTTTTAAGTCTTATGCTAAAAATCGAGAAAATATAAATATCCTAAACAACAAGTCCGACAACAAAAACCTTCTAAAGGTAAACAAAAATATTCGAACTAAGCCATCTAAATCCACAATTAAATGTTATAAATGTGGATGGATAGGTCATTATGCTAACGTTGTAAATCTAAAATCCAGAAGCAATGAGCTATCTCTTGATAATGATATCGACAGATTCTAAGAATGCTACGATGAATCGGACATCTCATCGATGATGAAGATGAACTTCTGACAATTTATTCTTTTGATAATGATTCTGACACAAATCACTCTCCAGACCAATGTGACTGTAAAAACCAAATTAATCAAATCTCCGATGAAGTCAACTATTGGAAAGCCATAGTTGAAATGAATGGACTTGATATTGGAGGACCCAGTATCAATGTTCTTACCGCTGAAGAACAATCCCTGATTGATATTGCAGAAAATATTTCTAATCCAGAAATGAAATTAAAATTTTTACAATTATGTTTACAGCAACAAAAGAAAGACGAAATTCTTAGCCCTCAACATTACAGTATAAAAGAAGTTTTTCAGAGACTCCAGCCAGTTTCTAAAGAAAAACCTCTCACAATTCAGGAATTAAAAATGGAAGTAAATGCTTTGAAAGTAGAAATTAAACACTTGCAAACTTCCAATATTGCTATTAATTCTGAAATTAAAAAGATTAATAGCAAATTCTGAGGCTAAAGAAAACTAGTGGATCCACCTCTGAATCCATCATTATCCAAAACAAAAGAGCTGATTATCTCATGCTCATGAATTGATAACTTTTGAAATGGTATATTCGAATAACCTTTATGATAAAACCGATTTTATCATTAAAGATGCCATTGCTCTTGTAGATAGTGGTGCAGATATGAATTGTATTCAGGAAGGATTAATTCCTACTAAGTACTTTCATAAAACAACCCAATCACTTACAAGTGCTAGTGGTAATTCGTTATACATCCAGTACAAACTTCCAGAAGTTTTAATTTGTAATCAAGGATTATGCCTTCCAACTTTTTTTGTTCTTATAAAAAATATTTCTCAAGCCATAATCCTCGGAACACCATTCTTGTGTCTTTTAATGCCAATCACAAAAATTGATTCTATTGGCATCCATACAACCCTAAATAATCAACAGATTATTTTTAAGTTTATTACAGAACCTTATACTAAGGAATTAGATCAAATTAAGGATCTAGTTAATTTCAAAGAAAAACAAATTAATTTCCTTCAACAAGAAATTAGTTTTTTAACTACAGAACAAAGACTTCAACAGTCTTCTTTCTAGTAAAAAATTAAATCTCTTGAAAAAAAGAATTTCAAGTCGAAATTTGCGATGATGTTCCTAATGCTTTTTGGGATGTAAGAAACACATCCTTTCTTTTCCTTATGAGCGAGGATATGATGGCGGAAGAATTCCAACTCGTGCTTGACCAAGTCGGATGAAAAAAGTATTTAGAACTTTGCAAAGCGAAATTAATACTCTTCTCCAAAAAAAGCTTGTTAGATCGATAGATCTCCACAGGTTATCTTGCCTTCTATGTCAATAAAATCAGAAATTGAAAGAGGTGTGCCAAGACTAGTTATTAATTATAAGCCTCTCAATGAAGCCTTACAATGGATAAGATATCCGGTTCCCAATAAGAAAAGATCTTTTGGATCGTCTTGAGGATCTTGATCATATTTTCTAAATTTGACATGAAGTTAGGATATTGGCAAGTCCAAATCATTGAACAAGATAGATACAAAAGCGCTTTTCTGATTACCCTTTGGGCATTTTGAATGGAATGTTATGCCATTTGGTTTGAAAAATCGCCATCTGAATTCGACATATCATGAATGATATTTTTAATCCATATCTGAAATTTTCTATACGCTATATTGATGATGTTTTAATTATTCATCCTCGGTGACCAACATATGAAACATCTTAACATTTTTTAAACATGTTATCATTAAAAATGGTTTAGTTGTTTCTGCATCAAAAATACAACTTTTGGACTATAATCAGATTTTTAGGCCATAATATTCATAATGGTACAATAATTAGATAAATAGGAGTATGGAATTTGCGTCCAAATTTCACGATGAAATAAAAGATAAAACTCAATTCTGAGATTTTAGGAAGTTTGAATTATATTCATGATTACTATCCTAATCTTTCTCTTGATCTTGATGTTATATTCGGACTTAGAAAAAATCCTCCACCATGGGGTCTAGAACATACTGAAGCTGTTAAAAGGATAAAAGCTAGTGTTAAAACTCTACCTTGGTTATCTTTACCACATCGAATGGCGGAAAATTGTTGGCGATGCCTCTAATATTGGTTTCGGTGGCATCCTCAAACAATTTAATCCAAATACTAATAAAGAAGAACTTTTACGATTTCACTGGTATTTGGAATTCTGTAGCAAACAATTATTCGACAATCAAAAAAGAATGTTTAACAATTGTTAAATGTGTCTTAAAATTCCAGGATGATTTACTAAATCAACATTTTCTTATTCGAGTTGATTGTTCTGCAGCAAAACAAATTTTCAAAAAAGATGTTGAAAATTTAGCCCAAAAACAAATTTTTGCCTCATGAGGCCAACTTTCCGTTTTTATTTTGATATTGAATATATCAAAGGTGAAAATAATTCTCTTCGGACTTTCTCACTTTCGTGAATATTTGCGAAATCACATGCGAGTAGAGTGGGGCTCTGAAGGGCGAGGTAGGGGCAATCCCTATCATACAGAATTTCCTGCCCTTGGTGGCAATTCCAGTAAAAAAGGAGAATCTAGCCGCTCGGCTAAAGATGTCCTCCTTGCTCCAGAAAATACTTATTTCGAACTCCATTATTGAAGCTGTCCTCTACATTATCTTGAAGATGTCCGATGGATGGTGATCAGGGAAATTAAGCGGCGATATTTAACCATGCAGAATTCTCCTCCCAATTTTGATCAATACAGATATGTTTTCGAGCAAATTCTTACTGAACTTGCCTCGGTTCATTTCCAGCATACTTTGGCTGATTCCACCCGAATTGCCAGTCCTATTAATTACAGCAAAGCTACCATCCAGCAGGTTTTGCCTATGCAAGCTTGGGGTATGCATCCCCATGTTACCAGGACTTTGGAAATTCGCAATAAAGAATCTCGCTATAGTTATTGGGATTACATCGATGCCTTTACCCAGGCATTCTATTATATGAATCCCCCACGAAGCCACTCTTGGTTTTTCCGTGTTCTTCGAGCATCCTTAAAAGCGATCTCCCCAATTGGTTTCTCGTTTGGTGGGATAAGTTTGGCCTCTGACTCGATGCTTTTCCGAACCTATTAGAGTTGCATTTAATGAATGGCAAGTAACTTCTGATAAAATTCAGTTAATAAAGATATTTCTATGTCCAAGTCATGGCACATTTTGTCATTCGATTTGGTATCCCATGGATTTGGAAATGGGATTTCGGTGTGACTTCGAATAAAATTCCTTGCTTAAAGAGATTTTTTCTCTATAAGTGGTGGACCAAGATGGGCGATGCTCGCCTCGTCGAAATTACTCGAAAATCAAAGCCCATACGAGGCTTCTTGGGATGCTTCTCCAAAACTCATCCCATGCTCGATTCAAAATCCATTTGTCTAGATTCAAATGGAATTACGACAAAAGTTTCGAAATTTACGGCGAAATTATTTATAAAAAGTATGGATTATATGAAGAAACAATTCCTGCAGTCCCTTTCCAGTGATACTGTCAGCATGAAATCTGGTTCCAGCCTACATAGTGAAGAAGAAGAACATTTTGATCCTTTAGTGGATGAAAATGAATTTATAGTATTGGCGGGTGGATCTCAAGACCCGAATGAACCGACAACGAGCCCAATCTTGGAGATTTTGGGACTCTCTTACGGGGAATGATTGCGGAGAAAATTAATCAAACAAAAGACAAAGGAAAAGGAAAAGCGAATAATGCCGTTGTCCTTCCCTTTTGTCTCCCTCCGGCTAATCTACTTTCGGCTTCACAAGGCGACAAAAACCTTTCGGCAAAAAGAAGATGCCTTATGCGCCATATCTCTGATTGACACCACGGTGTCCATTCTGGTGACTTCTCTGACGAAGTTGATAAGGAATCTCGAAGAGATAAGGATGCTCGACTCCACACCAACCGGGACCGCCACTGTCTCGCTCTATCTTTATCCTTCTCTTTTCTTTTATTATAAATAGGTAGCCTCGAGACTTGTTGATGGCACCCCGAAATTTTAGTTTACCAGTTTTAAACTCTGTATTCTCTCTCTCTTTCTTTTTCAGTGTGTTCCACTTTCATCTTCCATATTTGAAGTAATATAATATACGTTTGGTACTGATTGTAAGTATTTCTTTCTGTATTTCTTTTATGTATATACGTATATCAAATTGCTATTTTGAATGAATTGTTAGATTTTTATAAATTAAGAAAAAATAATATTGAATATTATCTATCTATCGCCTAATGATGCTTACCATCTCCGGGAATTAGAAAAGTGTAAAGATAAAATAATTCAAGTCTAGAACCAACTTAACGGCAGTTGCCTTTTTCTGACTATTGACCTCCCCTTCACTGATAAATCACGAGACCATAAATGGAATAATTAGGGTAAAATAAAATAAAGCGTAATGAATAATATTCTTGGTTTTGTGCTTAATGATGGTTAGAAACGGTCTTAGGTTTAGTGGGACATCACCCAAGTCGCGTGAAATTCGATCATTAGCGATGATTACGGTTAGGACCTTTGACTTAATAAACCGTTGGCGGGCGTGCTAGCTTTAACTTTGTGTCAAGCACGATCTTTGTGCTTGAAGAAAAAAAGCATCCATAAGGAAATTTGGATCAATGGAGTCTTCTCCGATGGTCCTCTGCGGGCATTGAGTAAAATAATTTGGTGAGAAGTCTTTTATTTGTTTTGAAAAATGTTTTGTTTTCAATTTTACTCCTTAATTTATCTGTTGAATTTTTTTTCTAGATGTTCAAATTCACATTTAAGTGTTTAAATATTATTTTTTGTCTATATATTCAAAAATCCTGACTATCTGTTCAATTTTTTTTCCCTATCTGTGCAGATTTGTCTAGATTTTATTATCAGTTCAATTTTAATCTCTTATCTGTTCAACAAACCAGTCACAATCTTCAATTTATTTCTATCTGTTCAATTTTATTATCTGTTGAAATACATCAAACCAGGATCTGTTGCAATTTTTCTTTCTCTCTCTCTTGTTCTTTCTCTCTATCTGTTGGAATTCTTTCACAAATATAATCCAGTATATATATATATATGTTCTATTTTTTTATTATTATTTCTATCTGCTTAATTTTTAATTTTTTTTAGGTTCATTTACAACTATCTGCTGCAATTTGTTTCATCATACAACAACAACAAAGATCAAAAACTTAAAAAAATAAAAAAGGATGGGAAATTAGATCTGTGTGCATGAAGAAAAAAAACTGTCCATAAGGAGTTGGATGAATGGAGTCTTCTTCTCCGATGGTCCTCTGCAGGCATTGAGTAAAATAATTTGGTGAGAAGTCTTTTTATTTGTTTTGAAAAATGTTTTCTTTTCAATTTTACTCCTTAATTTATCTGTTGAATTTTTTTTCTATATGTTCAAATTTTCATTTAAGTGTTTAATTATTATTTTTTTGTCTATATATTCAAAAATCTTGACTATCTGTTCAATTTTTTTCCCTATCTGTGCAAATTTTTGTCTAGATTTTATTATCAGTTCAATTTTAATCTCTTATCTGTTCAACAAACCAGTCACAATCTTCAATTTATTTCTATCTGTTCAATTTTATTATCTGTTGAAATACATCAAACCAGGATCTGTTGCAATCTTTCTTTCTCTCTCTCTTGTTCTTTCTCTCTATCTGTTGGAATTCTTTCACAAATATAATCCAGTATATATATATCTGTTCTATTTTTTTATTATTATTTCTATCTGCTTAATTTTTAATTTTTTTTAGGTTCATTTACAACTATCTGCTGCAATTTATTTCATCATACAACAACAACAAAGATCAAAAACTTAAAAAAATAAAAAAGGAGGGGAAATTGGATCTGTGTGCATAAAGAAAAAAAAAACTGTCCATAAGGAGTTGGATGAATAGAGTCTTCTTCTCCGATGGTCCTCTGCAGGCATTGAGTAAAATAATTTGTTGTAAAATCTTTTTATTTGTTATGAAAGTTGTTTTGTTTTCAATTTTACTCCTTAATTTATCTGTTCAATTTTTTTTTCTATATGTTCAAATTTACATTTAAGTGTTTAATTATAATTTTTTTGTCTATATATTCAAAAATCTTGACTATCTGTTCAATTTTTTTCCCTATCTGTGCAAATTTTTGTCTAGATCTTATTATCAGTTCAATTTTAATCACTTATCTATTCAAATATCTATCCAAAATTTCTTATCCGTTGAACAAACCAGTTACAATCTTAAATTTATTTCTATCTGTTCAATTTTATTATCTGTTGAAATACACCAAACCAAGATCTGTTGCAATCTTTCTTTCTCTCTCTCTTGTTCTTTCTCTCTATCTGTTGAAATTCTTTCTCAAATATAACCTAGTATATATATATATATATCTGTTCTATTTTTTATTATTATTTCTATCTGCTTAATTTTTAATTTTTTTTGGTTCATTTACAACTATCTGTTGCAATTTGTTTCATCATACAACAACAAGGATCAACAACTCAAAAAAAAAAAAAAAAAAAAGAGAAGAAATTGCATCTGTGTGCTTGAAGAAAAAAAACTGTCCATAAGGAGCTGGATCAATGGATCTTCTCCTCCGATGGTCCTTTGCGAAAGACGTTTTGTTTTCAATTTTACTCCTTAATTTATTTGTTAAATTTTTTTTTCTATATGTTCAAGTTTAGATTTAAGTGTTTAATTATTATTTTTTCGTCAGTATATTCAAAAAATCTTGACTATTTGTTCAATTTTTTTCCCTATCTGTGTAAATTTTTGTCTAGATTTTGTTATATTTAGTTCAATTTTACTCTCTTATCTGTTCACATATCCATCCAAAATTTGTTATCTGTTCAACAGACCAGTCACAATCTTCAATTTATTTCTATCTGTTCAATTTTATTATCTGTTGAAATACACTAAACCAGGATCTGTCGCAATCTTTCTTTCTCTCTCTCTTGTTCTTTCTCTCTATATGTTGAAATTCTTTTCCAAATATAATCCAGTATATATATATATATATCCGTTCTATTTTTTATTATTATTTCTATCTGCTTAATTTTTATTTTATTTTTTTGGTTCATTTAAAACTATCTGTTGCAATTTGTTTCACCATACAACAACAACAAAGATCAAAAACTTAAATAAAAAAAAAAAAAAAGGACGAGAAATTGGATCTGGGTGCTTGAAGAAAAAAAACTGTCCATAAGGAGCTGGATTAATGGAGTCTTCTCCTCTGATGGTCCTCTGCAGGCATTGAGTAAAATAATTTGGTGTGAAATCTTTTTATTTGTTTTGAAAGTTGTTTTGTTTTCAATTTTACTCCTTAATTTATGTGTTCAATTTTTTTTTACTATATCTTTAAATTTACATTTAAGTGTTTAATTATAATTTTTTTGCCTATATATTCAAAAATCTTGACTACCTGTTCAATTTTTTTCCCTATCTGTGCAAATTTTTGTCTAGATTTTATTATCAATTCAATTTTAATCTCTTATCTGTTCAAATATCTATCCAAAATTTCTTATCCGTTGAACAAACCAGTCACAGTCTTCAATTTATTTCTATCTGTTCAATTTTATAATCTGTTGAAATACACCAAACCAGGATCTGTTGCAATCTTTCTTTCTTTCTTTCTGTTGAAATTATTTCTCAAATATTATCCAGTATATATATATATGTTCTATTTTTTATTAATCTTATTTCTATTTGCTTAATTTTTAATTTTTTTTTTGTTTCATTTACAACTATCTGTTGCAATTTGTTTCATCATACAACAACAACAAAGATCAACAACTTAAAAAAAGCGGTAGAAATTGGATCGTGTACTTGAAGAAAAAAAAATGTCCATAAGGTCTTTGGATTAATGGAGTCTTCTCATTGATGGTCCTCTGCAGGCATTGAGTATAATATATTGGTGAGAAGTTTTTATATTTGTTATGAGATACGTTCTGTTTTCAATTTTCCTCCTTAATTTATCTGTTCAATTTTTTTTTCTATATGTTCAAATTTACAATTAAGTGTTTAATTATAATTTTTTGTCTATATATTAAAAAATCTTGACTATCTGTTCAATTTTTTCCCTATCGTGCAAATTTTTGTCTAGATTGTATTATCGATTCAATTTTAATCTCTTATCTGTTCAAATATCGATCCAAAATTTCTTATCCGTTGAACAAACCAGTCACAATCTTAAATTTATTTCTATCTGTTCAATTTTATTATCTGTTGAAATACACCAAACCAAGATCTGTTGCAATCTTTCTTTCTCTCTCTCTTGTTCTTTCTCTCTATCTGTTGAAATTCTTTCTTAAATATAATCCAGTATATATACATATATCTGTTCTATTTTTTATTATTATTTCTATCTGCTTAATTTTTAATTTTTTTTGGTTCATTTACAACTATGTGTTGCAATTTGTTTCATCATACAACAACAACAAAGATCAACAACTTAAAAAAGAAAAAAAAAAGAGGTGAAATTGGATCGGTGTGCTTGAGGAAAAAAAGCATCCATAAGTGCATTTGGATCAATGGAGTCTTCTCCTCAGATGGTTCTCTGCGGTATTGAGTAAAATAATGCGGTGTGAAGTCTTTTTATTTGTTTTGCAAGTCGTTTTGTTTTCAATTTTACGCCTTAATTTATCTGTTGAATTTTTTTTTTCTATATGTTCAAGTTTACATTTAAGTGTTTAATTATTATTTTTTTGTCAGTATATTCAAAAATCTTGACTATCTGTACAATTTTTTTCCCTATCTGTGTAAATTTTTGTCTAGATTTTATTATATTTAGTTCAATTTTAATCTCTTATCTGTTCAAATATCCATCCAAAATTTCTTATCTATGCAACAGACCAGTCACAATCTTCAATTTATTTCTATCTGTTCAATTTTAATATCTGTTGAAATACACTAAACCAGGATCTGTTGCAATCTTTCTTTCTTTCTCTCTCTCTCTCGTTCTTTCGCTCTATATGTTGAAATTATTTTCCAAATATAATCCAGTATATATATATATATCCGTTCTATTTTTTATTATTATTTCTATCTGGTTAATTTTTAATTTTTTTTTGGTTCATTTACAACAATCTGTTGCAATTTGTTTCATCATACAACAAAAACGAAGATCAACAACTTAAAAAAAAAAAAAAAAAAAAAAAAAAAGTGGAGAAATTGGATCTGTGTGCTTGAAGAAAAAAAATTGTCCATAAGGAGCTGGATCAATGGAGTCTTCTCCTCCGATGGTCCTCTGCAGGCATTGAGTAAAATAATTTGGTGTGAAATCTTTTTATTTGTTTTGAAAGTTGTTTTGTTTTCAATTTTACTCCTTAATTTATCTGTTCAATTTTTTTTCAATATGTTTAAATTTACATTTAAGTGTTTAATTATAATTTTTTTGTCTATATATTCAAAAATCTTGACTATCTGTTCAATTTTTTTTCCCTATCAGTGCAAATTTTTGTCTAGATTTTATTATCAGTTCAATTTTAATCTCTTATCTGCTCAAATATCTATCCAAAATTTCTTATCCGTTGAACAAACCAGTCACAATCTTCAATATATTTCTATCTGTTCAATTTTATTATCTGTTGAAATAGACTAAACCATAATCTGTTGCAATCTTTCTTTCTCTCTCTCTTGTTCTTTCTCTCTATCTGTTGAAATTCTTTCTCAAATATAATCTAGTATATATATATATATGTTCTATGTTTTATTATTATTTATATCTGCTTAATTTTTAATTTTTTTTTGTTTCATTTACAACTATCTGTTGCAATTTGTTTCATCATACAACAACAACAAAGATCAACAACTTAAAAAAAATGAGAAGAAATTGGATCTGTGTACTTGAAGAAAAAAAAAGCATCCATAAGGTCTTTGGATCAATGGAGTCTTCTCCTCCGTTGGTCCTCTGAGGCATTGAGTAAAATAATTTGGTGAGAAGTCTTTTTGTTTGTTATGAAAAGCATTTTGTTTTCTATTTTACTCCTTAATTTATCTGTTGAATTTTTTTTTCTATATGTTCAAATTACATTTAAGTGTTTAATTATTATTTTTTTGTCTATATATTCAAAAATCTTGAATATCTGTTCAATTGTTTTCTTTATCTGTGCAAATTTACATCTAGATTTTATTATCAGTTCAATTTTAATCTCTTATCTGTTATACAAACCAGTCACAATCTTCAATTTATTTCTATCTGTTCAATTTTATTATCTATTGAAATACATCAAACCAGGATCTGTTGCAATCTTTCTTTCTCTCTCTCTCTCTTGTTCTTTCTCTCTATCTGTTGAAATTCTTTCTCAAATATAATCCAGTATATATATATATATATATATCCGTTCTATTTTTTATTATTATTTCTATCTGCTTAATTTTTAATTTTTTTTAGTTCATTTACAACTATCTGTTGCAATTTGTTTCATCATACAACAACAACAAAGATAAACAACTTAAAAAAAAAGAAAGGAGGAGAAATTGGATCTGTGTGCTTGAAGAAAAAAAACTGTCCATAAGGAGCTGGATCAATGGAGTCTTCTCCTCCGATGGTCCTCTGCAGGCATTGAGTAAAATAATTTGGTGAGAAGTCTTTTTATTTGTTTTGAAAAATGTTTTGTTTTCAATTTTACTCCTTAATTTATCTGTTGAATTTTTTTTCTATATGTCCAAATTTACATTTAAGTGTTTAATTATTATTTTTTTGTCTATATATTCAAAAATCTTGACTATCTGTTCAATTTTTTCCCTATCTGTGCAAATTTTTGTCTAGATTTTATTCTTAGTTCAATTTTAATCTCTTATGTGTTCAACAAACCAGTCACAATCTTCAATTTATTTCCATCAGTTCAATTTTATTATCTGTTGAAATACATCAAATCAGGATCTGCTGCAATCTTTCTTTCTCTCTCTCATGTTCTTTCTCCCTATCTGTTGAAATTCTTTCTCAAATATGATCCAGTATATATATATATATATATCTGTTCTATTTTTGATTATTATTTTTATCTACTTAAATTTTAAATTTTTTTTTCTGGTCATATACAACTATCTGTTGCAATTTGTTTCATCAGTCGGCAACAACAAAGATCAACAACTTTAAAAAAAAAAAAAAGGAGGAGAATTGGATCTGTAGCTTGAAGAAAAAAGCGTCCATAAATAAATTTGGATCAATGGAGTCTTCACCCCCGATGGTCCTCTGCAGGCATTGAGTAAAATAATTTAGCGAGAAGTCTTTTTATTTGTTTTGAAAAACGTTTTGTTTTCAATTTTACTCCTTAATTTATCTGTTGAATTTTTTTTTCTATACGTTCAAATTTACATTTAAGTTTTTCATTATTATTTTTTTGTCTATATATTCAAAAATCTTGATTATCTGTTCAATTTTGTTTCCCTATTTGTGCAAATTTTTCTATAGATTTTATTATCAGTTCAAGTTTTATCTCTTATCTGTTCAACAAACCAGTCACAATCTTCAATTTATTTATATCTGTTCAATTTTATTATCTGTTGAAATACATCAAACCAGGATCTGTTGCAATCTTTCTTTCTCTCTCTCTTGTTCTTTCTCTCTATCTGTTGAAATTCTTTCTCAAATATAATCCAGTATATATATATATATACATATCTGTTCTATTTTTTATTATTATTTCTATCTGCTTATTTTTTATTTATTTATTTTTTGGTTCATTTACAACTACCTGTTGCAATTTGTTTCATCATACAACAAAAACGAAGATCAACAACTTAAAAAAAAAAAAAGGAAAATTGGATACGTGTGAAGAAAAAAAGCATCCATAAGGAAATTTGGATCAATGGAGTCTTCTCCTCCGATGGTCCTCTGCAGGCATTGAGTAAAATAATTTGCTGAGAAGTCTTTTAATTTTTTTGAAAAACGTTTTGTTTTCAATTTTACTCCTTAATTTATCTGTTGAATTTTTTTTTCTATATGTTAAAATTTACATTTAAGTGTTTAATTATTTTTTTTTTGTCTATATTTTCCAAAATCTTGACTATCTGCTCAATTTTTTTTCCTTATCTGTGCAAATTTTTGTCTGGATTTTATTATCAGTTCAATTTTAATCTCTTATCTGTTCAAATATCTATTCAAAATTTCTTATCTGTTCAACAAACCAGTCACAATCTTCAATTTATTTCTATCTGTTCAATTTTATTATCTGCTGAAATACACCAAACCAGTATCTATTGCAATCTTTCTTTCTCTCTCTCTCTTGTTCTTTCTCTATATCTATTGAAATTCTTTCTCAAATATAATCCAGTATATATATATATGTCCGGTAAAGGCATTTCCTGCCTGCCACGCCTGCCACGCCTACCACCTCTTCCTCGTCCTGACATCCTAATAAAGATAACATAGAACATTAGATCATTCATAAGTGTGCCAAAACTACCCACTCACGTCCTAATGCATGGACAACAGTAATACACTTCACGTAAGCACATAAACACATAAGCACTTACGAATTTCATTTCCAGATAATGATAGTCGGCGTTACTAGAGTTAGGTTAGAAAGCGGCATTGATCAAGTGCTTTTCCAACAAGACTCCTAGAAACCCAAGGATCCAATAAACATCCTAGAAATTAAATCCCATACCCAAATAATCACGTAAACATGTTATCACATAAGCACATAGCATGTTACACTACATCTCGTCTCTATCAGCGAGACAAACCCATTGTGATTCTAATCACTTCCCCGTGCCAAAGTATTGAACGATGCGCTCGATACCAAGTTATGCGCCCTCAAAATAATAACATTAAACCCATCAATTAAACATGCATTGATATAATAAAAATCCATATTCTTCTATTTATCGAACAATTCATTACAAAAGGTATTACATGTTAACAACAAAAGCAAATGCCCTAAGGGCTTCTGACTTTCAAGTTAACACTTGGTTACAAAAAGAGCTCTAGCTCGAATACACATTAAGCCCTTGGCTTGAATCTACATGTAATACATCAAAGATAAATAGGCGACAAAAAGTCCGTCGCCTCTAGCCTCCCAAGCTATGTCCTTGGAGGTGGCATGCTACATGCACGAGAATGATGTTCCCATATAGGGTGAGCCCACCCAGTAGAAATATACTAAACCGATTATGAATAATGACTAAAAGATTAACGGTTGATAGATGGTCAACACTTTTACATTCTTTCATAACATATTACAATTCAAGACATTCAAGTCTATGTTTCCTTTCATTTTCCATTTCTTTCCTTTCAATTATCAATACATAATCGGGCTCGGCGGCCAACAACTCATATGAGATAGGAACTCATACTAAACACTTTCCATTTCAACATAGATAAACATATTAGTTATATCAATACATCCACAGATAAGCATACAAGCTATATCACATTTCCAAGACAAGCATATGAGTTGTATCTATATTTCTCAAGACAAGCATATGGTGTATCTTCACTTCTCTAGACAAGCATATGGTGTGTCTCACGGAGTTCATCCCTATCTCTTCCCAACACTAACGGTTTAGAGGTACATCCCCATCTTCCCTAAACCATGAGTACATCCCCATCTCCTCCTCTACACATAATGCATATAAACACATTGGTTCTATATATACAATCAATCAATACACAAATTAATGTATTCTTTCTATCGTCATACTCAATGACACATTCCTGATTAGTTTTAGTTTGCCTAATCATCATGCATTGTCTACAACAATCACGACTATCCTCCAAATAGCCCAAGCGATTATTTCTATCTGAAAATAAATGCACAAATGGATATATAATCAACATTTCAATTCGGTGGTGATAAATAATCTAACTACACCCTTTTATACTTTATACTTCCAATCTCAACATTTCCAATTCCATTCCTCATTTCTCACAATTAATTATACCAATTAATTAAACAATGTAATTATAGCATTTTCCATAATTCATATTGTAAGGTTCCATTTTCAACAATGATTCCACATTAATCTCATTTCTCTATGCTAAACATTCATATAGGTTTATTTTAAATAAAACCCCAACTTTTACAAAATTGCATAAAAGCCCCAAACTTTCTCAAAATTACACAACTATCCAACATATCAAAATGCTAAAATTTAAAGACAAAATCCATAAGAGGAGTAGGGTATCCCTACCTCGAAGTTTGAGCCAAAAAGGAGATGAAGACCAGCGACCCGTGCTCCAAATCCAAATATTTTCGATTAAAAGCGAAGCCCTCGTCAACCTCTATCTTTTTAACAAAGCACTTAGGGTAGGAAATGACCTAGGTAGATCAAATCTTAGAGAGAGAAATTCTAGAGTGAGAGGCTCTCGGATTTAGGGTTAGGAAGTCAAAAGTTTTGAAAAAGTGAATTGAAATCGCTTCTTTGTCTGTTGATGAAGGCAGGCTCGCTCGGCGAAGGCACCTTTCGCTCGGCGACCAGACACAAAACACTTCGCTCGAGCCAAAACGGCCTTGCTCGAGCCAACAACCAAGCTTGCGGCGACCAACTCCTCGCTCGGCGAAGGACGAACAGATCGCTCGGCGAAGAAAAGCTCGCTCGAGCCAAAATTCGATGTTGAGTCCAAGTACCAGGTGCAATCGCTCGCTCGAGCGAAGCCCCCCTGGCTCGACCCACCAGAGACAAAAACGCAACTCTTGCTCGGCGACCAAACCACAGCTCGGCGAAGAACAAAAAACGGCTTCGCTCGGCGACCAACTCCTCGCTCGGCGAGGTCCAAAAATCTGGACAACTACTCTTTGTTCCCAACACAACCAACCTGTAACAAACCTGCCCAACACATCCTATAGTTCAAAAACAAGGTATGACAGGATGTAAGCAAGACAACAATGAACTACTAACATCCACGGACACATGTCCAGATCACTGTACAACAAGGGTAAACAGGATCGCTATAACCTCCCCTTAAGAATTTAGTCCCCAAAATTAAAAACAAGTTTTTAAAATAGGTTTTCTCCATTTCAAACAATGTTATACTACAACATTCAACAATTCAACCCATTCTGGGTCATTCTTCTCTTATTAAGAGGCATTTCACAATATATACATATTTCAAAGTGCATCTATAACATGCATTTCCTTTCCATTTTCCAACCATTCTCAACATGCATGGTTTTATAATTCATATCATAATTAACATTCATGATATATCTCGGTTCTATAATATAGTCAACATATGCAATATTATACTCAACTCCCACATCAAGGCAAGTTCTACAATACTTCCTTAAACCAAAACATATACCATGTTTTACAACTTAAGACACAAACAATGTTCTTAAAGTTCAACAAGATTACAAGTTTCAATACATGATTACAAATCAACAAACAAGTCAGGATATTTCTCGCGGACTTCCAACTCACGTTCCCAAGTGGCCTCCTCCACCGTGATGCTTCCACAAAACCTTAACCAAAGGGATGGTCTTGCCACGCAGACTTGATCCCGCCTATCCAAGACCGAACCGGTCTCTCCTCATCGTGGCATCCTCGTCTACCTCATCGGTCCAATCCGGTACATGTGGCGGATCGCTCATACTTCAAGCATACTCACATGAAACCGTCATGAACTCAGGACAAGCTGTGGCGGCAAAGCTAAGCGATAAGCCACCTCACCAATCCTCATCTCAAAGGCCCTATAAACCGATGGGATAACTTCCTCTCTTCCCAAACCTCATCAACCCCGTCTAGGTGATATCTTGAAGACATGATCACCCACCTCAAACACCAGCGGTCTCCTCCTCACAGTCGATAAGATTTCCCTAACGACTGCAGGTGTAACTAGCCTCCTACGGATAAGCTCAACTTTCTCGTCGTCTCTCTAACCAACTCAGGACCCAACAAAGGTCGTCACCCACCTCGGCCCAACAAGCAGGAGACCTACAAGGTCGGTCATACAAGGCCTCAAGCGTTGCCATACCGATACTAGGCGATAGGCTGTTGTTGTGGGCAAACTCCACCAATGGTAAGTGCCTCTCCCACGTCCACTAAAGTCAAGGACACAACCCGAAGCATATCCTCAAGGATCTGAATAATGCGCTCGGTGCCCATCGATCGAGGATGATAAGCCGTCTTGAAGGTCAATCTAGTGCCCAGGCACTCTCTGCAAACTACTGCCACCTAGCGGTAAAATGAGGATCTCTATACGAGGCGATCGTCCTTTGGGACCCCATGCAACCTCACTATGTCCCGAACATACAAGTCGGCAAGATGGTCTCTTGGATCTTTCACGGCGTATAGGAATGAAGTCGCCGACTTAGTCAGCGGTCTACAACCACCCAAATAGCATCACTACCCCGGAGTCCTCGGAAGACCTACGAAGTTCATAGTGACATGCTCCACTTCCACTCAACAATAGGCAAGGGTTGCAACAAACCGTTGGCCTCGATGCTCGACCTTCACTTGGCGACAAGTAAGGCGCCGACCAAGCGCCACATCTCTTCATACCCGCCACCAAAGCGGAGACCCAAATCCGGTACATCTTGGTACCTCCGGATGCACCCATGGCGCGAATGATGAAACTCTCGAGTACTTCCTCTCGGCAAGACTCGGCACAAACAAGCGGTCTCTGTATCTCACACTCAAGTCGGGATACACCGTCAAACCCTTCTCAACCTTCCCATTGGAGATCTTCTCTCTTAGGGAATCTCGTCAAGATCACCTTTACGTGCCTCTAACACTCGAGTCACAAGTGTAGGCATAACAACGAAAACAAAGCATGACCTCAGCGGATTCGCCCGAAGCAAATCAAACTGCCAAGTGCCCCTAACATCTCCCACTCCGGGATGGCTACACAAGCTACATCACCTATGGATTTCTGCTAGGCGTCGGCCACAACATTGGCCTTCCCGGGATGATAATGCAACTCGAAGTCATAATCCTTAATGAACTCCATCCACCTCCTCTGCCCCAAGTTCAAGTCATACAGCAGCAGATGCTTGAGACTCTTATGATCGAGAACACCTCGAATCTCTCACCATAAAGGTAGTGCCTCCAGTTTTCAAGGCAAAGATCATAGCCGCTAACTCTAAATCGTCGTGGGGTAATTCTTCTCATGAATCTTCAAGCGGCGTGAGCCATAAGCTACCACTTTCCCTCTTGCAACAACACACAACCCAAAACCACTCGTGAGTCAACACAATACATAGCATAACCCAACCCTCTCTCCGGAATAATCAAGGCCGGAGCGTTGGTCAATCTAACCTTCAACTCTTGGAGCGACTTTTCACAAGTCTCCTCCATCTGAACTTGACTCCCTTAAAGTCGGCCTAGTCAGCAGTGAAGCTAACCTAGAAATCTTTCACAAAGCCGGTGGTAATACCCAATCCTAAGCTGCGGATCTCAAACACACTCTTAGTGTGCCCAATCTTGCCTTGCCTCGGTCTTGGATGTATCAGCAGACACCCCTTAGGATACCACATGGACTAAGAACTTGACTTCTTCAAGCCAAAACTCACACTTCCCAAACTTGGCATCTGACCTATGGGCTCTAAGCAACTCAAGCACCACTCTCAAGTGTGCCTCATGCTCCTCCTCTGAAGGTGAATAGACAAGAAGGTCGTCCACAAAATGACTACAAAGCGATCCAAGAATTCCGGGAAGATCCGGTTCATCAAGTCCATAAAAATTGAATGCGTTAGTAGCCAAATGGCATCACCGAAACTCATAATGGCCATACCGCGTCACGGAATGCCGTCTTGAATATCCTCCTCCGACCCTCAATGGTGGTAACTTAGATCTCAAGTCTATCTTAGAGAAACAACGGGAACCCTTCAGCGATCAAACAAATCATCTATCGGGGCATAGGATACTTATTCTTAGCGTAGCCGATTCAACTTTCGGTAGTCGATACACAATCTCAAGGCACCATCTTTCTTTTTAGCAAAGAGTGCCGTGCTCCCACGGTGAAACACTAGGCGAACAAAGCCCTTATCTAGCAATTCTGGTGAACTTTCAACTCAACCAACTCTGCTGGAGCAAAAGCGGTGAGGTGCCATAGAAATCGGCCGTCTTTGGGCACTAAATCAATAGAAGCCGAATCTCCGGTGAGGTGGCAAACTAACAAGATCCTCGGAAAGACATCGAGTACCCACAAACCACTCTCGGCAACACAATCCGAGTCTCATCACACTCACCACTCTCAAAGCTAGCAAGTAGACCACTAAGCTCACTCCGCCCTCGCGGATCATACCCCGGTGGCACAACACTACCAACCCAGTCTCCCAAGAAATGGAAACACTCCCCGCTCACGGTACAACAAGTGACCCTCTGGCGGTAGCAATCAATAACTGCCGGTATGACGATAACCAGACCATACCCAAGATAACATCAAAGAACTTCATGGGCATAACAACAAAAGGAAAAGGAAGTCTATGATCATCGACCTCTATATCACAACCTCTAACACCCTACCTCAGAATCAACTCACCCCTAAGAGGTGATACTACACAAATAGGAGATGCTAATAGTGCTAACTCCAACTCCAACAGATGCAAATGCAGCAGATACAAAAGAATGAGATGCACCCGTATCAATCATCAACACTCTAGCAACAAGGTTGCAAAGCAGAAAAGGTACCTCTCACTCTTGATGGAGCCGATTAGATCTGTAGCGATAACGATACCTGCGCATGATGGGCCCTGATCCACCTGCTCACCTCTAGGAGCATAAGATTCTTTGCCTTGGACGAAGAAGCCCCGGATTGGCCCTCGAGGCTGCATTGGTGTCGAAATCCTGCGTCTGTCTAGAACCAGGCGTCCAGTGGCACTCAGCGTGGGCAAAAACTCTTCAGTGCCAGTGTCCACATCCTGATAGCAAGACAAGGGTTGCCCTACCCAAACTCGACTCGGCGGTCTGTTGAAGAAGTAGCTCTCGACCTCCGCCCTTGAGACAGCTGAAGCCTTGTGATGGTGGCCACACTTGTAACAAGTGAACTCTCCCTGATTGCCCCTCCCGGAGCCTGCACTCGGTACTAGGAAAGTCGACCTAGCCAAACCACCCTGAGGCAGTGAGGTTTTAACCCCTCTGCCCCCTGCCATCACCCTGGCCCTCTTGGCCCCTCTTGGAGCCCTTGTGTTTCTCCTCATCCTCCTCCTGCATCATCAGCTCCATATGAGCTGCAGCATCCATTAAGTGCCTATACTCCCAGATATAAGGACCACCAACCCTCAACTTGAGGCCACGCCTCAACTTCCGCTCGAACTCATAACAACGGCGCTCCTCAGTCGCCACAAGTTCAGTGCAAACACAGACAAGCTAGTAAATGTAGCCTCAAGCTTCGGCCCACAGACAAACCCTCCTGCCTCAGCAGGCTAAAGCGATCCTCGGCTTCTCCCTAGCCACGTAGATAAAAACCTCTCTGAAAGCATTTACAAACGCCTCCCATGTACCACCAACTCTAGCCTTCTCATACTTCCACCATTGACCGCATCTCCCTTGGTGGAAGGATGCCAAGGTCACCTTCAATGCTCGTCCTCAATGCCAAGCATCTCGAGCGTCTTAGCCATTTGCTCTAGCCACTCATCGACCTTCGTGGCTCCTTTGGATCCCAACAAACTCGTCACGGATTAGGCAGGAAGAACTCCCTTTTCAAGAAGGAAGGCCACCTTAAGCGCACGATTCGGCTCTAAGAATACCCAAAGCCCTGCTATCTCCTGGCCAAGGCACTCATAGCTTTCTGCTCTTGGCTCGCCACATTGGCACAGCCAACTCCCTCCTACATCAGGAATCTCCTCCGGTAAAGGCATTTCTCTGCCACGCCTGCCACGTCTACCACCTCTTCCTCGTCCTGACATCCTAATAAAGATAACATAGAACATTAGATCATTCATAAGTGTGCCAAAACTACCCACTCACGTCCTAATGCATGGACAACTGTAATTCACTCCACGTAAGCACATAAACACATAAGCACTTACGAATTTCATTTCCGGATAATGATAGTCCCGAGGCGTTACTAGAGTTCCGGTTAGAAACAGCATTGATCAAGTGCTTTTCCAACAAGACTCCCAGAAACCCAAGGATCCAATCAACATCCTAGAAATTAAATCCCATACCCAAATAATCACGTAAACATGTTATCACATAAGCACATAGCATGTTACACTACATCTACGTCTCTATCAAGCGAGACAAACCCATTGTGATCCTAATCACTTCCCACGTACCAAAGTATTCGAACCCGGTACGCTCTGATACCAAGTTGTAACGCCCTCAAAATAATAACATTAAACCCATCAATTAAACATGCATTGATATAATAAAATCCATATTCTTCTATTTATCTGAACAATTCATTACAAAAGGTATTACATGTTAACAACAAAAGCAAATGCCCTAAGGGCTTCTGACTTTCAAGTTAACACTTGTTTACAAAAGAGAGCTCTAGCTCGAATACACATTAAGCCCTTGGCTTGAATCTACATGTAATACATCAAAGATAAATAGACAGCAAAAGTCCGTCCGCCTCTAGCCTCCCAAGCTATGTCCTTGGAGGTGGCATGCAACCTGTACCTGAAAATGATGTTCCCATATAGGGTGAGCCACAGCCCAGTAGAAATATACTAAACCAGTTATGAATAATGACTAAAAGATTAACAGTTGATAGATGGTCAACACTTTTACATTCTTTCATAACATATTACAATTCCAAGACATTCAAGTCTATGTTTCCTTTCATTTTCCATTTCTTTCCCTTTCAATTATCAATACATAATCCTGGCTCAGAAACTGGCCAACAACTCATATGAGACAGGAACTCATACTAAACACTTTCCATTTCAACATAGATAAACATATTAGTTATATCAATACATCCACAGATAAGCATACAAGCTATATCACATTTCCAAGACAAGCATATGAGTTGTATCTATATTTCTCAAGACAAGCATATGAGCTGTATCTTCACTTCTCTAGACAAGCATATGAAATTTGTGTCTCACGAGTTCATCCCCATCTCCTCCCAACACTAACCGGTTTAGAGGTACATCCCCCATCTTCCCCTAAACCGCGGAGTACATCCCCCATCTCCTCCTCTATACATAATGCATATAAACACATTGGTTCTATATACAATCAATCAATACACAAATTAATGTATTCTTTCTATCGTCATACTCAATGACACATTCCACAGATTAGTTTTAGTTTGCCTAATCATCATGCATTGTCTACAACAATCACGACTATCCTCCACCGATAGCCCAAAGCAGTTATTTCTATACAGAAAATAAATGCACAAATGGATATATAATCAACATTTCAATTCGGTGAGTGATAAATAATCTAACTACACCCTTTTATCCCACATACTTCCAATCTCAACATTTCCAATTCCATTCCTCATTTCTCACAATTAATTATACCAATTAATTAAACAATGTAATTATAGCATTTTCCATAATTCATATCTCAACCCTTAAGGTTCCATTTTCAACAATGATTCCACATTAATCTCATTTCTCTATGCTGAACATTCATATAGGTTTATTTTAAATAAAACCCCAACTTTTACAAAATTGCATAAAAGCCCCAAACTTTCTCAAAATTACACAACTATCCCCAACATATCAAAATGCTAAAATTTAAAGACAAAATCCATAAAGAGGAGTAGGGTATCCCTACCTCGAAGTTTGAGCCAAAAAGGAGATGAAGACCCGACGACCCACGTGCTCCAAATCCAAATATTTTCCGATTAAAACGAAGCCCTCGTCAACCTCTATCTTTTTAACAAAGCACTTAGGGTAGGAATGACCCTAGGTAGATCAAATCTTAGAGAGAGAGAAATTCTAGAGTGAGAGGCTCTCGGATTTAGGGTTAGGAAGTCAAAAAGTTTTGAAAAAGTGAATTGGAAATCGTTGCTGTCTCGTTGATGAAGACAGGCTCGCTCGAGCGAAGGCCTGCTCGCTCGAGCGACCAGACACAGAAAACACTCACTCGAGCCAAGACAGCCTTGCTCGAGCCAACAACCCAAAAGCTCGCTCGAGCGACCAACTCCTCGCTCGAGCAAAGGACGAACCAGATCGCTCGAGCGAAGAAAAGCTCGCTCGAGCCAAGAATTCCAGTGTTCAGGTCCAAGTACCAGGTGCAATCGCTCGCTCAAGCGAAGCCCCCTGGCTCGACCCACCAGAGACAAAAACTCAACTCTCGCTCGAGCGACCAAACCCTGGCTCAAGCGAAGAACAAAAGACAGAAGCTCACTTGGGCGACCAACTCCTCGCTCGAGCGAGGGTTCAAAAATCTGGACAGCTACTCTTTGTTCCCAACACAACCAACCTGTAACAAACCTGCCCAACACATCCTATAATTCAAAAATAAGGTATGAAAGGATGTAAGCAAGACAACAATCAACTACTAACATCCATGGACATATGTCCGGATCACTATACAACAAGGGTAAACCCGGGATCGCTATATTGAGTCAAATAATTTGGTGAGAAGTCTTTTTATTTGTTATGAAAGACGTTTTGTTTTCAATTTTACTCCTTAATTTATCTGTTGAATTTTTTTTTCTATATGTTCAATTTTACCTATAAGTGTTTAATTATTATTTTTTTGTCTGTATATTTCAAAATCTTGACTATCTGTTCAATTTTTTTCCCTATCTTTGCAAATTTTTGTCTAGATTTTATTATCAGTTCTGTTTTAATCTCTTATCTCTTCAAATATCTATCCCCAATTTCTTATCTATTCAACAAACCAGTCATAATCTTCAATTTATATCTATCTGTTCAATTTTATTATCTGTTGAAATACCCCAAACCAGGATCTGTTGCAATCTCTCTCTCTCTCTCTCTCTCTCTCTCTCTCTCTCTCTCTCTTGTTCTTTCTCTCTATCTGTTGAAATTCTTTCTCAAATATGATCCAGTATATATATATCCGTTCTATTTTTTATTACTATTTCTGTCTGCTTAATTTTTAATTTTTTTTTTGTTCATTTACAACTATCTGTTGCAATTTGTTTCATTATACAACAACAACAAAGATCAACAACTTAAAAAAGAAAAAAAAAAAAGGAGGTGAAATTGGATCGGTGTGCTTGAGGAAAAAAAACTGTCCATAAGTAGCTGGATCAATGGAGTCTTCTCCTCCGATGGTTCTCTGTAGGTATTGAGTAAAATAATTTGGTGTGAAATCTTTTTATTTGTTTTGCAAGTCGTTTTGTTTTTAATTTTACTCCTTAATTTATCTGTTCAATATTTTTTTTCTATATGTTCAAATTTACATTTAATTGTTTAATTATTATTTTTTTGTCTATATATTCAAAAATCCTGACTATCTGTTCAATTATTTTCCCTATCTGTACAAATTTTTGTCTAGATTTTATTATCAGTTCAATTTTAATCTCTTATCTGTTCAAATACCTATCCAAAATTTCCTATCCGTTGAACAAACCAGTCACAATCTTCAATTTATTTCTATCTGTTCAATTTTTTTATCTGTTGAAATACACCAAACCAGGATCTGTTGTAATCTTTCTTTCTCTCTCTCTTGTTCTTTCTCTCTATCTTTTGAAATTATTTCTCAAATATAATCCAGTATATATATATATATATCTGTTCTATTTTTTAATATTATTTCTATCTGCTTAATTTTTAATTTTTGTTTGGTTCATTTACAACTATCTGTTGCAATTTGTTTCATCATACAATAACAACAAAGATCAATAACTTAAAAAAAAAAAAAAAAAGAAGGAGAAATTGGATCTGTGTGCTTGAAGAAAAAAAACTGTTCATAAGGAGCTGGATCAATGAAGTCTTCTCCTCCGATGGTCCTCTGCAGGCATTGAGTAAAATAATTTGGTGAGAAGTCTTTTTATTTGTCTTGATAGACGTTTTGTTTTCAATTTTACTCCTTAATTTATCTGTTGAACTTTTTTTTTTCTATATGTTCAAATTTACATTTAAGTGTTTAATTATTATTTTTTTTGTCTATATATTCAAAAATCTTGACTAACTGTTCAATTTTTTCCCAATCTGTGCAAATTTTTGTCTAGATTTTATTATCAGTTCAATTTTAATCTCTTATCTGTTCAACAAACCAGTCACAATCTTCAATTTATTTCTATCTGTTCAATTTTATTATCTGTTGAAATACATCAAACCAGAATCTGTTGCATTCTTTCTTTCTCTCTCTCTTGTTCTTTCTCTCTATCTGTTGAAATTCTTTCTCAAATATAATCTAGTGTATATATATATATCTGTTCTATTTTTTATTATTATTTCAATCTGCTTAATTTTTAATTTTTTTTTTGGTTCATTTACAACTATCTGTTGCAATTTGTTTCATCATACAACAACAACAAAGATCAACAACTTAAAAAAAAAAAAAAAAAAAAAAAAAAAAGAGGAGAAATTGGATCTGTGTGCTTGAAGAAAAAAAACTGTCCATAAGAATCTGGATCAAAGGAGTGTTCTCCCCCGATGGTCCTATGCAGGCATTGAGCAAAATAACTTGGTGTGAAATCTTTTTATTTGTTTTGAAAGTCGTTTTGTTTTCAATTTTACTCCTCAATTTATCTGTTCCATGTTCAAATTTACATTTTAGTGTTTAATTATTTTTTCTTGTCTATATATTAAAAAATCTTGACTATCTGTTCAATTTTTTTCCCTATCTATCCAAATTTTTGTCTAGATTTTATTATCAGTTCAATTTTTATATCTTATCTGTTCAAATATCTATCCAAAATTTCTTATCCGTTGTACAAACCAATCACAATCTTCAATTTATTTCTATCTGTTCAATTTTATTATCTGTTGAAATACACCAAACCAGGATCTGTTGCAATCTTTCTTTCTCTCTCTCTTGTTTTTTCTCTCTATCTGTTGAAATTCTTTCTCAAATATAATCCAGTATATATATATCTGTTCTATTTTTTATTGTTATTTCTATCTACTTAATTTTTAATTTTTGTTTGGTTCATTTACAACTATCTCTGCAATTTGTTTCATCATACCGAACAAAGATCAAATAATGAAAAAAAAAAAAAAGCGAATTGGATATGTGCTTGAAGAAAAAAAAAGCATCCATAAGGAGCTGGATCAATGGAGTCTTCTCCTCCGTTTGTCCTCTGCAGGCATTAAGTAAAATAATTTGGTGAGACGTATTTTTATTGGTTTTGATAGACATTTTGTTTTCAATTTTACTCCTTAATTTATCTGTTAAATTTTTTTTTCTATACATTCAAATTTACATTTAAGTGTTTATTTATTATTTTTTTGTCTATATATTCAAGAATCTTGACTATCTGTTCAATTTTTTTCCCTATCTATGCAAATTTTTATCTAGATTTTATTATCAGTTCAAATATCTATCAAAAATTTCTTATCTGTTCAGCAAACTAGTCACAATCTTCAATTTATTTCTATCTGTTCAATTTTATTATCGGTTGAAATACGTCAAATCAGGATCTGTTGCAATCTTTCTTTCTCTCTCTCTTGTTTTTTCTTTCTATCTATTGAAATTCTTTCTCAAATATAATCCAGTATATATATGTATATCTTTTCTATTTTTTATTATTATTTCTATCTGCTTAATTTTTAATTTTTTTTTTGGTTCATTTACAACTATCTGTTGCAATTTGTTTCATCATACAACAACAACAAAGAACAACAACTTAAAAAAAAAAAGGCGGAGAAATTGGATCTGTGCGCTTGAAGAAAAAAAAAACTGTCTGTAAGGAGCTGGATCAATGGAGTCTTCTCCTTCGATGGTCCTCTGCAGGCATTTAGTAAAATAATTTGGTGAGAAGTCTTTTTATTTGTTTTGAAAGACATTTTTTTTTCAATTTTACTCCTTAATTCATCTGTTGAATTTTTTTTTCTACATGTTCAAATTTACATTTAAGTGTTTAATTATTAATTTTTGTCTATATATTCAAAAATCTTGACTATTTATTCAATTTTTTTCCCTATCTGTGCAAATTTTTGTCTAGATTTTATTATCAGTTCAATTTTAATTTCGTATCTGTTCAAATATGTATAAAAAATTTCTTATCTGTTCAACAAACCGGTCATAATCTTCAATTTATTTTTATCTGTTCAATTTTATTATCTGTTGAAGTACACCAAACCAGGATCTGTTGCAATCTTTCTTTCTCTCTCTCTTGTTATTTCTCTCTATTTGTTGAAATTCTTTCTCAAATATAATCCAGCATATATATATATATATATCTGTTCTATTTTTCATTATTATTTCTATGTGCTTAATTTTTAATTTTTTTTTGGTTTATTTACAACTATCTGTTGCAATTTGTTTCATCATACAACAACAACAAAGATTAATAACTTCAAAAAAAAAAAAAAGGAGGCGAAATTGGATCTGTACGCTTGAAGAAAAAAAAAACTGTCCGTAAGGAGCTGGATCAATGGAGTCTTCTCCTCCGATGGTCCTCTGTAGGCATTGAGTAAAATAATTTGGTGAGAAATCTTTTCATTTGTTTTGAAAGACGTTTTGTTTTCAATTTTACTCCTTAATTCATCTGTTGAATTTTTTTTTCTATATGTTCAAATTTACATTTAAGTGTTTAATTATAATTTTTTTGTGTATATATTCAAAAATCTTGACTATCTGTTCAATTTTTTTCCCTATCTGTGCAAATTTTTGTCTAGATTTTATTATCAGTTCAATTTTAATCTCTTATCTGTTCAAATATCTATAAAAAATTTCTTATCTGTTCAACAAACCAGTCGCAATCTTCAATTTATTTCTATCTGTTCAATTTTATTATCTGTTAAAATACACCAAACCAGAATCTGTTGCAATCTTTCTTTCTCCCTCTCTTG
This sequence comes from Camellia lanceoleosa, assembly GCA_025200525.1. Lineage (NCBI taxonomy): Eukaryota > Viridiplantae > Streptophyta > Magnoliopsida > Ericales > Theaceae > Camellia > Camellia lanceoleosa. The sequence goes on from JANUSC010000376.1 coordinate 45,338, forward strand.
TTCTTTCTCTCTATTTGCTGAAATTCTTTCTCGAATATAATCCAGCATATATATATATATCTGTTCTATTTTTTATTATTATTTATATCTGCTTAATTTTTAAATTTTTTTTGGTTTATTTACAACTATCTTTTGCACTTTGTTTCATCATACAACAACAACAAAGATCAATAACTTAAAAAAAAAAAAAAAAAAAGGACGAGAAATTGGCTCTGTGTGCTTGAAGAAAAAAAACTGTCCATAAGGAGCTGTATCAATGGAGTCTTCTCCTCCGATGGTCCTCTGCAGGCATTGAGTAAAATAATTTGGTGTGAAATCTTTTTATTTGTTTTGAAAGTTGTTTTGTTTTCAATTTTACACCTTAATTTATACATTAGTTTTTTTCTATATGTTCAAATTTACATTTAAGTGTTTAATTATAATTTTTTTGTCTATATATTCAAAAATCTTGACTATCTGCTCAATTTTTTTCCCTATCTGCAAATTTTTGTCTAGATTTTATTATCTTCAATTTTAATCTCTTATCTTTTCAAATATCTATCCAAAATTTGTTATCAGATTGAACAAACCGGTCATAATCTTAAATTTATTTCTATCTCATCAATTTTATTATTTGTTGAAATACACCAAACCAGGATCTGTTGCAATCTTTCTTTCTCTCTCTCTCTCTTGTTCTATCTCTCTATCTGTTGAAATTTTTTCTCAAATATAATCCAATATATATATATATATATATGTTCTATTTTTTATTATTATTTCTATCTGCTTAATTTTTAATTTTTTTTGGGTTCATTTACAACTATCTGTTGCAATTTGTCTCATCTTACAACAACAACAAAGATCAACAACTTAAAAATAAAAAAAAAGGACGAGAAATTAGATCTGTGCACTTGAAGAAAAAAAACTTTCCATAAGGAGCTGGATCAATGGAGTCTTCTCCTCCGATGGTCCTCTGCCGGCATTGAGTAAAATAATTTGGTGAGAAGTCTTTTTATTTGTTATTAAAGACGTTTTGTTTTCAATTTTACTCCTTATTTTATCAGTTGAATTTTTTTTTCTATATGTTCAAGTTTACATTTAAGTGTTTAATTATTATTTTTTTGTCTGTATATTAAAAAATCTTGACTATCTGTTCACTTTTTTTTCCATATCTGTGTAAATTTTTGTTTACATTTTATTATATTTAGTTCAATTTTAATCTCTTATCTGTTCAAATATCCGTCCAAAATTTCTTATCTGTTCAACAAACCAATCACAATCTTTAATTGATTTTTATCTGTTTAATTTTATTATCTGCTGAAATACACCAAACCAGGATCTGTTGCAATCTTTCTTTCTTTCTCTCTTGTTCTTTCTCTCTATCTGTTGAAATTTTTTCTCAAATATAATCTAGTATATATATATATATATCTGTTCTATTTTTTATTATTATTTCTATCTGCTTAATTTTTAATTTTTTTTTGGTTCATTTACAACTATCTGTTGCAATTTGTTTCATCATACAACAACAACAAAGATCAATAACTTAAAAAAAAAAAAAAAAAAAAAAAAGGAGGAGAAATTGGATCTGTGTGCTTGAAGAAAAAAAATTGTTCATAAGGAGCTGGATCAATGGAGTTTTCTCCTCCGATGGTCCTCTGCAGGCATTGAGTAAAATAATTTAGTGTAAAATCTTTTTATTTGTTTTGAAAGTCGTTTTGTTTTCAATTTTATTTCTTAATTTATCTGTTCAATTTTTTTTTTTCTATATGTTCAAATTTACATTTAAGTGTTTAATTATAATTTTTTTGTCTATATATTTGAATATCAGTCATACAAACCCCTTTATTACTTGTACCATTCACTGAGTATCCAAGCTCACCATCTCTATATATATGTAGGTGATGAGCAGGACGGCGGCGACGCCTAGATGTGTTTTGCCGATGTGTTTTGGATTCGCATTTTTGCAACATCTTGAAGATCATGCTTCTTAGCTTGCATTTTTATTGTATTTTGTATACGATGGCTTGAGAAGCCTTTTGGTCAAGATGTATTTTGTACTTTATTTTATTTGTATTCAAGTTGTGAAAGCCATGTAAAGATTGTATGCCATTTCACTTGACTTATACACAGCTCTTATGGACCACTTGTACTTTGAATTATTGCTTCCGCATTTGTTAGCCCCATATGTAGTACTCTGATTGTGTGTGAATTTTGAAAGTTGGCCTTCGGTAATCTCAGATTACTGGCCATCACGGCACCATTCCACTAGAGGCGGAATAGGGCGTGTGATTGGTACCAGAGCACAAGTTCCTAATAGTACGTTATTCACACACTTTGAGTCCTAAGGAGCTTAGGATTTCCCTTAGGATGATATTAGGATTGCATCACATTGCTTGCTATTTGACAAGGTGTGCATCATCTCGGCATGGCTATTTGTTACTTGCATGCATGTTTATTTGCGCATTTTGTTTTAAAGCCATATTTTGCATACCCATAGCAATATGAGGAAAGGAAGACCACCGGTTGGCGAGATCAATCGAAGATAGAATGGATAGACGGACTAGAAAGACTAGTTGAAGGTTTAGCCCGTGAGTTGAGGCAAATGAGACAACAGAATGCTAGTGCTACCTCCACCCAGGCCAAACAGACCAATAGGTGACAGGCAATTCCGCCTCCACCTCCTCGATACCACAGCGTACCACTGTGCCTCCTGACCCGGCCTTGTATGGGGATGAGCCTTTGATTAAGGAGTTCAAGAAGATGAACCCGCCAAGGTTCCAAGGGGGTATAGAGCCGATGAAAGCCGAGGCGTGGGTTTTAGGAATGGAGAAGTTGTTTGAGATTTTTCCCAGCACCGATGCTCAGAAGGTGGCATTGGCAGCATTCACATTGGACGACAACGCTCGAAGATGGTGGATGATGACCCGAGAAGGTAACCCTGACTTAACTTGGGCCAGATTTTTGGAATTGTTCTCTGACAAGCACTTTCCTTAGTGTCCAAGATCGCAAGACCATGGAGTTTCAGACTCTGACACAAGGAAACAAGACGGTGGCAGAATATGATCGTGCTTTTACCGAATTGGCGAGATATGCGCCTCACATGGTCGAGGATGAATATAGGAAAGCTAGGAAGTTCGAAAGTGGACTGCGTGGGCCGATTCAGGATCGAGTTAACATGCTCAATATGCTGACTTACGCCGGGGTATTGGATAAGGCTATCCTTGCAGAAGCTAACTTGAACCGATATCAGAATTCAGGAGAGAATCAGAGGAAGAGACCAAACTATGATAGTCGCCGAGTTCCGTTTAACGCCAAGAAGAGAGCGAACGTAGGCAGCTCCAGCAATTTGAATCAAGAAGGTAATGCTAAGCCGACGTGTGCAAGTTGTGGGAAGCTACATTCCGGAGTTTGCCGTTGGGCGTTTGGAGCTTGCTTTGAGTGTGGTGAAATGGGTCATCGTGTGAGAGACTGTCCGAAGTCAAGGATTGATGATGGTAAGAAGAATGGGAGCACCTCAGGCTCTACACCCGGAAGCAACATCAGAAGGACACAGACGAGACAGGGTAGAGTTTTCGCTCTAGTGCCAGGAGACACCCAGAATGCTGAGACTGTAGTATCAGGTATACTCCCAATCTGCTCTCAAGATGCATACATATTGATTGATTCGGGTTCTACGCATTCATTTGTATCTGCTAAGTTTGCCGAGAAGTTGAATAGAGAACATGAACCTCTTGATTATGTGTTATATGTATCTACTCCATCTGGGAGGACTATGATTGTTGCATCCATCTATAGGGCGTGTGTCGTTGCGATTGAGGGTGTAGAACTATTAGTTGATTTAATGCCGTTAAGCATGACCCACTTCGATGTCATATTAGGAATGGACTAGTTAGTAATGAATCATACATCTATAAATTGTGTCTCGAAGAATGTCACACTGAGACCCCCAAACCAAACCGAGGTTATTTTCCATGGTAAAGGAGTAATACCCCCACCTTACCTGATTTCGTCCATGAAAGCCTTTAAACTAATCCAAAAAGGGTGTCAAGGTTATCTGTGTAGTATACTAAGTGATCTGAATGGAAATGTTAACCTAGCCGACATTCCAGTTGTCAATGAATTCCCCGACGTCTTTCCAAATGACTTGTCGGGCCACTTAGTCGATAGAGAAGTAGAATTCACTGTTGATAACATGCCGGGGACACAACCTATCTCCAGAACACCGTATAGAATGGCCCCAGTCGAATTCAAGGAACTGAAACTACAATTACAGGAATTGTTGGAGAAGGGATTCGTTAGGCCGAGTACTTCACCATGGGAGCACCGATCTGTTTGTTAAGAAAAGGATGGCACACTTCGTCTTTGCATTAATTACGAGAACTCAACAAAGTGACCATTAAAAATAAGTACCGTTGCCTAGGATTGATGACTTGCTTGACCAACTACAAGGCACGAGTCTTTTCAAAATTGACCTTAGGTCGGGCTACCATCGCCTTAAGGTTAAAGCGAAGATGTTGAGAAGGCGGTTTTCGGACAAGATATGGGCACTGAATTTCTAGTAATGCCTTTTAGGGTGACTAATGCACTGCGGCGTTCATGGATTTAATGAGCGAGTCTTTAAGCCATATCTTGATGAGTTCGTGGTTGTTTTTATTGACGACATATTGATCTACTCCAAGAGTACGACTGAGCACGAGAGTCATCTAACACTTGCCTTGCAAACCTTGAGGGACAGGAAGTTGTATGCTAAGTTGAGTAAGTGTGAGTTTTGGCTTTCCAGCATTTCGTTTTTGGGGCATGTGATCAATGAAGAGGGTATCTCAGTCGATCCCAGTAAGATTGAAGCTATTGTGAATTGGCCGACGCCGACCAACGTATCCGAGGTTCGTAGTTTTCTGGGTTTGGCAGGTTATTACAGAAAGTTTGTGAAGGACTTCTCAAGAATTGCAGTACCGTTGACACAATTAACTCAGAAGGGAGTGACATATGAATGGACCGAAGATAGAGACTCAGCCTTCCAGGAGCTGAAGACGAGATTAGTTACGGCACCAGTTCTCGTACTACCATCAGGTAATGAAGAGTTTCAGATTTTCAGCGATGCTTCACATAAGGGCTTGGGTTGCGTATTAATGCAAGGGGGTAAGGTTATAGCTTATGCATCTCGTCAGTTGAAACCCCATGAAAAGAACTATCCTACCCATGATCTTGAGCTAGCGGCCATGGTATTTGCTTTGAAGATTTGGCGCCATTACTTGTATGGGGCTTCTTGTCAAGTTTTCACGGATCACAAGAGTTTGAAGTACTTGTTCACTCAGAAGGAATTGAATTTGAGGCAGAGAAGATGGCTGGAATTATTGAAGGACTACGACATGCAGATTCAATACCATCCAGGTAAAGCAAACTCGGTGGCCGACGCGTTGAGCAGGAGGTCAATGGGAAGTCTGGCATGCTTAACCATGATCACAGTGGAGCCAACTATTATTGAGGAAGTGAAGACCAGGTAGATGGAGGATGAATTCCTCAAGAAAGTGATTGATGAGTTCGTCACCAAGCTGAGGCCAAGATACACCGTTGAAGATCAAGTGCTTAAGTTCGAAGGAAGATTGTGCGTGGCCGACGTCCCAGAGTTGAATAGGAAGATTTTGCAAGAAGCCCACAACTCCAAATTTGCCGTTCATCCAGGAACCACCAAGATGTATCAAGATGTGAAGTGGACTTACTGGTGGCCAAATATGAAAAGGGAAATAGCTGAGTTTGTATTCCAGTGTCTGTGTTGTCAGCAAGTGAAAGCGGAACACCAGAGACCCCCAGGGCTTCTTCAACCTTTGTCAATTCCTGAGTGGAAATGGGAACACATCTCCATGGATTTTGTGGTGGGTTTCTGGGGGCGCAAAGAGGTATGGATTCGATTTGGGTTATCATTGACAGATTAACTAAGTCGACACACTTCTTGCCGCTTAAAACTACATTCAATGCCGACCGACTTGCGGCGTATATGAACGAGATTATTAGAATTCATGGTGTGCCGATGTCCATTGTATCAGATCGAGATTCGAAGTTCGTTTCTAGATTTTGGCAGAGCCTGCAAAGAGCCTTGGGGACTGAGTTGAGGTTTAGCACAGCTTTTCACCCCCAGACTGATGGGCAAACGGAAAGAATCATTCAAACACTTGAGGATATGCTCAGAATGTGTGTATTAGATTTCAAGGGAAGTTGGGAATCGCATCTGCCATTAGTAGAATTCGCATACAACAACAGTTATCAAGCCAGCATTGGCATGGCGCCGTACAAAACTTTGTATGGAAGGGAGTGCAGATCGCCGATATGTTGGACCGAGGTGGGAGATCTGACTTTGATTGGTCGAGTTAGTTCAAGGAACGGAAAAGATTAAGCTCATTCAGAGAGGATTAGAATCGCATGAGTCGAGTAAGAGTTATCTTGACCAGAGGAGAAGGAGCTAGAATTGAAGTTGGGGATCATGTATTTTTGAGGGTCTCATGGATGTGAGGAGTTTCAAGATTTGGAAAGAAGGAAAATTAGCACCACGATATATTGGACCGTTTGAAATTCTTGAGAGAATTAACCCATTTCCTCTGCACTTGCTTTGCCAGATTTAAGCCAAGCCCACAATGTGTTTCATGTTTCGATGTTAAGGAAGTATATCCGAGACTCATTACATATAATTGACCATTCTGGGATTACGGTTAATGAGGATTTGGGCTACGAGGAGAAACCAATGAGGATTATTGACAGGCAAGTGAGGCAGTTGAGAAACAAATCGACACCAATGGTAAAGGTCGAATGGAAAGAGCATTATGGCACGGAAGCCACATGGGAAAAGGAAAAGGAAGTGAGAATCCGTTATCCGGAGTTGTTTGTAGAGCAAGGTAACTTAAGTTTAGGGACCAAACTTCTTTAAGAGAGGTAGACTGTAGTGACCCTCTTCTTCACTTTAGCCTTGTGCATGAGCATCTGCATGAACTTGTTTTGCTAAACCTGCATTAATGGATTTGACTTGTTTTATCTAGAGTAAGATCCTTGTCTTGCTTTGTATCTGTGAGGAATTGCTTGTTAGTCTTGTTCCTTTTCTAAGTATGTCTAGCCGAGGTCATCCTAAGTCTAGTCACCTTTGAACCCTTTGACACTTGGAACTATCTTGAAATCTCCTTGGTTTGACCTCTATCGTCACCCTAGCATCTTAGCCGAGATGTCTCTATCTGGCCGAGGTGTTCAAAGACCAAAATGAGAGTGTACCACCTTAGCCGAGATGTCTCTATCGGCCGAGGTGTTCGGCCAAAGTGAGGAGTGTACCACCTTAGCCGAGATGTTTATCCTTACAACTAACGACCTTATCCCTGGACAGGTATGACCTAGACCGAGGTGTGGCACATCTAGGCCAAGGTGTGGCACAGCTTAGTCAAGGTTGTCCTTCCACGCTGATGTCCTTGTCACCCCACTTGCCGAAGCCTTGTCTCTTGCCGAAGTTATTATTGCCAGAGTGCCTAGCCGTGTAGCTTGTTAGATACACTTTGCCATAGTCTTGTCTTGTCAATCAGTCACCTTTTTCGAGGTAACCCAATCCGGTAGTGCCACGTGTCCGAGCTATGTGTTAAGTCAGTCGGCAGAGGGAGGAAATGTATCATTTTGTTATAAGTCTTTGTTCTTGATGAGAGAGAAGCTCTAGAAGAAGGAGAAGGAGTTTAGAGTGAGAGAGTAAACTTCCAAGCTTGATTCCTAGAGATCGAACCGTTAGATTCGAGTTTTGAGGTTAGAATCTTAATCTACTCTTGTTGTTCTTATTGATCATCTAGCTGCATTGCATGATCGAACCTGATTTGCAAGCCATGCATCTATTTAAAGTTGGTTTTAGAAAGAGAAAATAGTGTTCATGTGTTCTTGAAGAAAAGCCTTGTTTAATCCGAAAGTTTGTATCAAAAATCATGTTCTTGTGTTTGTTTCTGCATGATCTTCTTGTACAGGTACCCAGGTCCATGTTTTCAAAACTCATAACATGAAATCTTAGATTTTCGTAATAACAAGTTATGATCCTTGCATTCATCTTCTTCATGTTCATGTTCTTAATGTTCTTCATGTTCTTGAGCATAAGGGAACCCAGATTTTCCCGACTTCATTCCCTCGAATGGGGCCATCAGGACCCCACCTCGGCGAGGAGGTGTAGGACCTCGGCCAAGACCTGGTTAGTGCCCCAGCATGTTTCCCAAGATGAGAAATAGTGTTTGTTTCGAGTTGACTTAGTTTTGAAGAATACCGAGATCATTTGTATGCATGTGAAGCTTGTTTAAAAGTGTATTCAATAAACTTGCCATGTGTTTGTCAGGACTTGGACTTGCCTCGACCCCGACGTTTGAAGGACTATGTGAGTGGTATTTTTAATAAAGATATGTTATAAAGCTTTGATAAAACCTTGTTTTGCCTTGTTTGGAAAGTATTTGCAAGCATGAATGATTATTCCTAGTTGAAATAAAAACTATCTTGTTTTGATGACATTTTGGAAGTCAAATGCGTGCTAGGGACTATAAGCATTTGTAGCACAACTCTTGAAAGTCCGTATGTGCTAGGGGACTCTAAACTTTGTAGCACCCTTGCTTGAGATATCTACGCTTGCCACCGACTGACCTTGTGCGGGTGGGTTTGTCTAATCGATTCTGGATCGGTTATTAAACGCTTGTCTTGCCTTGCCTTGACGGTTTTACGCGTGGGTTTGCTTGTCCTAATGTCATCCCTTGTATTATGTTGATGCTAATAAGCATCCTTGAAGCTTGATAGATCCACTAGATGGACTTGGTTTTATTTGGTTATATTATGTATTGTTTTGCTAAAGATCTTGAATATCATCCTACAAACCCTTTATTACTTGTACCATTCACGAGTATCCAAGCTCACCTCTCTATATATATGTAGGTGATGAAGCGGGGCGGCAGCCTAGATGTGTTTTGCCGATGTGTTTTTGATTCGTATTTTGCAACATCTTGAAGATCATGCTTCTTAGCTTGCATTTTTATTGTATTACGTATCGATGGCTTGAGAAGCCTTTTGGTCAAGATGTATTTTGTACTTTATTTTATTTGTATTCAAGTTGTGAAAGCCATGTAAAGATTGTATGCCATTTCACTTGACTTATACACAGCTCTTATGGACCACTTGTACTTTGAATTATTGCTTCCGCATTTGTTAGCCCCATATGTAGTACTCTGATTGTGTGTGAATTTTGAAAGTTGGCCTTCGGTAATCTCAGATTACTGGCCATCACGGCACCATTCCACTAGGGGCGGAATGGGGGCGTAACACTTTCTTTCTCTCTCTCTCTTGTTCTTTCTCTCTATCTGTTGAAATTCTTTCTCAAATATAATCCAGTATATATATATATATCTGTTCTATTTTTTATTATTAGTTATGTCTGCTTAATTTTTAATTTTTTTTTTTGATTCATTTACAACTATCTGTTGCAATTTGTTTCATCATACAACAACAACAAAGATCAACAACTTAAAAAAAAAAAAAGGTGGAGAAATTGGATCTGTGTGCTTGAAGTAAAAAGCATCCATAAGGATTTGGATCAATGGAGTTTTCTCCTCCGATGGTTCTCTGCAGCATTGAGTAAAATAATTTGTTGAGAAGTCTTTTTATTTGTTTTGAAAAACGTTTTGTTTTCAATTTTACTCCTTAATTTATTTGTTGAATTTTTTTTTTCTATATGTTCAAATTTACATTTAAGTGTTTAATTATTATATTTTTGTCTATATATTCCAAAATCTTGATTATCTGTTCCATTTTTTTCCCTATCTGTGCAAATTTTTGTCTAGATTTTATTATCGGTTCAATTTTAATCTCTTATCTGTTCAAATATCTATCCAAAATTTCTTATCTGTTCAACAAACCAATCGCAATCTTCAATTTATTTCTATCTGTTCAATTTTATTATCTGTTGAAATACACCAAACGAGGATCTATTGCAATCTTTCTTTCTTTCTCTCTTGTACTTTCTCTCTATCTGTTGAAATTCTTTCTCAAATATAATCCTGTATATATATATCTGTTTTTTATTATAATTTCAATATGCTTAATTTTTAATTTTTTTTTGGTTCATTTACAACTATCTTTGCAATTTGTTTCATCATACAACAACAACAAAGATCAACAACTTAAAAAAAAAAAGTAGGAGAAATTATATCTAGGCGCTTGAAGAAAAAAAAGCGTCCATAAAGAAATTTGGATCAATGGAGTCTTCTCATCCGATGGTCCTCTGCAAGCATTAAGTCAAATAATTTGGTGAGAAGTCTTTTTATTTGTTATGAAAGGCGTTTTGTTTTCAATTTTACTCCTTAATTTATCATTAAATTTTTTTCTCTATATGTTCAAATTTACATTTAAGTGTTTAATTATTATTTTTTGTCTATATATTCAAAAATCTTGCCAAGCATCTCGAGCGTCTTACTCATTTGTTCCAACCACTAAATGCGCCTTAAGTGGCTCCTTTGGATCCCCAACAAACTCGTCCGGGTTAGACAGGAAGAACTCCTCTTCAAGAAAGAAGGCCACCTTTGCTCGATTCCCAACTCGAGAATACCCAAAGCTCACTATCTCTCGGGCCAAGGCACTCTCGCCTTTCTTGACCACATTGGCACGACCAACTCCCTCTATCTTCGGAATCTTATCCGGTAAAGGCATTTCCTGCCTACCACGCCTAGCACCTCTTCCTCATCCTAACATCCTAATAAAGGTAACACAGAACGTTAGCACATTCATAAATGTGCCGAAACTAAACACTCGCGTCCTAATACATGGACAACTGTAATTCACTCCACGTAAGCACATAAACACATAAGCACTTACGAATTTCATTTCCGGATAATGATAGTCCTGAGGCGTTACTAGAGTTCCGGTTAGAAACAGCATTGATCAAGTGCTTTTCCAACAAGACTCCTAGAAACCCAAGGATCCAATCAACATCCTAGAAACTAAATCCCATACCCAAATAATCACATAAACATGTTATCAATTAAACACATGGCATGTGACACTACACCTAAGTCTCTATCAAGCGAGACAAACCCATTGTGATCCTAATCACTTCCCACGTACTCAAAGTATTCGAACCCGGTACGCTCTGATACCAAGTTGTAACGCCCTCAAAATAATAACATAAAACCCAACAATATAGACATGTATTGATACATAAAAGACCAACATTCTCCCATTCATCAGAATATTCGATTACACAAGATATTACATGTTAACAACAAAAGCAAATGCCCTACGGGCTTATAGCTTTCCAAGTTAACACTTGGTTACGAAAAGAGAGTGCTAACTCATTTACACATTGGCCCTGTTTGTCAGGGCTTAATTTCAGCTTTCAGCTTAATTTAAGCTGTTTTGATATGTTTGGGTTAGCTTATGCTTATAGCTTATAGCTTTGTGGAAGCTGAAAACCAGCTTATTCTGTGAAATTTTGGATATGCTTTGAGAATAAGCTGGAAACCAGCTTAAGCTGAAAGTTATAAGCTATAAGCTGTTTGGGCATAAGCTATAAGCAGCTTCCCACAGCTCTACCAAACAGGGCCATTAAGCCCTAGGTTTGAATTTACATGTAATACATCAAAAGAAACAAGACATCCAAAAAGTCTGACAGCCTCAAGCCTCCCAAGCTATGTCCTTGGAGGTGGCATGCTACATGTACCTTGTGGTAGCCGAATAATCAGTAGAGGAAGAGGAGTAACATCTCGGCCTCTAGGTGCCAAACGGGTAAAAATCTCGAAGGGGAGATCGGCCGAATACGATGACTAGGCCGAATAGGATAAAGCCCCTGCAGCCGAGTGCAAGGAAAGGTAATGATTGGAGAAGTAGACCGGATCGAATTTGAAAAATGACTATAAATACAAGAGCTTGGACTAATAAAGGTATGTAAACACTTCTATAAACTTAGTGAGCAAGCTTTACGGAGGCCCGACTTGTCGTCGGAGTGCTAATTAGCACCCCGACCGGAGTTTGTATTTTCGGTGACTAGCGAGGATCATTGGCGTCCTCGAGTTTGAAGAGTATTTCCAAACCACATTCACCACTGGCGCCGTCGTGGGAATACTCAAATACATCCATGGAAGGCGTGGCCGAAGATCCTCCGATAGCCACAGCGATCGCTAGCGAGGCGACCTCACCCGGCCGAACATGCTCGGAAAAGAAACCATTGCGACACGACGCACCTTAAGCTTCGACTCGCCAACGACTTCAAGACAAGAAACAATGCGGTTGTCATCGAGCGAAAAGCGAAACGAACAAAGGCTCGAGAACATGATCGCTGAGCGAACGACTCGTCAAGACTTGGCCTGGAGGTAGCAAAATCTAAGGAAGCCACGCGCCCGAAGCGGAGCCATTTCCAGGGCCCAGGCGAGCAGAGGCCCTGAGCCCGACCAAAGGTTACCACCACGGACTCCAACTCATTATCCACGGAGCTCGACGCGAGGGAACGATCCGAAACCTCCAGCTCCTCCGACAAAGATCTGCGACCAAGGAACAAGCGAAGAAGAAGCAGCTCGAACGAGGAGGACCGTCACGACCCTTTCGTTCGGAGGATCACAAGGGCGTCCTTGCCCAAGAAATTCAAAGCCCGTCATTCACTCTTCTGACGGAAAATCGGACCCCTTGATCATATCCGTCACTACAAAGCGAGCCATGACGTTACATGCGGAACAACGAGGCCCTCATGTGCGAATATTCCCCGATAGCCTAGGACCGCTAGCCGTCGGTGGTATTACAAGTTGGAGCGGCGTCGATCAAGAACTTCCACCAAGAAAAGTCTTTCGGGGCGGGTTCATCACCAACGAGGTACAACCAAAAGCAGGCCGACTCCTCTGGGCAATGCAGATCGATCGGGAGGCGCTCAGGCGTATTCACTCGATATTGGGAGTGCTTCAACTTTGGTTGACGGCGCTTTAACGACTCCATGGCCATCACCGCCTTCAAAATGGGCTTACACCACAGCGGTTTCTCTGCGGCTCCTTGACCAGAGGCCCCCAAAGCGATCTGGGCCTTGATGAAGAAAGTCGAAGAATATTGTAAAGTCGAAGATGATGCCACGAGAACAAAAGGCGGACAAAGCTCGAAAAAGCGGAACTCCCGAAATTGCTCGACCAATAAACTCCGTGCCACCAAGCCCGAACCCGCGAGCGGACCAAGCGAGACAAAGCGGCGTGATTCCGAACAAGCGATCAATGCCCCTACCGAGCAAGCGAGCGATTCTGGTCGACAGCGACGCTCAAAGCGAAAGCGACAAGAAATATACGGAGCTAACAGAACCGTCGCGGCAATAATGACCAAGGTCCGGCACCTCCCATTTTCAAGTGGCCGTCAAAGATGATAGGGCCTCCCGACACCTGGCGGAGACGACGATCGCGAATACCACAAAGATCACGGCCCGAAACCAAGAATTGCTATGCGAAGGATCATCTGGAAGAATTGGTGCGGGATGGTGGCTCTGACAATATGTTAGCAAGGGAACGCCGACTAAAGCGTTAGCCCTCAGACAGGATTCACCTCCGCTTGGCGTGATCCATACGATCTACGGTCTGCCGACCACCCCGATCGTCCATACGATCCAGTCGCACCCGTCTCCCCACAAACATAACAAGCAAACCGGCAGCCCCAATGAAGCCCCGACGATTGAGTTCGACGACTCCGACTTCCTCGGAATGAAGGCCAGCCACGTCGACCCTTTGGTCGTCACGTTACGCGTACGTCAATTCAGCGTTGAACGCATCCGCATAGACCCAGGGGTATTTGCGAAATCACTACTACAAAGCTTTTGTAGAACTTCGTATAACGAGTCGGATCTGTCACCATCGTCAGCCGCTGTTCGGCTTCAACGCGAATCCAGAGTACCCGATAGGGAAGGTCGTCTTCTTGGGTTCAGGCGGAGCTCAAAAGCGATCGACCTGAATTCTTGGTTGTGAAGCTTCCATCGATATAATGCCATCATAGGCCTGGTTGCACATCATGAAGGCCGTCCCAAGCACCTACCATCGGCTTATGCGGTTCCCCAGCAGAGCGGCATTGAAGAGATCCGTGGCTCAAACAATCCACACACGAATGTAGATTTTACATAAGTTCATCTACGAGCCCAACTTGTGGGACGATGCTTGTCTTTGGAACTTCATTTTAATGAAAGCAGTTTTTGTTTGCGACCTTCACCCAATTGGTGCCAAAACATGTCTCCGGGTTCGGGCGCCCTTCGATGCATCGTCATACGGGGCGAATAAGCCTCCGAGTCGGGCGCCCGCCGTGGATAACTCGATTGGCCAAAACAAGTCTCCGGATCCGGAGCGCCCTTTCGATGCACGTCATCTGGGACCGAATAAGCCTCCGAATTCGGCGCGCCCTTCGTGAATATCACGATTGGCCAAAACAAGTCTCCGGATTCCGGGCGCCCCTTCGATGCACGTCATCCGGGGCGAATAAGCCTCCGGTCGGGCGCCTTCGTGGATATCACGATTGGCAAAACAAGTCTCCAGATTGGGCGCCCTTTCGATGCGTCATCGGGGCGAATAAGCCTCCGGTCGGGCGCCCGCCGTGGATATCACGATTGGCAAAACAAGTCTCCGGATTCGGGCGCCCTTTCGATGCACGTCATCCGGGGCGAATAAGCCTCCAGTGGGCGCCCGCCGTGGATATCACGATTGGCCAAAACAAGTCTCCGGATTCGGGCGCCCTTCGATGCTCGTCATCCGGGGCGAATAAGCCTCCGGTGGGCGCCCGCCGTGAATATCACGATTGGCCAAAACAAGTCTCCGGATTCGGGCGCCCTTCGATACCGCGTCATCTGGGGCGAATAAGCCTCCGAGTGGGCGCCCGCCGTGGATATCACGATTGGCCAAAACAAGTCTCCGGATTCGGGCGCCCTTCGATACCGTCATCGGGGCGAATAAGCCTCCGGTGGGCGCCCGCCGTGGATATCACGATTGGCAAAACAAGTCTCCGGATTCGGGCGCCCTTTCGATGCACGTCATCGGGGCGAATAAGCCTCCGACCGAGCGCCGCCGTGGATATCACGATTGGCAAAACAAGTCTCCGGATTCGGGCGCCCTTCGATGCTCGTCATCGGGGCGAATAAGCCTCCGGTGGGCGCCCGCCGTGGATATCACGATTGGCCAAAACAAGTCTCCGGATTCGGGCGCCCTTCGATACCGTCATCCGGGGCGAATAAGCCTCCGACCGGGCGCCTTCGTGATATCACGATTGGCCAAAACAAGTCTCCGGATTGGGCGCCGCTTCGATGCCGTCATCGGGGCGAATAAGCCTCCGGTCGGGCGCCGCCGTGGATATCACGATTGGCCAAAACAAGTCTCCGGATTCGGGCGCCTTCGATGCACGCCATCCGGGCGAATAAGCCTCGGTCGGGCGCCCGCCGTGGATATCACGATTGGCCAAAACAAGTCTCCGGATTGGGCGCCGCTTCGATACCGCCATCGGGGCGAATAAGCCTCCTCCGGTGGGCGCCCGCCGTGGATATCACGATTGGCAAAACAAGTCTCCGGATTCGAGCGCCTTTCGATGCACGTCATCCGGGGCGAATAAGCCTCCGACCGGGCGCCTTCGTGAATATCACGATTGGCAAAACAAGTCTCCGGATTCGAGCGCCTTCGATGCTCGTCATCCGGGGCGAATAAGCCTCCGATGGGCGCCCGCCGTGGATATCACGATTGGCCAAAACAAGTCTCCGGATTCGAGCGCCTTTCGATACCGCCATCGGGGCGAATAAGCCTCCGACCGGGCGCCTTCGTGATATCACGATTGGCCAAAACAAGTCTCCGGATTCGAGCGCCTTTCGATGCACGTCATCTGGGGCGAATAAGCCTCCGATTGGGCGCCGCCGTGGATATCACGATTGGCCAAAACAAGTCTCCGGATTCGAGCGCCTTTTCGATGCACGCCATCCGGGCGAATAAGCCTCCGACCGAGCGCCTTCGTGGATATCACGATTGGCACAAAACAAGTCTCCGGATTCGAGCGCCTTCGATGCACGTCATCGGGGCGAATAAGCCTCCAATGGAGCGCCGTGAATATCACGATTGGCACAAAACAAGTCTCTATTTAATGACACTCTTTATTCGATTAAAAAGTTGTTACATCGACGCAAATCGCGTTCAACATTACAACATCTATTTCTAACTTCTAAGACAAACGAGTCCATCGATCTAAGGGCACATCCGGCCGAATCGCAATCCCCGGCCTCGGCGCCATCGACAATGTCAAGGCCAAGATCCAAGACAAGGAAGGTTTTGGGAACGATCGTATCTCCTTTCGGACGATGCTTCCGACAACAGAGGCGAGTTTCCGGTTCCTCCTTTCACGGGTCCACCGCCTACACGAGAATCCTCGCCGCAAACCAGCAGGCACGCCAAGTGCGGCGGAAGCGAGCCCTGCAACTATCATCACGTTAACGACGAGAACTCTCGATCTGCATTACCCCATACGATAGCCGCTGGGGAACTAAATAGGCTTGATCGCACAAGGGCCTTGTCGTTTTTATTCTCAGTAATGGCCCCGATCTCGAGGCCCAAATCTCGAAATAATTCTTATCAGCGTTAAACCCCACGAGACAGGCGTCGATCAACATTCTCCATGACTTTGTTAAACCAACGGTTGACTAAAACGCAAAAAGCCTAGAACCATCTATCCCAATCGGCTAGACATGCGGCATTTCTGCCGTCTTGCAAACAAAAACAAGAATGCCGATACCCCTCCGTTCCCTGGCTCATGGCTTACCCAAATTCTAAACACGCAATGGTTTAATTCTAAATCAAACGGCCATTACATGGAGGCCGATCAAGCCAACCAATCGGCGCATCGAATTAAAACGCCGAGTCCGATTGGTGTATTTTCGTCTAGACAAACATGCAATAAAATTAAACACGCGTACGCCGAATGCGGAAGAGAATTTGATATTTCCCATAAAGCATTTTTATTAAACATCAAGAAATTACATAATTACGAACGTGACCAGCGTCCGAACCATACAACAAATACATATTATACGGCATCTCCTTCATCCTCACTCTTTTCAACCTCAAAAGCGAAAGCGGAAAAGTCCTTCTCGCGGTAGCGGCGACGCCGCATCAATTCGGCGGCGAAGAGATTGACAGCAGGTTATACTGATCCAACCATGCCTAAACCCACGATTCTCACATCGGCAAACCTCTTCGCGAGCTTTTCCTTGGTCTTTGAATTCCAACGGCCGCCCTTCGTGAAAACCTTTTCATAGGACCTCCCTTTGCGGACTCCAAGCGAACATACTTTCGCCCGTATCGATCGGCAATGGCGGTGCTTATAAGCCTTCGTAACCCTCTCTTCAACGATTGGGTTTACGCCTCTTGGTCAGGCTGAGTTGCCTTGATCGTCCCTAACTCACGTTCGGCCGCCTCTGCTCGAGCCTCCAAACTCGGATCTGGCGCTTCCTTCTCCGCCATTTCTCGTGAGCGGCGCAATAACCGCATGCCGACTTCAGTAGCCGTATAGAGCCCTTTCACCGCCCCATGTATACCGTCGCGAACACTTCAGTAGTCTGACGACCGAGCATCGATCACGAACTTCAGAGGAAATATTTGTCGGCGAACTTCGACCGCCACATCTGGGTCTCGCACGATCGCATCCGCTTCCGTCATGGGCTTATTCTTCACAAACACTGCAAAACTCAACGGGCACGGAGTCGCGTCTGATCTCCTTTCGACACGGGCGTGTGGCAACCTCCTTGAGGCTTGTCACGTCTGAGCGACCTGCTCCGACGTCGAGGAGATCGACGCCCCTCTTTACTCATAGAGCTCTTGCCCCCCGCACACAAGGGCGCGCCTCGATGTTCACTCCGACTCATATCGCCACCCAGCTCAGCCAATGTCTTCGCCTCCCCTTTGCTGTTAAAAAAACGTTTGTTCGACATTCGCACAATCGACTTCCCTTCCGGAGTTCGAACACAACACCTACCAGTTTCTTTAAAAATTTGTCCTTGAGCCTTGATACCTATCACTCTTTAAACACCCGCAAAAGCAACGCGATCGAGGCAGGATTCATTAATTACAAACCCAGCCGCCCAACGCCGAATGGGGTGACGGCGAGGCGGTTGGTTCAACTCGCTCACGAGTTGCCCGAAACTAAAGCGATTCATCAATCTATTCGGCTCTAATGCCCAGTCGGCCCAAGATCGGTAGGCAGTGAAATTGCAAATGCCGATTCTGATAGAATACGTATTGAATCCTACCAAAATTGTTCGGCCAGGGTATCCAGCCGGCTTGCGAATTGAATCAAAAGCGCCCCTATCATGAGCCCACTGGGGCAAGGGCAGATTCATCAATCTATTCGGCTCTAATGCCCAGTCGGCCCAAGATCGGTAGGCAGTGAAATTGCAAATGCCGATTCTGATAGAATACGTATTGAATCCTACCAAAATTGTTCGGCCAGGGTATCCAGCCGGCTTGCGAATTGAATCAAAAGCGCCCCTATCATGAGCCCACTGGGGCAAGGGCAGATTCATCAATCTATTCGGCTCTAATGCCCAGTCGGCCCAAGATCGGTGGCGTGAAATTGCAAATGCCGATTCGATAGAATCGTATTGAATCCTACCAAAATTGTTCGGCCAGAATCCGGCCGCTTGCGAATTGAATCAAAAGCGCCCTATCATGAGCCCAGGGGCAAGGGCGATTCATCAATCTATTCGGCTCTAATGCCCGATCGGCCCAAGATCGGTGGCGGTGAAATTGCAAATGCCGATTCGATAGAATACGTATTGAATCCTACCAAAATTGTTCGGCGAGAATCCGGCTTGCGAATTGAATCAAAAGCGCCCTATCATGAGCCCCTTTGGGGCAAGCGATTCATCAATCTATTCGCTCTAATGCCCGGTCAAGATCGGTGGGTGAAATTGCAAATGCCGATTACGATAGAATACGTATTGAATCCTACCAAAATTGTTCGGCGGGGTATCCGGTACCTTGCGAATTGAATCAAAGCGCCCTATCATGAGCCCATGGGGCAAGCGGATTCATCAATCTATTCGGCTCTAATGCCCGGTCATTTAAGATCGGTAGGTAGTGAAATTGCAAATGCCGATTCGATAGAATCGTATTGAATCCTACCAAAATTGTTCGGCCAGGGTATCCGACATGAATTGAATCAAGCCCTATCATGAGCCCATCAAGGGCAGGCGATTCATCAATCTATTATTCGAGTGCCCAATGGCCCAAGATCTAGCGGTGAAATTGCAAATCTTGATCTTGATAGGATATTTATTGAAAGCGGCAGAGCAGGTTCTTGCGGATATATATTAAACAAAGCGATATTGCATGCGGCTTGTTCAAGAGTTCTAGATAAAAGTCACTAATGCCACGGTAAAATTTATCCATTCGGA
Organism: Camellia lanceoleosa; assembly: GCA_025200525.1. NCBI lineage: Eukaryota > Viridiplantae > Streptophyta > Magnoliopsida > Ericales > Theaceae > Camellia > Camellia lanceoleosa. The sequence goes on from JANUSC010000376.1 coordinate 64,728, forward strand.
CCCGACTTAACCTAGGCACAAAGGCAATTCTTTTCACGAACCCCACAGAATGCAGGCGAGCTCACCGATTAGGGTTTTCCACAATACATGCAAATCCATTTCACCAAATACATTGACAAAACATAGAACTCTTTCATTAAAATTAAGCATAGAACCATCTCATACAAAGTATGCGGTGGCAAAAAAATATCGTATTGAAATTACAAGAAATTTTCATTAATAAATTGCGCCAGATGCTAACCAATTTATACATGAAAACTACCAACGACTATCCAAAAGAAGAAAAAGCAAAAGACAAAAAACGGCGCCCGCTCGATAGCGGCTCGAGATCACTTGCGGCATCGGATTCAAGCGGCTCAACATCCACGCTCGTAAGGAATTGGCAAATCAATGTAACCTCGGCGGCAAGGGCTTTGAGCCACCCATGCTTGAACCCGCGATTCTCAAATTGGCCACTTCTTCAACATACTCCGAAAGCGGCGCCCTCCACGCCTCAAAGGCCTCCGATTCGGCTTTCTCGCGGGCGCCTTAAGCTCGTCTAATTGAGCCTCGCTTGACAAATGCTTTACGGGAAAGCTTGCGATTCCTCGCTCATATTTGCCTAACCTTGACATCAACGAAGGCATTCGGTGACTCGTGCCCTCTCTTTCTCCGCTTCGGCTTGGCGCTCTCCATTTCGGCCCTCATAATTTCGAATTCCGCCTACTTCTCGACCTGCAACTCTGTTTGCAAATGATCGATTCTCGAGAGCATCACGCGGCGGACCCAAGTCGGCGACCCTTCCGATCGTCTGCAAAACAATTCGGTGTAATTAAAGCCCTTAAACAAAACAAGAAGCGGTGACCTACCATAAGTGCCGATTGAGCGATTAAAGCGGCAGCCATGACATCGAACCGCGGCAAAGGCTTCTTTGTCAGCTGGCAGGGAAATCGAAGCCGCCAGGCTAAGAGCGGCGGCCGGATCCTCGCTGGCCGAAGCATCGGATAAAATCGGCGTGCCCACGATCTTCTTTGGATAACGAGCAGCCGCGCGACGGTTCAAGTCGAGCCGTTTACTACGGGGCGGCTTAAAGTCGCTTCTCCTTCGCCAGCGTTTTTGGCCTTGCTCAAAACTAATTCACTGATCGGCTGTTCTCCACCCTCCTTTTCGCCAGCGGACACGGCAACCTCAACGTGCCCTCGAAGCGGCTATGAATGGCTTGATCAAGCTAGGATTAGATTCGGCACATTCACCTTCGGCGGCGACCAGCGCTTCGGCATTTCTTTTGCGCGCCATCTGCGTTAAGCTCTCTTCGCCATATCCTCGGAAAAATCGTGGCGGATCCCCAAGTTCGAAAATATCCCCGCAGAAATCGCTTCGTCTGAGGTAGATGGTTGAGGGCCTCGGATCTTGGCGTCTGGCCTCGCCGCCCTCGCCCCCTTTAGCAGATCCTCCAGTCGAGTCGGCAATCACTTCTACGGTATTCTCGGCGTCTTCCTCCGAATCAGATGCTTGAGACCGTCTGCCAAGATTTGGAAGCCGGAAAGATAAGGGCGGAGAGCTGCTGATAGCCCAATGGAATCGGAATATCATCCGCAGCCGAGAAAGTGGTGTAAGTCGGTTCGTACCGAAGGAGAATATGGGCGGCTCTCCCCTGTTTTTGTACGTTTGGGCGGCCGAAATACGTCAGTGCAGTCTCAATTTCCCTAAGTACTGCGTCATCAACCGGATTTAAAATTTTTTTCATCCTATTACCTGCAGAAGATAAAAGCGATCTAAGAAAAAAGCCGAATAAGAAATAGGCCAGCGAACATAAGCCATCGGCGTGTCAACTTTGGTTCGCCCTTACGCCTAGGAATAGGGTTGACGATCTTCCCCATCGGCGAACTCCCAATTACCTCTGACGTTGACCATCACGTCGTCAACTCGCTTACCAGAGCTGGCAAGCATAGTCACTAAATGATGGTCAGTATCTTTGGCCCTAAGAAAATATCGCCCCAGCCGACCAGAGGATTTGGCTAAGGCGTAACAATGCCGAATGGCGGAATCCCAAGGTTAATACTAAAGGCGTTTGTTCAACTCCACAACCCCATGATGATTCGGAAGAAATTTACATTGGGTTGAGGGATCAAACCCCAATAGTGGAGAACGGCCCTAGAAGCGGGTGTAAGGGAAGCGAACTCCGCCCTCGCAATGGACGAAGAGGGAATACAACCGTGTTTTGATCTTCCCTCTCCATGTCGAGCGTTGTCCGTGACGAGGACAAATGAACGTCGTCGAGAGCGGAAAAATGCTTCGAAACCGGAGATACGATCCTCGGAGAGAGGTCTTTCAAGTGTTTCGCCATTCTAAGCGGAACCAAGTATTCGCAGAGGTGAAAATAACAAATAGAAAATAGGGTTACAATGGAGGAGAAGAGGACTTACGAAAAACGGATGAGACAAAGGAAGACAGAAGAGGTTGCAGGAAGCGCGAGCCACGAGAGGATATGCAGCGATTCAAAAAGCTCGGGATCTGAAGCGAAGTGTGAATTTGAAAGGACTAAAGTTTCAAATCACGATAAATCTTTGAGATATACAAATAGGCGGAAAGTGTAATAATGAGCAAAAAAGGCGTCGCCACGGCGTGTTGGGACATGCGAGGCCGAGATGATAAACCTTTTAATTCGAGCCAAACCATGATTTAATTGGGTTAAATAGGGGGTTCGAGAACATTGTGGTAGCGAATAATCGAGAGGAAGAGGAGTAACATCTCGGCCTCTAGGTGCCAAACGGGTAAAAATCTCGAAGGAGATCGGCGAATCGATGACTAGGCGAATAGGATAAAGCCCTGCAGAGTGCAAGGAAAGGTAATGATTGGAGAAGTAGACCGGATCAGGCTGAAAAATGACTATAAATACAAGAGCTTCAGACTAATAAAGGTATGTAAGAAACACTTCTATAAACTTAGTGAGCAAGCTTTCTGGAGGGGAACTGACTTGTCCGTCGGAGTGCTAATTCCGGCACCCCCGACCGGAGTTTGTATTTTTGCAGGTGACTAGCAGAGGATCATTGGCGTCCTCCAGGATTTGAAGAGTATTTCCAAACCACATTCACCACATACCTGAAAATGATGTTCCCATATAGGGTGAGCCACAGCCAGTAGAAATACACTAAACCAGCTATGAACAATGACTAAAAGATTAGCAGTTAATAGATGGCCAATACTAATACATCCACTTACATCACCTTACAATTTTATGACACACAAGTCCATGTTACATTTCATTTTCCATTTCCTTACAATTCTCAATTCATAACCATGGCTCAGAACCTGGCCAACAACTTATATGAGACAGTAACTCATATTAAACATTTTCCCATTTCATAATAGATAAGCATACAAGCTATATCAACACATCAACAGATAAGCATATGAGCTATATCAATACTTCCATAGATATGCATACGAACAATATCACACTTCTAAAGACAAGCATATGAGCTGTGTCAACACATCACTAGATAAGCATATGAGCTATATCTACGGAGTCCATCCCCTATCTTCTTCCAAACAACATCCGGTTTAGAGGTTCATCCCCTATCATCCCCTAAACCGTGGAGTACATCCCCTATCTCCTCCAACACAACACAATGCATATAAACAATTATTATACACATTATCAATCAATACATAAAGTTAATGTATTCTTTCAACCGTCATGGTCAATGACACATTCTAGTGATTAGTTTTAGTTTGCCTAATCATCATGCATTGTCTACAACAATCAAGACTATCCTCCACCGATAGCCCAAAGCAGTTATTTCTATACAGAATATAAATGCAATAAATGGATATATAATCAACATTCCAACTAGGTGAGTGATAAATAATCCAACTACACCCTTTAATCCCATACATTCCCAATCTCAACATTTCCAAATCAATTCCTCATTTCTCACAATTAATTATACAAATTAATTAATCAATGTAATTAGGGCATTTTCCATAATTAACATTACAACCCTTAGTTTCCATTTTCATCAATGTTTCAACATTTATTCCATTTCTCTATGCCAAACATGCATCTACGTTTATTATAATTAAAATCCCAACTTTTATAAAATTACACAAAGGCCCAAAGTTTTCTCAAAATTACACCACAACTCCCAACATATCAAAATGCTAAAATTTAAAGACAAAACTCATAAAGAGGAGTAGGATATCCCTACCTCAAAGTTTGAGCTCAAAAGGAGATGAAGACCAAAACCCAACGTGCTCCAAATTCCAAGATTTTCAGATTAAATCGAAGCTCTCAACACCCTCTACCTTTTTAACAAAGCACTTAGGGTAGATTCACACTAGAAGGAGATGATTTCTTAGAGAGAAGACAAGTCTAGAGAGAGAGGGTCTCGAATTTAGGGTTTGAAGATGAAAAAGTTTTGAAAAAGTGATGTTTATCTCGGCTGCTGCTAACTGAGTTAAACAGGCTCGCTCGAGCGACCAGACACAGAAAACCCTTGCTCGAGCCAAGAAAGTCTCGCTCGAGCCAACAACCCAGAACCTCGCTTGAGCAACAAACTGCTTGCTCGCGCCAACAATTCAAACCCTTAGGTCTGCAACCAGACGCTCGCTCGAGCGAAGGATTGCTCGCTCGAGCGAAGAACAAACTAGATCGCTCGAGTGAAGAAAAGCTGGCTCGATCCAAGAAATGCAACTTTTAGGTCCAGAACCAGACGCAATCGCTCGCTCGAGCGAAGCCACTCTGGAGCCACAGACACAAAACTCCACTCTCGTTCGGCGACCAAACCACAGCTCGAGCAAAGGACCAAAAACGAAGCTTCGCTTGGCGAAGGATCGCTCAGCGAAGACCAAAATTTCAAGCAGCAACACTTGGCTCCCAAACACAACCAACCTGTAACAAACCTGCCCAACACATCCTATAACTCAAATACAAAGTAGGAAAGGATGTAAACAAAATAATAATCAACTACTAACATCCACGGACACACGTCCGGATCACTCTAACAAGGGTTAAGCAGGGATCGCTATAACCTCCCCTTAAAGAATTTCGTCCTCGAAATTAAGAACAAGTTTTGAAAACGGTTTTTCTCCATTTTAAACAATGTTACAATACAACATTAAAAAACTTGACCCATTACCGGCCATTTCATCTCTTATCAAGAGGCATTTCACAACAAATACATTTCAACATGCATTCCCTTTCCTTTTCAACCATTTTCAACATACATGGTTCACAATTTGATATCATAATCAATATACATGATAAAACTCCATTTCTACAATATAGCCAACATATGCAACATTATAATCAACTCCCATATCAAGGTAAGTTCTACAATATTTCCATAAACCAAACATTCGCAATGTTTTACAACTTAAGACATCTTTAATGCTCGTTAAGTTCATTAGTATTACAAAATTCTCAATACATGATTACACATCAATAAACAAGTCTGGATAATTCTCGCGGACCTCCAACTCACGTTCCCAAGTGGCCTCCTCCACTCCGTGATGTTTCCACAAAACCTTTACCAAAGGGATGGTCTTGCCACGCAGGACTTGATCCCGCCGGACTTGATCCCGTCTATCCAAGACCCGAACCGATCTCTCCTCATACGAGGCATCCTCATCTACCTCTAAGTCGGTCCAATCCAATACATGCGATGGATCCGGCTCATACTTCCGAAGCATACTCACATGAAACACGTCATGAACTCCGAACAAGCTGTGGCAAAGCTAAACGATAAGCAACCTCGCCAATCCTCTCAAGGATCTCAAAGGACCAATAAACCAAGGGATAACTTCCCTCTTCCCAAACCTCATCAATCCCGCCTAGGTGATATCTTGAAAAGACATGATCACCCATCTCAAACGCCAGAGGCCTCCTCCTACGGTCAGCATAAGGTTTCTGACGACTCTAGGCTATAACAAGCCTTCTACGGATAAGCTCAACTTTCTCCGTTGTCTCCCTAACCAACTTCGGACCCAACAAAGGCGCGTGACCCACCTCCGCCCACCACACCGGGGCCCTACAAGGTCGGACCATACAAGGCCTCAAGCGATTGCCATACCAATACTAGGGAAAGTCGTTGTTATAGGCAAACTCCACCAATGGTAAGTGCCTCCCCCACGTCTCACTAAAGTCAAGGACATAACCCCGAAGCATATCTTCAAGGATCTGAATAGTACGCTTGGACTGCCCGTCAGTCTGAGGATGATAAGCCGTACTGAAGGTCAACTTAGTACCCAAGGCACTCTGCAAACTTTGCCACAACCTAGCAGTAAAACGAGGATCTCTATCTGAAACGATCGTCACTAGGACCCCGTGCAATCTCACTATGTCCCGAATATACAAGTCGGCAAGATGATCTACCGAATCTCTCACGCACATAGGAATGAAGTGCGCCGACTTAGTCAACCGGTCTACAACCACCCAAATAGCATCACTACCCCGCTGAGTCCTCAGAAGACCTACAACGAAGTCCATAGTGACATGCTCCCACTTCCACTCGGCAATAGGCAAGGGTTGTAACAAACCCGCTGGCCTCTGATGCTCGGCCTTCACTTGCTGACAAGTAAGGCACTTTCATCTGGCGACCACATCTTTCTTCATACCCCGCCACCAAAACTGGCGACCCAAATCCCGATACATCTTAGTACCTCCCGGATGCACCGCAAGGCACGAATGATGAAACTCTCAGAGTACCTCCTCTCGGCAAGACTCCGGCACAAACAAATGGTCTCGGTATCTCACCCTCAGGTCGGGATACACAGACAAACCCTTCTCAGCCTTCTCACTGGAGATCTTCTCACTGAGGGATTCTACCTCAAGGTCACCTCTCTGTGCCTCTAACACTCGAGTCACAAGTGTAGGCCGCGCAACAACAAAAAACAACGCCTCAGCCTCAACGGATTCGCCCAGAAGCAAATCAAACTCGCCAAGTGCCCCCAACATCTTCCACTCCCGGATGGCTACACAAGCTACATCACTAATGGATTTCTTGCTAAGGGCATCGACCACAACATTGGCCTTCCCCGGGTGATAATGCAACTCGAAGTCGTAATCCTTAATAAACTCCATCCACCTCCTCTGCCTCAAGTTCAAGTCTTTCTGTGAAAACAGATATTTCAGACTCTTATGATCCGAGAACACCTCGAATCTCTCACCATAAAGGTAGTGCCTCCAGATTTTCAAGGCAAAGATCACAGCCGCTAACTCTAGGTCATGCGTAGGGTAATTCTTCTCGTGAATTTTCAACTGACGTGAGCCATAAGCTACCACCTTCCCCTCCTGCATCAACACACAACCCAAACCCTCTCGTGAGGCATCACAATAGACTGCATAACCCAACCCTCTCTCCGGAATAATCAAGACCGGAGCGGTGGTCAATCTAACTTTCAACTCCTGGAACGACTTTTCACAAGTCTCACTCCATACAAATTTGACTCCCTTCCGAGTCAATCTAGTCAACGGTGAAGCTAACCTGGAGAAATCCTTCACAAACCGACGGTAATACCCAGCTAATCCCAGAAAACTGCGGATCTCAAACACACTCTTAGGCTGTGCCCAATCTTGCACTGCCTCAGTCTTGGATGTATCAACAGACACCTCTTCCCCGGAAACCACATGGCCTAAGAACTTGACTTCTCCTAGCCAGAACTCACACTTCCCAAACTTGGCATACAGCCTATGGGCTCTAAGCAAATCAAGTACCACTCTCAAGTGTTCCTCGTGCTACTCCTCTGAAGGTGAATAGATAAGAATGTCGTCCACGAAAACGACTACAAAACGATCCAAGAATTCCCGGAAGATCCGGTTCATCAAGTCCATAAAGACTGCCGATGTGTTGGTAAGCCCAAATGGCATTACCAGGAACTCATAATGGCCATACCGCGTACGGAATGCCGTCTTCGGAATGTCCTCTTCTCTGACCCTCAACTGGTGGTAACCCGATCTCAAGTCTATCTTAGAGAAACAACGGGAACCCTTCAACTGGTCAAACAAATCATCTATACGGGGCATAGGGTACTTATTCTTAATCGTAGCCCGATTCAACTTCCAGTAATCGATACACAATCTCAAGGCACCATCCTTATTTTTAGCAAAGAGGGCCGGTGCTCCCCACGGTGAAACACTAGGGCGAACAAAGCCCTTATCTAGCAATTCACTGGTGAACTTTCAACTCAACCAACTCTCTTTGGAGCAAAAGCGGTAGGGTGCCATAGAAATCGGCGCCGTGTCGCACTAGATCATTAAAGAACTCAATCTCTCGGTGAGGTGGCAAACTAACGAGATCCTCGGGGAAGACGTCCGAATACTCACAAACTACCCTCGGCAACATAATCTAGGTCTCATCACACTCACCACTCTCAAAGCTACCAAGTAGACCACTAAGCTCACCCCGCCCTCGCGGATCATACCCCGGTGGCAAAACACTACCAACGGTCCCCAAGAAATGGAAACACTCCCGTTCACGGTACAACAAGTGACCCTCTGTCGGTAGCAATCAATAACCTTGATATGACGATAACTACCATACCCAAAATAACATCAAAGCCCTTCATGGGCATAACTAAAAAAGCGGAAGCCTATGATCGGCGACCTCTATATCACAACCTCTACAACCCTGTTTGAGAATCAACTCACCTCAGATAGGTGACACTACACAAATAGGAGATGCTAAGCGTGCTAACTCCAACTCCAAAGCAGATGCAAATCTGAGATACAAAAGAATGAGATGCACCCGTATCAATCAACACACTAGCAACCGAATTGCAAAACAGAAAGGTACCTCTCACTCTTGAGGAGCCGGACTAGATCCTCTGTGATAACGACATACACGCGCATACTGTGAGCCCTGATCCACTGCTCACCTCTAGGAGCATCTGATCTTCTTTGTTGGGGACGACGAAGCCCCCGGATTGGCCCTCGAGGCTTGCACACTGAAATGGTGGTTGAAATCCCTGCGTCTGTCTAGAACCAGACGCTCCTGAAGTGGCACTCAACTGTGGGCAGAACCTCTTCAGGTGCCCAGGCTGACCACACTGATAGCAAGACAAAGGCTGGCCCCTGTCCAAACTCTGACTCTGCGGTCTAGCTGAAGAAGAAGCAGCTCTCTGACCTCCGCCCTTCTGCGGGCAAACCGAAGCCTTGTGACCCAGCTGGCCACACTTGTAACAGGTGAACTCTCCCTGATTCCCTCTCCCCGAGCCTGCACTTGGCACTGGAAAGGTCGATCTAGCAACTCATACAGGCTGGCGAGGTTATAACCCCTCTGTCTCCTGCCATCAATCTGGCCATCTTGGCCCCTTTTGGAGCGTCTATGTTTCTCCTCATTCTCCTCCTGCATCATAAGCTCCATATGAGCTGCAGCATCCACCAAATATCTATCCTCTTGGATGTAAGACCCACCAACCCTCAACTTGAGGCCATGCCTCAACTTCCGCTCAAACTCGTAGCAACGACGTTCCTCGGTCGCCACAAGTTCAGGTGCAAACCTAGACAAGCTAGTAAATGTAGCCTCAAACTCGGCCATAGACAAACCCTGCTGATTAAGTCGGCTAAACTGATCTCTCAGCTTCTCCCTAGCAACTGTAGATAAGAACCTCTCCTGGAAAGCATTTACAAACGCCTCTCATGTATCACCAACACGGACCTTCTCGTACTTCCACCATTGACCCGCATCTCCCTTCACCTAGAAGGATGCCAAGGTCCAGAACGAGCCTTGTCGCTTGTTCGGCGAAGCCACTCGCTCGAGCCACGGACACAAACCACCCCTCTCGCCCGAGCGACCAAACCCTGGCTCGAGCGAAGGACCAAAGACAGAAGCTCGCTCGAGCGAAGGACTACTCGCTCGAGCGAAGACCCAAAATTCTGGGCAGCAACACTTGGCTTCCAAACACAACCAACCTGTAACAAACCTGCCCAACACATTCTATAACTCAAATACAAAGTAGGAAAGGATGTAAACAAAATAATAATCAACTACTAACATCCACGGACACACGTCTGGATCACTGCACAACAAGGGTTAAAACCGGGATCGCTATAAATTGGATCTGTGTGCTTGAAGAAAAAAAACTGTCCATAAGGAGCTAGATCAATGGAGTCTTCTCCTCCGATGGTTCTCTGCAGGCATTAAGTAAAATAATTTGGTATGAAATCTTTTTATTTGTTTTGAAAGTTGTTTTGCTTTCAATTTTACTCCTTAATTTATCTGTTCAATTTTTTTTCTATATGTTCAAATTTATATTTAACTGTTTAATTATTTTTTTTGTCCATATATTCAAAAATCTTGACTATCTGTTCAATTTTTTTCCCTATCTGTGCAAATTTTTGTCTAGATTTTATTATCAGTTCTATTTTAATCTCTTATCTGTTCAAATATCTATCAAAAATTTCTTATGTGTTCAAAAACCATTCGCAATCTTTAATTTATTTCTCTCTGTTCAATTTTATTATCTGTTGAAATACACCAAACCAGGATCTATTACAATCTTTCTTTCTCTCTCTCTCTTGTTCTTTCTCTCTATCTATTGAAATTCTTTCTCAAATATAATCCAAAGATATATATATACTATTTTTATTATTATTTCAATCTGCTTAATTTTTAATTTTTTGGGTTCATTTACAACTACTGTTGCAATTTGTTTCATCATACAACAACAACAAAGATCAACAACTTAAAAAAAAGAAAATGGGGAGAAATTGGATCTCGTGCTTGAAGAAAAAAACTATCCAAAGGAGCTGGATCAATGGAGTCTTCTCCTCCGATGGTCCTCTGCAAGCATTGAGTAAAATAATTTGGTGTGACATCTTATTATTTTTTTTGTTAGTTGTTTTGTTTTCAACTTTACTCCTTAATTTATCTGGTCAATTTTTTTATCTATATGTTCAAATTTATATTTAAGTGTTTAATTATTATTTTTTGTCTATATATTCAAAAATCTTATTTATGCTTAATTTTTTCTCTATCTGTGCAAATTAATCATGATTTTATTATCAGTTCAATTTTAATCTCTTATCTGTTCAAATATCTATCCAAAATTTCTTATCCGTTCAATAAACCAGTCACAATCTTCAATTTATTTCTATCTGTTCAATTTTATTATCTGTTGAAATACACCAAACCAGGATCTGTTGCAATCTTTCTTTCTCTCTATCTGTTGAAATTCTTTCTCAAATATAATCCAGTATATATATATATATATATCTGTTCTATTTTTTATTATTATTTATGTCTGCTTAATTTTTAATTTTTTTTTTGATTCATTTACAACTATCTGTTGCAATTTGTTTCATCATACAACAACAACAAAGATCAACAACTTAAAAAAAAAAAAAAAAAAAAGGTGGAGAAATTGGATCTGTGTGCTTGAAGTAAAAAAACTGTCCATAAGGAGCTGGATCAATGGAGTTTTCTCCTCCGATGGTTCTCTGCAGGCATTGAGTAAAATAATTTGTTGAGAAGCCTTTTTATTTGTTTTGAAAAACGTTTTGTTTTCAATTTTACTCCTTAATTTATTTGTTGAATTTTTTTTCTATATGTTCAAATTTATATTTGAGTGTTTAATTATTATTTTTTTTACCTATATATTCAAAAATCTAGACTATCTGTTCAATTTTTTCCCCTATTTGTGCAAATTTTTGTCTAGATTTTATTATCAGTTCAATTTTAATCTCTTATCTGTTCAAATATCTATCCAAAATTTCTTATCCGTTGAACAAACCAGTCACAACCTTCAATTTATTTCTATCTGTTCAATTTTATTATCTGTTGAAATATACCAAACCAGGATCTGTTGCAATCTTTCTTTCTCTCTATCTGTTGAAATTCTTTCTCAAATATAATCCAGTATATATATATATATATCTGTTCTATTTTTTATTATTATTTATGTCTGCTTAATTTTTAATTTTTTTTTTGATTCATTTACAGCTATCTGTTGCAATTTGTTTCATCATACAACAACAACAAAGATCAACAACTTTAAAAAAAAAAAAAAAAAAAAAAGGTGGAGAAATTGGATCTGTGTGCTTGAAGTAAAAAAACTGTCCATAAGGAGCTGGATCAATGGAGTTTTCTCCTCCGATGGTTCTCTGCAGGGATTGAGTAAAATAATTTGTTGAGAAGTCTTTTTATTTGTTTTGAAAAACGTTTTGTTTTCAATTTTACTCCTTAATTTATTTGTTGAATTTTTTTTCTATATGTTCAAATTTATATTTAAGTGTTTAATTATTATTTTTTTTGTCTATATATTCAAAAATCTGGACTATCTGTTCAATTTTTTTCCCTATTTGTGCAAATTTTTGTCCAGAATTTATTATCAGTTCAATTTTAATCTCTTATCTGTTCAAATATCTATCCAAAATTTCTTATCCGTTGAACAAACCAGTCACAACCTTCAATTTATTTCTATCTGTTCAATTTTATTATCTATTGAAATACACCAAACCAGGATCTGTTGCAATATTTCTTTCTCACTCTCCTATTTTTTCTCTCTAACTGTTGAAATTCTTTCTCAAATGTAATCCAGTATATATATATCTGTTCTATTTTTTATTATTACTTTTATTTGCTTAATTTTTAATTTTTTTTAGTTCATTTACAACTATCTGTTGCAATTTGTTTCATCATACAACAACAACAAAGATCAACAACTTAAAAAAAAAAAGGAGCAGAAATTGGTTGTGTGCTTGAAGAAAAAAAACTCCCAGGAGCTAGATAAATGGAGTCTTCTCCTCCGTTGGTCCTCTGCAGGCATTGAGTAAAATAATTTGGTGTGAAATCTTTTTATTTGTTTTGAAAGTCGTTTTGTTTTCAATTTTACTCCTTAATTTATTTGTTCAATTTTTTTTTTTTCAATATGTTCAAATTTACATTTAAGTGTTCAATTATTTTATTTTTGTCTATATATTCAAAAATTTTCAATATCTGTTCAATTTTTTTCCCTATCTATGCAAATTTTTGTCTAGATTTTATTATCAATTCAAATTTGATCTCTTATCTGTTCAAATATATATCCAAAATTTCTTATCCGTTGAACAAACCAGTCACAACCTTCAATTTATTTCTATCTGTTCAATTTTATTATCTGTTGAAATACACCAAACTAGGACCTGTTGCAATCTTTCTTTCTCACTCTCCTGTTCTTTCTCTCTAACTGTTGAAATTCTTTCTCAAATATAATCCAGTATATATATATATATATATCTATATTTTTTATTATTATTTCTATCTACTTAATTTTTAATTTTTTTGTTCATTTAAACTACCTGTTGCAATTTGTTTCATCATACAACAACAACAAAGATCAACAACTTAAAAAAAAAAAAAAAAAAAAAAAAAAGGAGGAAAAATTGGATCTGTGTGCTTGAAGAAAAAAAAAATGTCCATAAGGAGCTGGATCAATGGATTCTTCTCCTCCGATGGTCCTCTGCAGGCATTGAGTAAAATAATTTGGCGTGAAATCTTTTTATTTGTTCTGAAAGTCGTTTTGTTTTCAATTTTACTCCTTAATTTTTTGTTCAATTTTTTTTCTATATGTTCGAATTTACATTTAAGTGTTCAATTTTTTTTTTTTGTCTATATATTCAAAAATCTTGAATATCTGTTCAATTTTTTTTCCTATCTGTGCAAATTTTTGTCTAGATTTTATTATCAATTCAATTTTAATCTCTTATCTGTTCAAATATCTATCCAAAATTTCTTATGTGTTTAACAAACCACCACAATCTTCAATTTATTTCTATCTGCTCAATTCTATTATTTGTTGAAATACACCAAACCAGACTGTAATCTTTCTTTTCTCTCTTGTTCTTTTTCTCTATCTGTTGAAATTCTTTCTCAAATATAATCCAGTATATATATATATATCCGTTCTATTTTTTATTATTATTTGTATCTGCTTAATTTTTAATTTTTTTTTGGTTCATTTACAACTATCTGTTGCAATTTGTTTCTTTATACAACAACAACAAAGATCAACAACTTTAAAAAAAAAAAGAAAAAAAAAAGGTGTAGAAATTGGATCTGTGCGCTTGAAGAAAAAAAAACTGTCCATAAGTTGTTGGATCAATGGAGTCTTCTCCTCCGATGGTCCTCTGCAGGCATTGAGTAAAATAATTTGGTGAGAAGTCTTTTAATTTGTTTTGAAAAACGTTTTGTTTTCAATTTTACTCCGTAATTTATCTGTTGAATTCATTTTTCTATATGTTCAAATTTACATTTAAGTATTTAATTATTATTTTTTTGTCTATATATTCAAAAATCTTGACTATCCGTTCATTTTTTTTTCCCTATCTGTGTAAATTTTTGTCTAGATTTTGTTATCGCTCAATTTTAATCATATCTGCTCAAATATCTAACCAAAATTTCTTATCCGCTCAAAAACCATACAATCTTCAATTTATTTCTATCTGCTCGGTTTATTATCTGTTGAAATACACCAAAGGTGATCTGTTGCAATCTTTCTTTCTCTCTCTCTTGTTCTTTCTCTCTATCGATTGAAATTCTTTCTCAAATATAATCCAGTATATATATATATATATATTCTATTTTTTATTATTATTTCTATCTGCATAATTTTTAATTTTTTTTTTGTTCATTTACAACTATCTGTTGCAATTTGTTTCATCATACACAACAACAAAGATCAACAACTTTAAAAAAAAAAAGGAGGAGAAATTGGATCTGTGTGCTTGAAGAAAAAAAACTGTCCATAAGGAGCTGGATCAATGAAGTCTTCTCCTCCGATGGTCCTCTGCAGGCATTGAGTAAAATAATTTGGTGTGAAGACTTTTTATTTGTTTTGAAAGTCGTTTTGTTTTAAATTTTACTGATTAACTTATCCGTTCAATTTTTTTTCTATATGTTCAAATTTACATTTAAGTGTTTAATTATTATTTTTTTGTCTATATATTGAAAAATCTTGAGTATCTGTTCAATTTTTTCCCTATCTGTGCAAATTTTTATCTTGATTTTATTATAAGTTCAATTTTAATCTCTTATCTGTTCAAATATCTATCCAAAATTCCTTATCCGTTCAACAAACCAGTCACAATCTTCAATTTATTTCTTTATGTTCAATTTTATTATCTGTTGAAATATACCAAAGCAGGATCTGTTGCAATCTTTCTTTCTCTCTTTCTTGTTCTTTCTCTCTATCTGTTGAAATTCTTTCTCGAATATAATTCAGTATATATATCTGTTCTATTTTTTATTATTATTTCTATCTGCTTAATTTTTAATTTTTGTTTGGTTTATTTACAACTATCTGTTGCAATTTGTTTCACCATACAACAACAACAAAGATCAACAACTTAAAAAAAAAAAGGAGCAGAAATTGGATGTGTGCTTGAAGAAAAAAAATTATCCATAAGGAGCAGGATCAATGGAGTCTTCTCATCCGATGGTCCTCTGCAAGCATTGAGTAAAATAATTTGTTGAGAAGTCTTTTTAATTGTTTTGAAAGACGTTTTGTTATCAATTTTACTCCTTAATTTATCCGTTCAATTTTTTTTTCTATATGTTCAAATTTACATTTAAGTGTTTAATTATTATTTTTTTGTTTATATATTCAAAAATCTTGACTATCTGTTTAATTTTTTTCCCTATCTGTCAAATTTGTCTTGATTTTATTATCAGTTCAATTTTAATCTCTTATCTGTTCAAATATCTATCCAAAATTTCTTATCCGTTCAACAAACCAGCAACAATCTTCAATTTATTTCTATCTGTTCAATTTTATTATCTGTTGAAATACACCAAGGCAGGATCTGTTGCAATCGTTCTTTCTCTCTCTCTCTCTCTCTTGTTCTTTCTCTCTATCTGTTGAAATTCTTTCTCAAATATAATCCAGTATATATATATATATATATCTGTTCTACTTTTTATTATTATTTCTATCTGCTTAATTTTTAATTTTTGTTTGGTTCATTTACAACTATTTGATGCAATTTGTTTCATCATACAACTACAACTGTAACGCCCTCAAAATAATAACATTGAACCCATCAATTAAACATGCATTGATACAAAATAAAATCCACATTCTTCTATTTAACTGAATAGTTCTTTACAAAAGGTATTACATGTTAACAACAAAAGCAAATGCCCTAAGGGCTTCTGACTTTCCAAGTTAACACTTGGTTACAAAAAGAGAGCTCTAGCTCAATGCACATAAAGCCCTTGGCTTGAATCTACATGTAATACATCAAAATAAATAGAAGCCAAAAAGTCCGCCTCTAGCCTCCCAAGCTATGTCCTTGGAGGTGGCATGCTACTGCACCAAAATGATGTTCTATATAGGGTGAGCCACACCAAAGAGAAATATACTAAACCGCTTATGAATAATGACTAAAAGATTAACAGCTGATAAATGGTCAACACTTTTACATTCTTTCATAACATATTACAATTCCAAGACATTCAAGTCTATGTTTCCTTTCATTTTCCGCTTTCTTTCCCTTTCAATTATCAATACATAATCTCGCTCGTAACTCCGCCAACAACTCATATGAGACAGAACTCATACTAAACACTTTCCATTTCAACATAGATAAACATATTAGTTATATCAATACAACCACAGATAAGCATACAAGCTATATCACATTTCCAAAACAAGCATATGAGTTGTATCTATATTTCTCAAGACAAGCATATGAGTCAGATCTTCACTTCTCTAGACAAGCATATGAGTGTGTCTCACGAGTTCATCCCCATCTCCTCCCAACACTATCCTGGTTTAGAGGTACATCCCCATCTTCCTCTAAACCGCGGAGTACATCCCCCATCTCCTCCTCTACATATAATGCATATAAACACATTGGTTCTATATACAATCAATCAATACACAAATTAATGTATTCTTTCTATCGTCATACTTAATGACACATTCCACAGATTAGTTTTAGTTTGCCTAATCATCATGCATTGTCTACAACAATCACGACTATCCTCCACCGATAGCCCCAAAGCGCTTATTTCTATACGTAAAATAAATGCACAAATGGATATATAATCAACATTGCAATTCGGTGAGTGATAAATAATCTAACTACACCCTTTTATCCCACATACTTCCAATCTCAACATTTCCAATTCCATTCCTCATTTCTCACAATTAATTATACCAATTAATTAAACAATGTAATTATAGCATTTTCCATAATTCACATCTCAACCCTTAAGGTTCCATTTTCAACAATGATTCCACATTAATCTCATTTCTCTATGCTAAACATGCATATAGGTATATTTTAAATAAAACCCCAACTTTTATAAAATTGCATAAAAGCCCCAAACTCTCTCAAAATTACACAACTATCCCCAACATATCAAAATGCTAAAATTTAAAGACAAAATCCATAAAAAGGAGTAGGGTATCCCTACCTCAAAGTTTGAGCCAAAAAGGAGATGAAGACCCAACGACCCACGTGCTCCAAATCCAAATATTTTCCGATTAAAACGAAGCCCTCGACAACTTCTATCTTTTTAACAAAGGACTTAGGGTAGGAAATCACCCTAGGTAGATCAAATCTTAGAGAGAGTGAAAATCTAGAGTGAGAGGCTCTCGGATTTGAGAGATTGAAGTCAAAAGTTTTGAAAAAAATGATTTGAAATCCGCCATCGTCTTCGCCGATGAAGACAGTTTCGCTCGGCGAAGGCCCGCCGCCGAGCGACTGCACGAAAAACACTCGCCGAGCCAAGACAACTTGCTCGAGACAACAACCTGAAGCTCGCCGAAGCGACCACTCGCCGAGCGAAGGATCGAACCAGATCGCCGAGCGAAGAAAAGCTCGCCGAGCTAAGAATTCCAAAGTTTAGGTCCAAGTACTGTGGTAATCGCCGCTGCCGAGCGAAGCCCTCGCTCGACCCCCAAGAGACAAAAACTCAACTCTCGCCCGGGCGACCAAACCTTGGCTCGAGCGAAGAACAAAGATGTGGCTTCGCCGGCGACCAACTCTCGCCGAGCGAGGGTCCAAAAATCTGGACAGCTACTCTTTGTTCCCAACACAACCAACCTGTAACAAACCTGCCCAACACATCCTATAATTCAAAAACAAAGTATGAAAGGATGTAAACGAGACAACAATCGACTACTGACATCCACGGACACATGTCCGATCACTGTACAACAAGGGGTAAACCCGGGATCGCTATAACAACAAAGATCAACAACTTAAAAAAAAAAAGGAGCAGAAATTGGATGTGTGCTTGAAGAAAAAAAACTATCCATAAGGAGCTGGATCAACGGAGTCTTCTCCTCCGATGGTCCTCTGCAGGCATTGAGTAAAATAATTTGGTGAGAAGTCTTTTTAATTGTTTTGAAAAACGTTTTGTTTTCAATTTTACTCCTTAATTTATCTGTTGAATTTTTTTTTTCTATATGTTCAAATTTACAATTAAGTGTTTCATTATTATTTTTTTGTCTATATATTCAAAAATCTTGACTATCTGCTCATTTTTTTCCCTATCTGTGCAAATTTTTGTCTAGATTTTATTGTCACTTTAATTTTAATCTCTTATATGTTCAAATATCTATCCAAAATTTCTTATATGTTCAACAAACCGGTCACAATCTTCAATATATTTCTATCTGTTCAATTTTATTATCTGTGGAAATACACCAAACCAGGATCTGTTGCAATATTTTTTTTCTCTCTCTCTTGTTCTTTCTCTCTATCTGTTGAAAATATTTCTCAAATATAATCCAGTATATATATATATATCTGTTCTATTTTTTTTATTATTATTTCAATCTGCTTAATTTTCAATTTTTGTTTGGTTCATTTTCAACTATCTGTTGCAATTTGTTTCATCATACAACAACAACAAAGATCAACAACTTAAAAAAAAAAAAAAGCAGAAATTGGATGTGTGCTTGAAGAAAAAAAACTGTCCATAAGGAGCAGGATCGATGGAGTCTTCTCTTCCGATGGTCCTCTCGCAGTATTCAAGAAATAATTTGGTGAGAAGTCTTTTTAATTGTTTTGAAAGACGTTTTGTTTTCAATTTTACTTCATAATTTATCTATTGAATTTTTTTTCTATATGTTTAAATTCACATTTAAGTGTTTCATTATTATTTTGTTGTCTATATATTCAAAAATCTTGACTATCTGTTCAATTTTTTTCCCTATCTGTGCAAATTTTGTCTAGATTTTATTATCAGTTCAATTTTAATCTCTTATCTGTTTAAATATCCATCCAAAATTTCTTATCTATTCAACAAACTAGTCACAATCTTCAATATATTTCTATCTGTTCAATTTTATTATCTATGAAAATACACCAAATCAGGATCTGTTGCAATCTTTTTTTTTCTCTCTCTCTCTCTTGTTCTTTCTCTCTATCTGTTGAAATTCTTTCTCAAATATAATCCAGTATATATATATATATCTGTTCTATTTATTATTATTATTTCTATTTGCTTAATTTTTAAATTTTTTTTGGTTCATTTACAACTATCTGTTGCAATTTGTTTCATCATACAACAACAACAACAAAGATCAACAACTTAAAAAAATAAAATAAAAAAAAAAAGGAGGAGAAATTTGATCTGTGTGCTTGAAGAAAAAAAAATTGTCCATAAGGAGCTGGATCAATGGAGTCTTTTCCACCTATGGTCCTCCGCAGGCATTGAGTAAAATAATTTGTTGTGAAATCTTTTTATTTGTTTTAAAGGTCATTTTGTTTTCAATTTTACTCCTTAATTTATCTGTTCAATTTTTTTTTCTACATGTTCAAATTTACATTTAAGTGTTTAATTATTATTTTTTTGTCTATATATTCAAAAATTATAGCGGTCCCGGGTTTACCCCTTGTTGTATAGTGGTCCGGACATGTGTCCGTGGATGTTGGTAATTGAGTATTGTCTTATTTACGTCCTTTCTTGCTTTGTTTTTGAGTTACAGGATGTGTTGGGTGTTTGTCAAAGTTGGTTGCTTAAGAACCAAGTCTAGTTGCCTGTGTTTGATCGTCCGCCGAGCGACATGTTTACGCCGAGCGGATGGGTTGTTGTTGCTTGTACGCCGAAAGCGAGGTTTTGGCGCCGAGGAGAATGCACCCTTCAAGATTTCGTGCACCAGAAACTTCGCAAGTGTGGTTTATGCGCCGAAGCGGGTCTTTGTGCGCCGAGCGTAAAGATGTTTTTTTTGGTGAGAGTTCGGGAGGGAGACTGCGCCGAGCGGGCCGATCTACGCCGAGCGGACGAACTTTGTGTTCAGTCTTGGAGCTCGAGCGGACAATGTTGCGCCGAGCGGAACCCGTTTTATGTCTTTACGCTGAGCGAGAGTCTTACGCCGAGCGACCTGTCAGATAACCGAGTGGGACTGGCATTTTAAATCACTTTTTGACTTATCTTCTTTCTCCTACTTTACCAAAACGCCATTTTCAGAGCTTCTCACTCAAAAACCATAACTTCTCTCTAAGTGTTGATCTAGCTAGAGTGTGTTGTTCACCTTTTGTCTTCACAAAAAGGGTGTTGATCGTCGAGGGCGCCATTTTGATCCGAATAGTTTGGTGTTTGGAGCATTTTGGTTTTGGGTCCTTCTCCTTTGGAGCTCATCTTTTGAGGTAGGGATATCCTACTCCTCTTTATGAGTCTTGTCTTTAAATTTTAGCATTTTGATATGTTGGTAGTTGTTGTGTAATTTTGGGAAACTTTGGGCCATTGTGTAATTTTATAAAAGTTTGGGGTTTTGTCTATAATAAACCTAGAAGCATGTTTGGTATAGAAACATGGAATTAATGTTGAAACATTAGTGAAATTGGAACCTAAGGGTTGTAATGTTATGAATTATAACGATGGATAGAATACATTGATTTTATGTATTGTTATGTGATGTATATAATTGTTGTTTATATGCATTGTGTTGTGTTGGAGGAGATAGGGGATGTACTCCGCGGTTTAGGGGAAGATAGGGGATGGACCTCTAAACCGGATGTTATTGGGAGGAGATAGGATGAACTCCGTAGATAGAGCATGTATGCTTATCTAGAAATGTATTGACAGAGCGTATATGCTTGTCTTTGGAAGTATGAATATGACTGTTATGTTTATATTTGTTGAAGTGAAATGTGTTGGCATGAGTGCTTGTCTCATGTGAGATGTTTGAGCCAAGGTTATGATATGGCAAGTGAAAAGGAAATATAGACTTAAACGTCTTGGAATTGTATTATGTTATGAAAGAATGTAAAAGAGTTGGCCATCTATCAACTGTTAATCTTTTTAGTCATTATTCATAGGGTTTAGTATATTTCTCTGGCCGTGGCTCACCCTATATGGGAATATTATTTTCGTGCAGTAGCATGCCACCTCCAAGGAATTAGCTTGGGAGGCTAGTGGCGGACGGACTTTTTGGTTGTCTTTCCTTTTGTAATATTACATGTAAATTCAAGCCAAGGGCTTAATGTGTAAACGAAGTTAGCACTCTACTTTCTTGTATCCAAGTGTTAACTTGAAAGTCAGAAGCCCTTAGGGCATTTGCTTTTGTTGTTAACATGTAATACTATTTGTAATAGAACTCACGAATGGAAGGACGTGGATCTTTTATATATCATGGCATGTCAATATTGTTGGGTTTAATGTCATTATTTTGAGGGCGTTATAACTTGGTATCGTGAGCGCATCGGGTTCAATACTTTGGGTACGGGAAGTGATTAGGATCACAATGGGTTTGTCTCGCTTGATAGAGACTTAGGTGTACCGTTATATGTTTATGTGATAACATGCTTATGTGATTATTTGGGTATGGGATTTAGTTTCTAGGATGTTGATTGGGTCTTTGGGTTTCGAGTCTTGTTGGAAAGGCACTTGATCAATGTCGTTTAACCCAGACTCTAGTAACGCCTTGGGACTATCATCATCCGGAAATGAAATTGTAAGTGCTATGTGTTTATGTGCTTACGTGGAATGAATTACGCTTATCCATGCATTAGGACGTGAGTGTTTAGTTTTGGCATCGCTTATAAATGTGCTAACGCTCGTGTTACCTTTATTAGGATGTCGTGACGAGCAAGAGGTGGTAGGCGTGGTAGGCCTAGGAGGCAGAGTGCCATTACCGGATGAGGTTCCTAGCTCAGAGGGGTTGGTCGCCAATGTGGCGAGCCTGGGTCAAGAAAGGCATGGGTGCCTTGGCCCGGAGATAGCAGGGCTTGGGTATTCTCAGAGCAGAAATCAAAGTACCGAGGCAGGACCTTCTTTCTTGAAGAGGGAGTTCTTCCTGCCTAACCCGAGGAGTTTGTTGGGGATCCTAAGGAGCCATTGAAGGCGCGAGTGGCTAGAACAAATGAGTAAAACGTTCGAGATGCTAGGCATTGAGGAAGGAGGATAGAAAGTGTCCTTCGCATCCTTCCAGCTGAAGGGAGATGCGGGTTAATGGTGGAAGTATGAGAAAGTTCGTGGGTGGTACTTGGGAGGCGTTGTGAATGCTTTCCAGAGAGGTTTTTATCCGCAGTGGCTAGAGAGAGCGACTGGGGATCGGGCCAAGCTTAAGCAGGAGGGTTTGTCTGTGGCCGAGTTTGAGGCTACATTTACTAGCTTGTCCAGGTTTGCACCTGAACTTGTGGCGACAGAGGAGCGCCGTTGCTACGAGTTTGAGCGGAAGTTGAGGTGGGACCTCAAGTTGAAAGTTGGTGGACCTTACATTAGAGAGTACAGGCATTTGGTGGATGCCGCAGCTCATATGGAGCTGATGATGCAGGAGGGAGAAGAGGCAAAACATGGGGGCTCCAAGAGGGGCCAAGAGGGACAGGGTGATGGCAGGAGGCAGAGGGGTTATAACCCTCAGCCGTCCCAGGGTGGTTTGGCCAGGTCGACTTTCCCAATACCGAGTGCAGTTCTGAGGGGCAACAGGAGAGTTCACCATACAAGTGTGGCCACCGGGTCACAAGCTTGTCTGCCAGAAGGCGGGTCGAGAGCCGCTTCGGCCTAGGCCGCAGAGCCAGAGTTCGGGTAGGGGGCAGCCCTTGTCGTGTTACCAGTGCAGGATGTACCGGGCACATGAAGAGGTATTGCCCACGGTTGAGTGCCACTCAGAGCTGCCTGGTTCTAGACAGACGCAGGATTTCACCACCACTGTGCAGCCTCGAGGGCCAATCCGGGCTTCGTCGTCCAACAAGGCAAAGCAATTCTATGCTTCGAGAGGCGAAAGGTGGATCGTGGCCTCAGGCGCGTGTATGTCGTTATCACAGACCTAGTACCGGCTCCATCAGTAGTGAGAGGTACCTTTTGTTTTGCAATTCGTTGCTAGTGTGTTGATTGATACGGTGCGTCTCATTCTTTTTGTATCTCAGCATTTGCATCTGTGTTGGAATTGGAGTTAGTGTTGGCATCTCCTATTTGTGTAGTGTCACCTATTGGGGTGAGTTGATTTTGAAACACGGGTGTAGAGGTTGTGACATAGAAGTTGACGATCATAGGCTTCGCTTCCTTTTGTAGTTATGCCCATGAAGGGCTTTGATGTTATTTTGGGTATGGACTGTTATCGCCATACCGAACGGTTATTGATTGCTACCGCCAGAGGGTTACTTGTTGTACCGTGAGCGGAGTGTTTTCATTTCTTGGGAGACCGTTGGTAGTATTGTGCCACCGGGTATGGTCCGCGAGGGCTTAAATGAGCTTAGTGGTCTACTTGATAGCTTTGAGAGTGGTGAGTGTGATGAGACTCGATTGTGTTGCCAAGAGTAGTTTGTGAGTACTGGATGTCTTTCCCGAGGACCTTGTCGATTTGCCACCTCACCGAGATTGAGTTCTCTATCGATGAAGTTCAAGACGGCGCCGATTTCTATGGCACCTTACCGCTTTTGCTCCAAAGAGAGTTGGTTGAGTTGAAAGTTCAACCTGTGGATTGCTAGATAAGGGTTTTGTTCGCCTAGTGTTTCACCGTGGGGAGCACCCCAGACTCTTTGCTAAAAAGAAAGGTGGTGCCTTGAGATTGTGTATTGACTACCGGAAGTTGAATCGGACTACAGTTAAGAATAAGTACCCTATGCCCCGTATAGATGATTTGTTTGACCAGTTGGAGGGTTCCCGTTCTTTCTCTAAGATAGATTTGAGATCGTTACCACCGCTAAGGGTCGTGGAGGAGGATATTCAAGACGGCATTCCGACGCTGTATGGCCATTATGAATTCCTAGTAATGCCATTTGGGCTTACTAACGCACAAATTTTTATGGACTTGATGAACCGGATCTTCCGGAATTCTTGGATCGCTTTGTAGTCGTTTTAGAGATCTACATTCTTATCTATTCACCTTCGAGGAGGAGCACGAGGAGCACTTGAGAGTGGTGCTTGAGTTACTTAGAGCCCATAAGTCAGATGCTAAGTTCGAAGTGTGAGTTTTGGCTAGAAGAGGTGAAGTTCTTAGGCCATGTGGTTTCGGGGAAGGTGTCTGCTGATACATCCAAGATTGAGGCAAGGCAAGATTGGGCACACCTAAGAGTGTGTTTGAGATTCGCAGCTCGATTAGCTAGGTATTACCGCTCGGTTTGTGAAAGATTTCTCCAAAGTTAGCTTCACTGCTGACTAGATTGACTCGGAGGAGTCACTTTGTATGGGGTAAGACTTGTGAAAAGTCGTTTCAGAGTTGAAGGTTAGATTGACCACCGCCCATTTTGATTATTCCTAGAGAGGGTTGGGTTATGCGCCTATTGTGATGCCTCACGAGAGGGTTTGGGTTGTGTGTTAATGCAAGAGGGGAAAGTAGTAGCCTATGGCTCACGCCGCTGAAAATACACGAGAAGAATTACCCTACACGACCTAGAGTTAGCGGTAGGATCTTTGCCTTGAAAACTGGAGGCACTACCTTTATGGTGAGAGATTCGAGGTGTTCTCGATCATAAGAGTCTCAAGTATCTGCTTTCAGTAAAGACTTGAACTTGAGGCAGGAGGTGGATGGAGTTCATTGAGGATTACGACTTGAGTTGCATTATCACCTGTGGAAGGCCAATGTTGTGGCCGATGCTCTTAGTAGGAAATCCATTAGTGATGTAGCTTTTGTAGCCATCCGAGAGTGGGAGATGTTGGGGCACTTGGCGAGTTTGATTTGCTTCGGCGAATCCGCTGAGGTCATGCGGCCTTGTTTTCTTGTTGTTAGCCTACACTTGTGACTCGAGTGTTAGAGGCACGAGAGGTGACCTTGAGGTAGAATCCTCGAGAGAAGATCTCCAAAGGAAAGTTGAGAAGGGTTTGACGGTGTATCCCGACTTGAGTGTGAGATACCGAGACCGCTTGTTTGTGGCGAGTCTTGCCGAGAGGAGGTACTCCGAGAGTTTCATCATTCGCGCTTGCGGTGCATCCGGAGGTACTAAATGTATCGATTTGGGTCGCCAGCTTTGGTGGCGGGTATGAAGAGAGATGTGGCGCTGTTCTAAGTGCCTTACTTGTCGCCAGTGAAGGCCGAGCATTAGAGGCCGCCGGTTTGTTACAACCCTTGCCTATTGCCGAGTGGAAGTGGGAGCATGTCACTATGGACTTCGTTGTAGGTCTTCCGAGGACTCACGGGGTAGTGACGCTTATTTGGGTGGTTATAGACCGGCTGACCAAGTCGGCGATTTCATTCCGATGCGCGAGAGATTCAAGAGATCATCTTGCCGACTTATATATTCGGACATAGTAAGGTTGCACGGGTCCCAAAGGACGATTGTCTCAGATAGAGATCCTCGCTTTATCGCTAGGTTGTGGCAGAGTTTGCAGAGTGCTTTAGGTACTAAGTTGACCTTTAGTACTTATCATCCTCGACCGATGGGCCGAAAGGCATCTATCTCAGATCCTTGAGGATATGCTTCGGTTGTGTCCTTGATTTCAAGGGGACGGGAGAGGCACTTACTGCTGGTAGAGTTTGCCTACAACAACAATTTCTACCTAGTATCTGTATGGCACCGCTTGAGGCCTTGTATGGCCGACCTTGTAGGTCTCCGCTTTGTTGGGCCGAGGTGGGTGACACACCTTTGTTGGGTCCGAGTTGGTTAGGGAGACGACGGAGAAAGTTGAGCTTATCCGAGGAGGCTTGTTATGCCTCGTAGTCGCCAAGTCCTATGCCGACTGTAGGAGGAGACCGCTGGAGTTTGAGGTGGGTAATCACGCCTTTCAAGATATCACCTAGGCGGGTTTGTTGAGATTTGGGAAGAGGGAAGTTATCCCCTCGGTTTATTGGTCCTTTTGAGATCCTTGAGCGGATTGGCGAGGTTGCTTATCGCTTAGCTTTGCCGCCACAGCTTGGCGGAGTTCATGACGTGTTTCATGTGAGTATGCTGAAGTATGAGCCGAATCCATCACATGTGTTAGATTGGACCGACTTAGAGGTAGATGAGGATGCCTCAGATGAGGAGAGACCGGTTCAGTCTTGGATAGGCGGGATCAAATCTCGTGGCAAGACCATCCCTTTGGTTAAGGTTTTGTGGAAACATCACGGAGTGGAGGAGGCCACTTGGGAACGTGAGTTGGGAGTCCGCGAGAAATATCCGGACTTATTTATTGATGTGTAATCAAGTGTTGCAATTGTGTAATTGTAATGAACTTTAAGAACATTTGAAATATCTTAAGTTGTAAAACATGGTGCGTGTTTTAGTTAATGTAAATGTTGTAGAACTTGCCTTGTTATGGGAATTGATTATAGTATTGCATATGTTGGCTATATTATAGAAATGGAATTGTATCATGATTATTGCTTATGATATGAATTATAAACCATCTATGTGGGAAATGGTTGGAATGGAAAGAAAATGCATGTTGAAATGTATATATTGTTAAATGCCTCTTGATGAGAGATGGAATGACCGGTAATGGGTCGAATTGTGTAATGTTGTGGTATAACATTGTTTAAAGGAGATGAAAACTTGCCTTTCAAAACTTGTTTTTAATTTCGGGGACGAAATTCTTTAAGGGGGGGAGGTTATAGCGGTCCCGGGTTTACCCCTTGTTGTATAGTGGTCCGGACATGTGTCCGTGGATGTTGGTAATTGAGTATTGTCTTATTTACGTCCTTTCTTGCTTTGTTTTTGAGTTACAGGATGTGTTGGGCAGGTTTGTCACAGGTTGGTTAAGCTTAAGAACCAAGTCTAGTTGCCTGTGTTTGATCGTCCGCCGAGCGGACATGTTTACGCTCGAGCGGATGGGTTGTTGTTGCTTGTACGCTCGAGCGGAGGTTTTGGCGCTCGAGCGGAGAATGCACCCCTTCAGTATTTCGTGCACCTGCAAAACTTCTGCAAGTGTGGTTTATGCGCTCGAGCGTACAGTATGTTTTTGGTGAGAGTTCGAGGAGAGACTGCGCCGAGCTGGCCGATCTACGCCGAGCGACGAACTTTGTGTTCAGTCTTGGAGCTCGAGCGACAATGTTGCGCCGAGCGAACCCGCTTATGTCTTTACGCCGAGCGGAGAGTCTTACGCCGAGCGGACTGTCAGTAACCGAAAGTGGGATCGGCATTTTAAATCACTTTTTGACTTATCTTCTTTCTCCTACTTTACCAAAACGCCATTTTCGAGCTTCTCACCAAAAACCATAACTTCTCTCTAAGTGTTGATCTAGCTAGAGTGTGTTGTTCACCTTTTGTCTTCACAAAAAGGGTGTTGATCGTCGAGGGCGCCATTTTGATCCTAATAGTTTGGTGTTTGGAGCATTTTGGTTTTGGGTCCTTCTCCTTGAGCTCATCTTTTGAGGTAGGGATATCCTACTCCTCTTTATGAGTCTTGTCTTTAAATTTTAGCATTTTGATATGTTGGTAGTTGTTGTGTAATTTTGGGAAACTTTGGGCCATTGTGTAATTTTATAAAAGTTTGGGGTTTTGTCTATAATAAACCTAGAAGCATGTTTGGTATAGAAACATGGAATTAATGTTGAAACATTAGTGAAATTGGAACCTAAGGGTTGTAATGTTATGAATTATAACGATGGATAGAATACATTGATTTTATGTATTGTTATGTGATGTATATAATTGTTGTTTATATGCATTGTGTTGTGTTGGAGGAGATAGGGGATGTACTCCATGGTTTAGGGAAGATAGGGATGGACCTCTAAACCGGATGTTATTGGGAGGAGATAGGATGAACTCCGTAGATAGAGCATGTATGCTTATCTAGAAATGTATTGACAGAGCGTATATGCTTGTCTTTGGAAGTATGAATATGACTTATGTTTATATTTGTTGAAGTGAAATGTGTTGGCATGAGTGCTTGTCTCATGTGAGATGTTTGAGCCAAGGTTATGATATGGCAAGTGAAAAGGAAATATAGACTTAAACGCCTTGGAATTGTATTATGTTATGAAAGAATGTAAAAGAGTTGGCCATCTATCAACTGTTAATCTTTTAGTCATTATTCATAGTCGGTTTAGTATATTTCACTGGCCGTGGCTCACCCTATATGGGAATATTATTTTCGTGCAGTAGCATGCCACCTCCAAGGAATTAGCTTGGGAGGCTAGTGGCGGACGGACTTTTTGGTTGTGTTTCCTTTTGTAATATTACAAGTAAATTCAAGCCAAGGGCTTATAGTGGAGACAAGTAAGCAATCTACTTTCTTCTATTCAAGTGTTAACTTGAAAGTCAGAAGCCCTTAGGGCATTTGCTTTTGTTGTTAACATGTAATACTATTTGTAATAGAACTCATCGAATGGAAGGACGTGGCTCTGTTATATATCATGGCATGTCAATATTGTTGTGTTTAATGTTATAATTTTGAGGGCGCATAACTTGGTATCGAGCGCATCGTTCGAATACTTTGGGTACGTGGGAAGTGATTAGGATCACAATGGGTTTGTCTCGCTTGATAGAGACTTAGGTGTACTGTTATATGTTTATGTGATAACATGCTTATATGATTATTTGGGTATGGGATTTAGTTTCTAGGATGTTGATTGGGTCTTTGGGTTTCTGGGAGTCTTGTTGGAAAGGCACTTGATCAATGTCGCTTTCTAACCCACTCTAGTAACGCCTTGGGACTATCATCATCCTAAATGAAATTGTAAGTGCTATGTGTGTTTATGTGCTTACGTGAATGAATTACGCTTATCCATGCATTAGGACGTGAGTGTTTAGTTTTGGCACGCTTATAAATGTGCTAACGCTCGTGTTACCTTTATTAGGATGTCGACGAGCAAGAGGTGGTAGGCGTGGTAGGCCTAGGAGGCAGAAGTGCCATTACGGATGAGGTTCCTAGCTCAGAGGGGTTGGTCAGCCAATGTGGCCGAGCCAAGGTCAAGCTATGGGTGCCTTGGCCCGGAGATAGCAAGGGCTTTGGGTATTCTCAGAGCAGAAATCGTACCGAGGCGTGACCTTCTTTCTTGAAGAGGGAGTTCTTCCTGCCTAACCCGGAGGAGTTTGTTGGGGATCCTAAGGAGCCATTGAAGGCATTTAGTGGCTAGAACAAATGAGTAAAACGCTCGAGATGCTAGGCATTGAGGACGGAGCATTGAAAGTGACCTTGGCATCCTTCCACCAGGGAGATGCGGGTCAATGGTGGAAGTATGAGAAAGTTCGTGTGGGTGGTACTTGGGAGGCGTTAGAATGCTTTCCAGAGAGGTTTTTATCCGCATGGCTAGAGAGAGACCGAGGGATCAGCCACCAAGCTTAAGCAGAGGGTTTGTCTGTGGCCGAAGTTTGAGGCTACATTTACTAGCTTGTCCGTGTTTGCACTGAACTTGTGGCGACAGAGGAGCCTGCTACGAAGTTTGAGCGGAAGTTGAGGTGGGACCTCAAGTTGAAAGTTGGTGGACCTTACATTAGAGAGCAGCATTTGTGGATGCCGCACTCATATGGAGCCGATGATGCAGAGGGAGAAGAGGCAAAACATGGGGCTCCAAGAGGGCCAAGAGGGACAGGTGATGGCAGGAGGCAGAGGGTTATAACCCTCACCGTCCCCTGTGGTTTGGCCAGTCGACTTTCCCAATACCGAGTGCAGTTCGGAGGGTAGTCAGGAGAGTTCACTGCTACAAGTGTGGCCACCGGTCACAAGGTTCGCTGTCTGCAGGGCGGGGTCGAGAGTCGCTTCTTCACACTAGGCCGCAGAGCGAGTTCGGTAGGGGGTAGCCCTTGTCGTGTTACAGTGTGGATGCCGGCACATGAAGAGGTATTGCCCACGGTTGAGTGCCACTTCAGAGCTGCCTGTTCTAGACAGACGCAGGATTTCACCACCACTGCAGGCAGCCTCGAGGGCCAATCCGGGCTTCGTCGTCCCGGCCAAGGCAAATTCTATGCTTCGAGAGGCGGCAGTGGATCAGGCCTACAGGCGTGTATGTCGTTATCACAGACCTAGTACCGGCTCCATCAAGAGTGAGAGGTACCTTTTGTTTTGCAATTCGGTTGTTAGTGTGTTGATTGATACGGTGCGTCTCATTCTTTTGTATCTCACGATTTGCATCTGTGTTGGAATTGGAGTTAGCAGGTTGGCATCTCCTATTTGTGTAGTGTCACCTATTGGGGGTGAGTTGATTTTGAAACACGGTGTAGAGGTTGTGACATAGAAGTTGACGATCATAGGCTTCCGCTTTCCTTTTGTAGTTATGCCCATGAAGGGCTTTGATGTTATTTTGGGTATGGATCGTTATCGCCATACCGAAGGTTATTGATTGCTACCGCCAGAGGGTTACTTGTTGTACCGTGAGCGAGTGTTTTCATTTCTTGGGAGACCGGGTTGGTAGTATTGTGCCACCGGTATGGTCCGCGAGGGCTAAATCAGCTTAGTGGTCTACCTGCTAGCTTTGAGAGTGGTGAGTGTGATAAGACTCAAACTGTGTTGCCAAGGGTAGTGTGTGAGTACTCTGATGTCTTTCCCGAGGACCTTGTCGATTTGCCACCTCACCGAGAGAGTGAGGTCTCTATCGATTTAAGACGGCCGCCGATTTCTATGGCACCTACCGCTTTTGCTCCAAGCAGAGTTGGTTGAGTTGAAAGTTCAACTCGTGGATTGCTAGATAAGGGTTTTGTTCGCCCTAGTGTTTCATCATAGAGCACCCCACTCTTTGCTAAAAAGAAAGGTGGTGCCTTGAGATTGTGTATTGACTACCTGAAGTTGAATCGGCTACGCTAAGAATAAGTACCCTATGCCCCAGATAGATGATTTGTTTGACCAAATTGAAGGGTTCCCGTTGTTTCTCTAAGATAGATTTGAGATCGGGTTACCACCGCTAAAGGTCAGGAGGAGGATATTCAAGACGGCATTCCGACGCTGTATGGCCATTATGAATTCTAGTAATGCCATTTGGGCTTACTAACGCACCGGCATTTTTATGGACTTGATGAACCGGATCTTCCGGAATTCTTGGATCGCTTTTGTAGTCGTTGTGAGACGACATTCTTATCTATTCACCTTCAGAGGAGGAGCACGAGGAGCACTTGAGAGTGGTGCTTGAGTTACTTAGAGCCCATAAGTCGATGCTAAGTTCGAAGTGTGAGTTTTGGCTAGAAGAGGTGAAGTTCTTAGGCCATGTGGTTTCGGGGAAGGGGTGTCTGCTGATACATCCAAGATTGAGGCAAGGCAAGATTGGGCATGACCTAAGAGTGTGTTTGAGATTCGCAGCTCGATTAGCTGGTATTACCGCCGGTTTGTGAAAGATTTCTCCGTGTTAGCTTCACTGCTGACTAGATTGACTCGGAGGAGTCACTTTGTATGGGGTAAGACTTGTGAAAAGTCGCTTCAGAGTTGAAGGTTAGATTGACCACCGCCTCCGCCTTGATTATTCCGAGAGAGGGTTGGGTTATGCCTATTGTGATGCCTCACGAGAGGGTTTGGGTTGTGTGTTAATGCAAGAGGGGAAAGTAGTAGCCTATGGCTCACGTCAGTTGAAAATACACGAGAAGAATTACCCTACACACGACCTAGAGTTAGCGGCTGTGATCTTTGCCTTGAAAATCTGGAGGCACTACCTTTATGGTGAGAGATTCGAGGTGTTCTCGGATCATAAGGGTCTGGAGTATCTGCTTTCACGTAAAGACTTGAACTTGAGGCAGAGGAGGGGGATGGAGTTCATTGAGGATTACGACTTCAAGTTGCATTATCACCCAGGGAAGGCCAATGTTGTGGCCGATGCTCTTAGTAGGAAATCCATTAGTGATGTAGCTTTTGTAGCCATCCGAGAGTGGGAGATGTTGGGGGCACTTGGCGAGTTTGATTTGCTTCGGCGAATCCGCTGAGGTCGCGCCTTGTTTTCTGTTGTTGCGCAGCCCTACACTTGTGACTCGAGTGTTAGAGGCACGTAGAGGTGACCTTGAGGTAGAATCCTCGAGAGAAGATCTCCAGGGGAAAGTTGAGAAGGGTTTGACGGTATCCCGACTTGAGTGTGAGATACCGAGACCGCTTTGTTTGTATGAGTCTTGCCGAGAGGAGGTACTCCGAGAGTTTCATCATTCGCGCTTTGCGGTGCATCCGGAGGTACTAAGATGTATCGATTTGGGTCGCCATGGTGGCGGGTATGAAGAGAGATGTGGCGCTGGTTCAAGTGCCTTACTTGTCGCCAGTGAAGGTCGAGCATCGAGGCCACGGGTTTGTTACAACCCTTGCCTATTGCCGAGTGGAAGTGGGAGCATGTCACTATGGACTTCGCTAGGTCTTCCGAGGACTCGGCCGGTAGTGACGCTTATTTGGGTGGTTGTAGACCGTTGACCAAGTCGGCGATTTCATTCCGATGCGCTGAGAGATTCAAGAGATCATCTTGCCGACTTATATATTCGGGACATAGTAAGGTTGCACGGGTCCCAGTGACGATTGTCTCAGATAGAGATCCTCGTTTTACTGCTAGGTTGTGGCAGAGTTTGCAGAGTGCTTTAGGTACTAAGTTGACCTTTAGTACAGCTTATCATCCTCGCATCGATGGGGCCTGAGCGCACTATCAGATCCTTGAGGATATGCTTCGGTTGTGTCCTTGATTTCAAGGGACGTGGAGAGGCACTTACTGCTGGTAGAGTTTGCCTACAACAACAGCTACCTAGTATCGGTATGGCACCGCTTGAGGCCTTGTATGGCCGACCTTGTAGGTCACCAGTTTGTTGGGCCGAGGTGGGTGACACACCTTTGTTGGGTCCGGAGTTGGGTAGGGAGACGACGGAGAAAGTTGAGCTTATCCGAGGAGGCTTGTTACAGCCTCGTAGTCGCCAAGTCCTATGCCGACCGTAGGAGGAGACCGCTGGAGTTTGAGGTGGGTAATCACGCCTTCTCAAGATATCACCTAGGCGGGTTTGTTGAGATTTGGGAAGAGGGAAGTTATCCCTCGGTTTATTGGTCCTTTGAGATCCTTGAGCGGATTGGCGAGGTTGCTTATCGCTTAGCTTTGCCGCCAGCTTGGCCGAGTTCATGACGTGTTTCATGAGTATGCTTGAAGTATGAGCCGGATCCATCACATGTGTTAGATTGGACCGACTTAGAGGTAGATGAGGATGCCTCAGATGAGGAGAGACCGGTTCAGTCTTGGATAGGGGATCAAATCTGCGTGGCAAGACCATCCCTTTGGTTAAGGTTTTGTGGAAACATCACGAGTGGAGGAGGCCACTTGGGAACGTGAGTTGGGAGTCCGCGAGAAATATCCGGACTTATTTATTGATGTGTAATCAAGTGTTGCAATTGTGTAATTGTAATGAACTTTAAGAACATTTGAAATATCTTAAGTTGTAAAACATGGTGCGTGTTTTAGTTAATGTAAATGTTGTAGAACTTGCCTTGTTATGGGAATTGATTATAGTATTGCATATGTTGGCTATATTATAGAAATGGAATTGTATCATGATTATTGCTTATGATATGAATTATAAACCATCTATGTGGGAAATGGTTGGAATGGAAAGAAAATGCATGTTGAAATGTATATATTGTTAAATGCCTCTTGATGAGAGATGGGATGACCCAGAATGGGTCGAATTGTGTAATGTTGTGGTATAACATTGTTTAAAGGAGAGGAAAACTTGCCTTTCAAAACTTGTTTTTAATTTCGGGGACGAAATTCTTTAAGGGGGGGAGGTTATAGCGGTCCCGGGTTTACCCCTTGTTGTATAGTGGTCCGGACATGTGTCCGTGGATGTTGGTAATTGAGTATTGTCTTATTTACGTCCTTTCTTGTTTTGTTTTTGAGTTACAGGATGTGTTGGGCGTGTTTGTCACAGTTGGTTGCTTAAGAACCAAGTCTAGTTGCCTGTGTTTGATCGTCCGCCGAGCGACATGTTTACGCCGAGCGGATGGGTTGTTGTTGCTTGTACGCCGAGCGGAGGTTTTGGCGCCGAGCGAGAATGCACCCTTCAAGATTTCATGCACCTGCAAAACTTCTGCAAGTGTGGTTTATGCGCTCGAGCGGGTCTTTGTGCGCTCGAGCGTACAATGTGTTTTTGGTGAGAGTTCTCGAGGGGAGACCGCGCCGAATCTGCCGATCTACGCCGAGCGATTTAACTTTGTGTTCAGGTCTTGGAGCTCGAGCGACAATGTTGCGCCGAGCGAACCTGCTTTATGTCTTTACGCCGAGCGAGAGTCTTACGCCGAGCGGACTGTCAGATAACCGAGTGGACTGCATTTTAAATCACTTTTGACTTATCTTCTTTCTCCTACTTTACCAAAACGCCATTTTCAGAGCTTCTCACCAAAAACCATAACTTCTCTCTAAGTGTTGATCTAGCTAGAGTGTGTTGTTCACCTTTTGTCTTCACAAAAGGGTGTTGATCGTCGAGGGCGCCATTTTGATCCTAATAGTTTGGTGTTTGGAGCATTTTGGTTTTGGGTCCTTCTCCTTTGGAGCTCATCTTTTGAGGTAGGGATATCCTACTCCTCTTTATGAGTCTTGTCTTTAAATTTTAGCATTTTGATATGTTGGTAGTTGTTGTGTAATTTTGGGAAACTTTGGGCCATTGTGTAATTTTATAAAAGTTTGGGGTTTTGTCTATAATAAACCTAGAAGCATGTTTGGTATAGAAACATGGAATTAATGTTGAAACATTAGTGAAATTGGAACCTAAGGGTTGTAATGTTATGAATTATAACGATGGATAGAATACATTGATTTTATGTATTGTTATGTGATGTATATAATTGTTGTTTATATGCATTGTGTTGTGTTGGAGGAGATAGGGATGTACTCCGCGTTTAGGGAAGATAGGGATGGACCTCTAAACCGGATGTTATTAGGAGATAGGAGATGAACTCCGAGATAGAGCATGTATGCTTATCTAGAAATGTATTGACAGAGCGATATGCTTGTCTTTGGAAGTATGAATATGATCATATGTTTATATTTGTTGAAGTGAAATGTGTTGGCATGAGTGCTTGTCTCATGTGAGATGTTTGAGCCAAGGTTATGATATGGCAAGTGAAAAGGAAATATAGACTTAAACGCCTTGAATTGTATTATGTTATGAAAGAATGTAAAAGAGTTGGCCATCTATCAACTGTTAATCTTTTAGTCATTATTCATAACCGTTTAGTATATTTCTACTGGGCTGTGGCTCACCCTATATGGGAATATTATTTTCAGGTACAGGTAGCATGCCACCTCCAAGGAATTAGCTTGGGAGGCTAGTGGCGGACGGACTTTTTGGTTGTCTTTCCTTTTGTAATATTACATGTAAATTCAAGCCAAGGGCTTAATGTGTAAACGAGTTAGCACTCTACTTTCTTGTATCCAAGTGTTAACTTGGAAAGCTGTAAGCCCTTAGGCATTTGCTTTTGTTGTTAACATGTAATACTATTTGTAATAGAACTCTGTCGAATGGAAGGACGTGGATCTTTTATATATCATGGCATGTCAATATTGTTGGGTTTAATGTCATTATTTTGAGGGCGTTACAAAAATCTTGACTATCTGTTCAATTTTTTTTTCCCTATCTGTGCAAATTTTTGTCTAGATTTTATTATCAGTTCAGTTATAATCACTTATCTGTTCAAATATCTATCCAAAATTTCTTATCCGCTCAACAAACCAAATACAATCTTCAATTTATTTCTATCTGCTCAATTTTATTATCTGTTGAAATACACCAAACCAGATCTCATATAATCTTTCTTTCTCTCTCTCTTGTTCTTTCTCTCTATCTCTGAAATTCTTTCTCAAATTTAATCCAAGATATATATATATATCTGTTCTATTTTTATTATTATTTCTATCTCGCTTAATTTTTATTTTTTTTTTCGCTCATTTACAACTATCTCTTGTAATTTGTTTCATCATACAACAACAAAGATCAACAACTTAAAAAAAAGGAGGAGAAATTGGATCTGGTGCTTGAAGAAAAAAAGATCCCATAAGGAGTCGGATCAATGGAGTCTTCTCCTCCGATGGTCCTTTGTAGGTATTGACTAAAATAATTTGGTGAGAAGTCTTTTATTTGTTGTGAAAGTCGCTTTTGTTTTCAATTTTACTCCTTAATTTATCTGCTGAATTTTTTTTTCTATATGTTTAAATTTACATTTAAGTGTTTAATTATTATTTTTTGTCTATATATTCAAAAATCTTGACTATCTGCTCAATTTTTTTTTCCATATCTCTGCTCAAGTTTTTGTCTAGATTTTATTATCGCTCAATTTTAATCTCTTATCTATTCAAATATCTATCCAAAATATCTTATCTATCAACAAACCAAATACAATCTTCAATTTGTTTCTATCTGCTCCATTTTATTATCTGCTGAAATACACCAAACCGTGATCTGCTGCAATCTCTTTCTTTCTCTTTCTCTTGTTCTTTCTCTATGTGTTGAAATTCTTCTCAAATATAATCCAAGATATACATATATATATATATATATTTATATCTTTCTATTTTTATTATTATTTCTATCTGCTTAATTTTTAATTTTTTTTGGTTCATTTACAACTATCTGTTGCAATTTGTTTCATCATACAACAACAACAAAGATCAACAACTTAAAAAAAAAATGGTGGAGAAATTGTATCTGTCCCGGTATTCCCTTTACTGTTCAATTGTATTCCGGACTCGGTTCCGTGGAGTTGATAGTTGTGTCTACCGTGTTGTCGTCCTTTAATGTCATTTGTTTGAGTTTTAGGATGTGTTGGACTTGTTTCGAGTGGATGGATTGAACCTTGGTCTAAATTCTTGATTGTTGAATTTTTTGTCGTTCCGCTCGAGCGGGTCTTGGAGCTCTCGAGCGGAGATTGCATACTCCCAGTATTTTGAGCCCTGCAAAACTTCTGCAAGTGCGTTATTCACGCTCGAGCGGGTTTATTGCGCTCGAGCGGGATTGGTGGCGCTCGAGCGGCCAGTACATTTTTGGTGAGAGTTCTGGAATGGGAAGTTACACGCTCAAGCGAACTGGTTTTTCACGCTCGAGCGGATGTGCTTTGTGTCTATGGCGCTCAAGGGCCTTATTGCGCCGAAAGGCACTCCAGATTTTGTTCTTTACGCTCGAGCGGAGTGTTTTACGCTCGAGCGGAAATGTCGTATATCAGTGAGCAGTTGGGCATTTTCAAATCACTTTTTGCTTTCTCTCTCTCTTACTTTCAAAAGATCTTTTGAGAGCCTCTCTCTAGAAACTCCCTTCTCTAGGGTTTGATCTAGTTAGAGTGTCTTCCTTCCTTCGCCTTTGTAATAGTTGTGTTGATCATCAAGGGCGTCGTTTTGATCCGAAAAGTTTGGATTTTGGAGCACTTTGGTTTTGGTCTCTTCTCCATTCGAGCTCTAACTTCGAGGTAGGGATAACCTACTCCATCTTATGAGTTTTGTCTTTGAGTTTTAGCATTTTGATATGTTGGGGGTTGTTGGGTAATTTTGAGAAAGTTTGGGCCTTTGTGTAATTTTACAAAAGTTAGGGTTTTAATTATATAAACCTATATGCATGTTAAGCATAGAGAAATGAGATTAATGTTGGAACATTGATGGAAATAGAACCTCAGGGTTGTTTGTGAATTATGGGAATTTGCCCTAATTGGTTTAATTAATTAAAGTATATAATTAATTAAAGAAAATGAGGAATTGAATTGAGAATGTTGAAATGGGAAATGTATGGGACTAAAGGATGTAGTTGAATCATTTATTACTCACCTAGTTGAAATGTTGACATATTATCCATTTGTGCATTTATTTCCTATTTAGAAATAATCGCTTGGGCTACCGTGGAAGGTAGTGTTGATTGTTGTAGACAATGCATGATGATTAGGCAAACTAAAACTAATCAATTGGATGTGTCATAGAGTATGACGGTTGATAGAATACATTAACTTTATGTATTGATTGATTGTGTATATGACCTATGTGTTTATATGCATTATGTGTAGACGGTTGATAGAATACATTAATTTTATGTATTGATTGATTGTGTATAGAACCTAGGTGTTTATATGCATTAGGTGTAGAGGAGGAGATGGGGGATGTACTTCGCAGTTTAGGGGAAGATGGGGGATGTACCTCTAAACCGGATAGTGTTGGGAGGAGATGGGGGATGAACTCCGTAGACACAACTCATATGCTTGTCTAGAGAAGTGAAGATATAGCTCATATGCTTATCTTTGAGAAGTGTAGATATTGCTCATATGCTTGTCTAGTGAAGTGTAGATATAGCTCATATGCTTATCTGTTAAGTGTTGATATGGCTAATATGCTTATCTGTTTAAGTGTTGATACAACTAGTATGCTTATCTCATAAAGTTTTGCTTGATTGATAGACCACTAAAATGTATATCCTCATCATTTGTGAAGTATGGAAATGGTTTATGTGTTATTGATACAATACCAAAATGTGTATCCATAATGAGTTTCGAAAGTGTTTTAAAGATTAATCGTAATCTCATTAAGTTATTTTGCTAGGTTTGAACCTTGTTTTCAAACTCAAATGCTTTTGGAAAAGAAGTGGAAAATGAAAAAAAAGAAAAAAGAAACATGAACTTGAATGTCATGGAATTGAAATGTGATGTAAAGGAATGTATAAGTGTTAACCATCTATCAACCGCTAATCTTTTAGTCATTGTTCATAGTTGGTTTAGTGTATTTCTCATGGCCGTGGCTCACCCTATATGGGACACCATTTTCGTAGAAGCATGTCACTTCCAAGGGCATAGTTTGAAGACTAGAGGCATGACCGCTCTTATTGTTATCTTACTTTGATGTATTACATGTAAATTCAAAGCCAAGGGCTTAAGATGTATTGAGTTAGCACTCTCTCTTTTTGTAACCAAGTGTTAACTTGGAAAGTTGTAAGCCCGTAGGGCATTTGCTTTTGTCATTAGCATGAGATATTTTTGTAAGAATTACTCTGATAACCAGGATGATGTTTGTCTCTATATCAATGCATGTTTATATTGATAGGTTTAATGTTATTATTTTGGGGCATGATAGTATCTGTGTGCTTGAAGAAAAAAAACGGTCCATAAGGAGCTGGATCAATGGAGTCTTCTCCTCCGACGGTCCTCTGCAGGCATTGAGTAAAATAATTTGGTGTGAAATCTTTTATTTGTTTTGAAAGTCGCTTTTGTTTTCAATTTTACTTCTTAATTTATCTGCTCAATTTTTTTTCTATATGTTCAAATTTACATTTAAGTGTTTAATTATTATTTTTTTGTCTATATATTCAAAAATCTTGACTATCTGCTCAATTTTTTTTCCTATCTGCAAATTTTTGTCTAGATTTTATTATCGCTCAATTTTAATCTCTTATCTGCTCAAATATCTATTCAAAATTTCTTATCTGCTCAACAAACTAGTCACAAACTTCAATATATTTCTATTTGTTTAATTTTATTATCTCGTGGAAATACACCAAACCAGAACTGCTGTAATCTTTTTTTCTCTCTCTTGTTCTATCTCTATCTCTGAAATTCTTTCTCAAATATAATCCAAAGATATATACATATATCT
Organism: Camellia lanceoleosa; assembly: GCA_025200525.1. Taxonomy (NCBI): domain Eukaryota; kingdom Viridiplantae; phylum Streptophyta; class Magnoliopsida; order Ericales; family Theaceae; genus Camellia; species Camellia lanceoleosa. Next base: position 104,493 of record JANUSC010000376.1, read on the forward strand.
CGTTTCTATTTTTTATTATTATTTCTATCTGCTTAATTTTTAATTTTTGTTTATTTCATTTACAACTATCTATTGCAATTTGTTTCATCATACAACAACAACAAAGGTCAACAACTTCAAAAAAAAAAAAAAAAGGAGAAGAAATTGGATCTGTGTGGTTGGAGAAAAAAAACTGTCCACAAGGAGCTGGATCAATGGAGTCTTCTCCTCCTATGATCCTCCGCAGGCATTGAGTAAAATAATTTGGTATGAAATCTTTTTATTTGTTTTAAAAGTCGTTTTGTTTACAATTTTACTCTTTAATTTATCTGTTCAATTTTCTTTTTCTATATGTTCAAATTTACATTGAAGTGTTTAATTATTATTTTTTTGTCTATATATTTAAAAATCTTGACTATCTGTTCAATTTTTTCCCTATCCGTGCAAATTTGTCTTGATTTTATTATCGCTCAATTTGAATCATATCTGCTTAAATATCTTTCCAAAATTTCTTATCCGCCAACAAACCAACCACAATCTTCAACTTATTTCTATCTGCTCAATTTTATTATCTGTTGAAATACACCAAACCAGATCTCGCCGCAATCTTTCTTTCTCTCTTTTTTTCTCTTTATCTGTTGAAATTCCTTTTCAAATATAATCCAAGATATATATATATATATCTGTTCTATTTTTTATTATTATTTCTATCTGCTTAATTTTTAATTTTGTTTGGTTTATTTACAATTATCTGCTGCAATTTGTTTCATCATACCACAACAACAAAGATCAACAACTTAAAAAAAAAAAAAGGAGCGGAAATTGATGTGTGCTTGAAAAAAAACTGCCCATAAAGAGCCGGATCGATGGAGTCTTCCTCCGATGGTCCTCTCGCAGTATTGAGTAAAATAATTTCGTGAGAAGTCTTTTTTCTTTGTTTTGAAAGACGCTTTTGTTTTTAATTTTACTACTTAATTTATCGCTTGAATTTTTTTTTTATATATGTTCAAATTTACATCTAAGTGTTTAATTATTATTTTTTTGCCTATATATTAAAAAATCTTGACTATCTGCTCAATGTTTTTTCCCTATTCTGCAAATTGTTGTCTAGATTTTATTATCAGTTCAATTTTAATCTCTTATCTGTTCAAATATCTATCCAAAATTTCTTATATGTTCAAAAAACTAGTCACAATCTTAAATATATTTCTATCTGTTCAATTTTGTTATCTGTGGAAATACACCAAATCAGGATCTGTTGCAATCTTTTTTTCTTTCTCCCTTGATCTTTCTCTCTATCTGTTAAAATTCATCTCAAATATAATCTAGTATATATATATATATCTGTTCTATTTTTTATTATTATTTCTATCTGCTTAATTTTTAATTTTTTTTTATTCATTTACAACTATCTGTTGCAATTTGTTTCATCATACAACAACAACAAAGGTCAACAACGAAAAAATGGGGAGAAATTGATCTGTGCTTGAAGAAAAAAATCGCCCATAAGGAGTTGGATCAATGGAGTCTTCTCCTATGGTCCTCTCGCAGTATTGAGTAAAATAATTTGGTGTGAAATCTTTTATTTGTTTTACAAGTCGTATTGTTTTCAATTTTACTCCTTAATTTATCTGCTCAATTTTTTTTTTCTATATGTTCAAATTTACATTTAAGTGTTTAATTATTATTTTTTGTCTATATATTAAAAAATCTTGACTATCTGCTCAATTTTTTTCCCTATTTGTGCAAGTTTGTCTTGATTTTATTATCGCTCAATTTTAATCATATCTGCTCAAATATTTATTCAAAATTTCTTATCCGCTCAACAAACCAAATACAATCTTCAATTTGTTTCTCTGCTCAATTTTATTATCTGTTGAAATACACCAAACCGTGATCTCTGCAATCCTTCTTTCTCTCTCTTGTTCTTTCTCTCTATCTGCTGAAATTTTTTCTCAAATATAATCCAAAGATATATATATATATATCTGTTTCTATTTTTATTATTATTTCTATCTGCTTAATTTTAATTTTTGTTTGGTTTATTTACAACTATCTCTGTTGCAATTTGTTTCATCATACAACAACAACAAAGATCAACAACTTAAAAAAAAAAAAAAGAGCGTAAATTGATCTGTGGTGCTTAAAAAAAAATTGTCCATAATGAGCTGGATCAATGGATTCTTCTCCTCCGATGGTCCTCCGCAGTATTGAGGTAAATATTTTGGTGAGAAGTCTTTTATTTGTTTTGAAAGACGCTTTTGTTTTCAATTTTACTACTTAATTTATCTGCTGAATTTTTTTTCTATATGTTCAAATTTACATTTAAGTGTTTAATTATTATTTTTTGTCTATATATTCAAAAATCTTGACTATCTCGCTTCATTTTTTTTCCCTATCTGTGCAAATTTTTGTCTAGATTTTATTGTCACTTCAATTTTAATCTCTTATCTGCTCAAATATCTATCCAAAATTTCTTATATGTTCGACAAACCAAATACAATCTTCAATATATTTCTATCTGCTCAATTTTATTATCTGTGGAAATACACCAAACCGTGATCTGCAATATTTTTTTCTCTCTTGTTCTTTCTCTCTATATGTTGAAAATATTTCTCAAATATAATCCAGTATATATATATCTGTTCTATTTTTTTATTATTATTTCAATCTGCTTAATTTTCAATTTTTGTTTGGTTCATTTTCAACTATCTGTTGCAATTTGTTTCATCATACAACAACAACAAAGATCAACAACTTAAAAAAAAAGAAAAGAAGTGAGCAGAAATTGGATCTGTGTGCTTCAAGAAAAAAAACTGTCCATAAGGAGCTCGATGAATGGAGTCTTCTCCTCCGATGGTCCTCTGCAGGCATTGAGTAAAACAATTTGGTGACAAGTCTTTTTATTTGTTTTGAAAGACGTTTTGTTTTCAATTTTACTCCATAATTTATCTGTTCAATTTTTTTTTTCTATATGTTCAAATTTACATTTAAGTGTTTAATTATTATTTTTTTGTCTATATATTAAAAAATCTTGACTATCTATTCCATTTTTTTCTCTATCTGTGCAAAATTTTTGTCCAGATTTTATTATTTGTTCAATTTTAATCTCTTCTCTATTCAAATATCTATACAAATTTCTTATATGTTCAACAAGCCAGTCACAATCTACAATATATTTCTGTGTTCAAATTTATTATCTGTGGAAATACACAAAACCAAAGATCTCTGCAATAATTTTTTTTTCTCTCTTGTTCTTTCTCTCTATCTGTTGAAATTCTTTCTCAAATATAATCTAGTATATATATATATCTCGTTCTATTTTTTATTATTATTTCAATCAAGTTAATTTTTAATTTTTTTTGTTCATTTACAACTATCTGCTGCAATTTGTTTCATCATACAACAACAACAAAGATCAACAACTTAAAAAAAAAAAAGGAGGAGAAATTGATTCAGGCGCTTAAAGAAAAAAAAACTGCCCATAAGGAGTTGGATCAATGGAGTCTTCTCCGATGGTCCTCTCGCAGTATTGAGTAAAATAATTTGGTGAGAAGCCTTTTATTTGTTTTGAAAGACATTTTGTTTTCAATTTTACTCCTTAATTTATCTGTTGAATTTTTTTTTCTATATGTTCAAATTTACATTTAAGTGTTTACTCATTATTTTTTTGTTTATATATTCAAAAATTTTGACTAGCTGTCCAATTTTTTTCCTATATCTCAGGCAAATTTTTCTCTAGATTTTATTATCGCTCAATTTTAATCATATCTGTTCAAATATCTATCCAAAATATCTTATCTGTTTAACAAACCAGTCACAATCACCAATTTATTTCTATCTGTTCAACTTTATTATCTGTTGAAATACACCAAACCAGGATCTGTTGCAATCTTTTTTTCTCTCTCTCTCTCTTGTTCTTTCTCTCTATCAGTTGAAATTCTTTCTCAAATATAATCCAGTATATATATATCTGTTCTATTTTTTTTATTATTTCTACCTGCTTAATTTTTAATTTTTGTTTGGTTCATTTACAACTATCTGTTGCAATTTGTTTTATCATACAACAACAACAACAAAGGTCAACAACTTAAAAAAAAAAAAAAAAAAAAAAAAAAAAAAAAAAAAATGAGGAGAAATTGGATCTGTGTGCTTGAAGAAAAAAAATTGTCCATAAGTAGCTGGATCAATGGAGTGTTCTCCTCCTATGGTCCTCTGCAGGCATTGAGTAAAATAATTAGCTGTGAAATTTTTTTATTTGTTTTAAAAGTCGTTTTGTTTTCAATTTTACTCTTTAATTTATCTGTTCAATTTTTTTTCTATATGTTCAAATTTACATTTAAGTGTTTAATTATTATTTTTTGTCTATAGATTCAAAAATCTTGACTATCTGCTCAATTTTTTCCCTATTTGTGCATATTTGTCTTGATTTTATTATCGCTCAATTTTAATTTGTTATCTGCTCAAATATCTACCCAAAATTTCTTATCCATTCAATAAACCAAGAATAATCTTCAATTTATTTCTATCTGCTCAATTTTATTATCTGCTGAAATACACCAAACTAGGATCTGTTGCAATCTTTCTTTCTCTCTCTCTTGTTCTTTCTCTCTATCTGTTGAAATTCTTTCTCAAATATAATCCTCAGATATACATATATATATATATATATATTCTATTTTTATTATTATTTCTATCTGCTTGATTTTTAATTTTTGTTTGGTTCATTTACAACTATCTGTTGCAATTTGTGTCATCATACAACAACAACAAAGATCAACAACTTAGAAAGAAAAAAAAAGAAAAAAAAGAGCAGAAATTGGATCTGTGTGCTTGAAGAAAAAAAAACTGTCCATAAGGAGCTGGATCAATGAAGTCTTCTCCTCCGATGGTTCTCTGCAGGGATTGAGTAAAATAATTTGGTGAGAAGTCTTTTTATTTGTTTTGAAAGACGTTTTGTTTTCAATTTTACTCCTTAATTACTGTTGAATTTTTTTTTTTTGCTATATGTTCAAATTTACATTTAAGTGTTTAATTATTATTTTTTGTCTATGTATTCAAAAATCTTGACTATCTCTGCTCAATTTTTTTTTCCCTATCTGTGCAAATTTTTGTCTAGATTTTATTATCGCTCAATTTTAATCTCTTATCTGCTCAAATATCTATCCAAAATTTCTTATCTGCTCAACAAACCGTCACAATCTTCAATATATTTCTATCTCTGCTCAATTTTATTATCTGTGGAAATACATCAATCCAGATCTGCTGTAATCTTTTTTCTCTCTCTCTTGTTCTTTCTCTCTATCTGTTGAAATTCTTTCTCAAATATAATCTAGTATATATATATATATCTGTTCTATTTTTTTTTTTATTATTTCTATATGCTTAATTTTTAATTTTTTTTGGTTCATTTACAACTATCTGTTGCAATTTGTTTCACCATACAACAACAACAAAGATCAACAACTTTAAAAAAAAAAAAAAAAAGGAGGAGAAATATGATCTGTGCGCTTGAAGAAAAAAAAACTGCCCATAAGGAGCTGGATCAATGGTGTAACGCCCTCAAAATAATACATAAAACCCATCACTTTAGACATGCATTGATATAAGAGAAATCAACAATTTCTATTCATCAGAGTAGTTCTTACAATCAGATCACATGTTAACAACAAATGCAAATGCCCTACGGGCTTACAGCTTTCCAAGTCAACACTTGCTTACACAAAAGAAGAGTACTAACTATATACAAAATGAGCCATTGGCTTGATATACAAGTAATACAAGCAAAATAAACAAAATGGAGTCTTCAACTCTTATAGCGATCCCGGGTTTACCCTTGTTGTACAGTGATCCGGACATGTGTCCGTAGATGTTAGTAGTTGATTGTTGTCTCGTTTACATCCTTTCATACTTTGTTTTTGAATTATAGGATGTTGCGCAGTTTGTTACTGTGTTGGTTGTGTTGAGAACAAAGAGTAAAGTTTAGATTTTTGGACCCTCGCCGAAGCGAGGAGTTAGTCGCCGAGCGAGCTTATCTTTTGTTCTTCGCCGAGCTGTGGTTTGGTCGCCGAGCGAGAGTTGAGTTTTGTCTCGTGGGTCGAGCTGGGGCTTCGCCGAGCGAGTGATTGCCCTGCATTTGGACTCGAATATCGAATTCTTGGCTCGAGCGAGCTTTTTCTTCGCCGAGCGATCTGTTCGCCCTTCGCCGAGCGAAGCCTGGTTGTTGGCTCTGCAAGGCCGTTTTGGCTCGAGCGAAGTGTTTTATAATTCGTCGCCGAGCGAAAGGTGCCTTTGCCGAGCGAGCCTGTTTTTATCAAGAAGACAAAGAAGCAGATTTCAAATCATTTTTTCAAAACTTTTGATCTAAATCTCTCAAACCGAGAGCCTCTCACTTTAGATTTTCACTCTCTAAGATTTGATCTACCTAGGGTGATTTCCTACTCTAAGTCCTTTGTTAAAAAGATAGCGTTGTCGAGGGCTTCGATTTAATCGGAAAAAGCTCGGGTTTGGAGCACTTTGATTTTCTAAGCTTCATCTCCATTTCACCAAACTTTGAGGTAGGGATACTCTTACCCTCTTTATGGATTTTGTCTTTAAATTTTATCATTTGGATATGTTGGGGATAGTTGTGTAATTTTGAGAAAGTTTGGGGCTTTTATGTAATTTTATAAAAGTTGGGGTTTTATTTAAAATAAACCAATATGCATGTTTAGCATAGAGAAATGAGATTAATGTGAAATCATTGATGAAAATGGAACCTTTAGGGTTGTAATGTTAATTATGGAAAATGCTATAATTACATTTTTAATTAATTGGTATAATTAATTGTGAGGAATGAGGAATGGAATTGGAAATGTTGAGATTGGAAGTATGTGGGATAAAAGGGTGTAGTTAGATTATTTATCACTCACCAAATTGAAATGTTGATTATATATCCATTTGTGCATTTATTTTCTCAGATAGAAATAATCGCTTGGGCTATCCGTAGAGGATAATCGTGATTGTTGTAGACAATGCATGATGATTAGGCAAACTAAAACTAATCTATGGAATGTGTCATGGAATTTGATTTAATGATAGAATACATTAATCGTATGTATTGATTGATTGTATATAGAACCAATGTGTTTATATGCATTATGTGTAGATGAGGAGATGGGGATGTAACTCATGATTTAGGAGAAGATGGGGATGTACCTCTAAACCGTTAGTGTTGGGAGGAGATGGGGATGAACTCCGAGACACAAATTTCATATGCTTGTCTAGAGAAGTGAAGATACGCCAATCATATGCTTATCTTTGAGAAATATAGATACAGCTCATATGCTTGTCTTGGAAATGTGATGTAGCTTGTATGCTTACCTTTGAGAAATATAGATACAGCTCATATGCTTGTCATGGAAATGTGATGTAGCTTGTATGCTTACCTTTGAGAAATATAGATACAACTCATATGCTTGTCTTGGAAATGTGATGTAGCTTGTATGCTTATCTGTGGATGTATTGATATAGCTAGTATGCTTATCTATTATGAAATGGGAAAATGTTTGGTATGAGTTCTGTCTCATATGAGTTGTTGGCCGTGTTTTGAGCCGATTATGTATTGATAATCGAAAGGAAAGAAATGGAAAATGTTAGAGGCAGAGAGGTGATCTTGAGGTAGATTCCTAAGAGAGAAGATCTCCAATGGGAAGGTTGAGAAGGGTTTGACGGTGTATCGACTTGAGTGTGAGATACCGAGACCGTTTGTTTGTCTTGAGTCTTCGAGAGGAAGTACTCGAGAGTTTCATCATTCGCCTGCGGTGCATCCGGAGGTACGAAGATGTACCGGATTCGGTCGCCATTTGGTGGCGGGGCATGAAGAGAGATGTGGCAGTCTTCGTGTCTAAGTGCCTTACTTGTCAGCAAGTGAAGGCCGAGCATCAGAGGCCAGCGGGTTTGTTGCAACCCTTGCCTATTGCCGAGTGGAAGTGGGAGCATGTCACTATGGACTTCATTGTAGGTCTTCCGAGGACTCAGCGGGGTAGTGATGCCATTTGGGTGGTTGTAGACCGGTTGACTAAGTCGGCGCACTTCATTCTTATGCGCGTGAGAGATTCGGTAGATCATCTTGCCGACTTGTATGTTCGGGACATAGTGAGGTTGCACGGGGTCCCAAAGTGTGATCGCCTCGTGATAGAGATCCTCGTTTTACTGCTAGGTTGTGGCAGAGTTTGCAGAGTGCCTTGGGCACTAGGTTGACCTTCAGTACGGCTTATCATCCTCAGACTGACGGGCAGTCCGAGCGTACTATTCAGATCCTTGAGGATATGCTTCGGGGTTGTGTCCTTGACTTTAGTGGGACGTGGGAGAGGCACTTACCATTGGTGGAGTTTGCCTACAACAACAGCTATCAGTCTAGTATCGGTATGGCACCGTTTGAGGCCTTGTATGGCCGACCTTGTAGGTCTCCGGTTTGTTGGGCCGAGGTGGGTGACGCACCTTTGTTGGGTCCAGAGTTGGTTAGGGAGACGACGGAGAAAGTTGAGCTTATCCGTAGGAGGCTAGTTACAGCCCAGAGTCGTCAGAAATCTTATGCTGATCGTAGGAGAAGACCGTTGGTGTTTGAGGTGGGTGATCATGTCTTTCTGAAGATATCACCTAGACGGGGGTTGATGAGGTTTGGAAAGAGAGGGAAGTTATCCCCTCTGTTTATAGGGCCTTTTGAGATCCTTGAGAGGATTGGCGAGGTGGCTTATCGTTTAGCTTTGCCGCCACAGTTGTCCGGAGTTCATGACGTGTTTCATGTGAGTATGCTTCGAAAGTATGAGCCAGATCCGTCACATGTACTGGATTGGACTGATTTAGAGGTAGATGAGGATGCCTCGTATGAGGAGAAACCGGTTCGGGTCTTGGATAGGCGGGATCAAGTCCTGCGTGGCAAGACCATCCCTTTGGTTAAGGTTTTGTGAAAGCATCACGGGGTGGAGGAGGCCACTTGGGAACGTGAGTTGGAAGTCCGCGAGAAATATCCGGACTTGTTTGTTGATTTGTAATCATGTAGTGAGAACTTGTAACCTTGTTGAACTTTAAGAACATTGTTTGTGTCTTAAGTTGTAAAACATGGTATATGTTTTGATTTAAGGAAGTATTGTAGAACTTGCCTTGATGTGGGAGTTGATTATAATATTGCATATGCTGACTATATTATAGAACTGGAGATATATCATGAATGTTGATTATGATATAAATTGTGAACCATATATGTTGAAAATGGTTAGAAAATGAAAAAGGAAATGCATGTTATAGATGCACTTGAAATGTATATATATGTGAAATGCCTCTTTAAATGAGATGGATGACCGGTAATGGGTCGAATTGTTGAATGTTGCAGTGTAACATTGTTTAAAATGGAGAAAAACTTTTTTTTGAAAACTTGTTCTTAATTTCGGGGACGAAATTCTTTAAGGAAAGGTTATAGCGATCCGGGTTTACCCTTATTGTATGTTGATCCCACATGTGTCTGTGGATGTTAGTAGTTGATTGTTGTCTCGTTTACATCCTTTCATACTTTGTTTTTGAATTATAGGATGTGTTGGGCAGGTTTGTTACAGGTTGGTTGTGTTGAGAACAAAGAGTAGCTGTCCAGATTTTTGGACCCTCGCTCGAGCGAGGAGTTGGTCGCTCGAGCGAGCTTCTGTCTTTTGTTCTTCGCTCGAGCCAGGGTTTGGTCGCTCGAGCGAGAGTTGAGTTTTGTCTCTGGTGGGTCGAGCCAGGGGGGCTTCGCTCGAGCGAGCGATTGCCCTGGTACTTGGACCTGAACACTGGAATTCTTGGCTCGAGCGAGCTTTTCTTCGCTCGAGCGATCTAGCTCGTCCTTCGCGCGAGCGAGCTGTTCGTCGCTCGAGCGAGCTTCTGGGTTGTTGGCTCGAGCAAGGCTGTCTTGGCTCGAGCGAGTGTTTTCTGTGTCTGGTCGCTCGAGCAAGCAGGCCTTCGCTCGAGTGAGCCTGTCTTCATCAGCGAGACAGCAACGGATTTCAAATCATTTTTTTCAAAACTTTTGATCTAAATCTCTCAAATCCGAGAGCCTCTCACTCTAGATTTTCACTCTCTCTAAGATTTGATCTACCTAGGGTGATTTCCTACCCTAAGTCCTTTGTTAAAAAGATAGCGGTTGTCGAGGGCTTCGATTTAATCGGAAAAAGTCGGGGTTTGGAGCACTTTGATTTTCGGGCTTCATCTCCATTTCGGCTCAAACTTTGAGGTAGGGATACCCTACTCCTCTTTATGGATTTTGTCTTTAAATTTTAGCATTTTGATATGTTGGGGATAGTTGTGTAATTTTGAGAAAGTTTGGGGCTTTTATGTAATTTTATAAAAGTTGGGGTTTTATTTAAAATAAACCAATATGCATGTTTAGCATAGAGAAATGAGATTAATGTGAAATCATTGATGAAAATGGAACCTTTAGGGTTGTAATGTTAATTATGGAAAATGCTATAATTACATTGTTTAATTAATTGGTATAATTAATTGTGAGGAATGAGGAATGGAATTGGAAATGTTGAGATTGGAAGTATGTGGGATAAAAGGGTGTAGTTAGATTATTTATCACTCACCGAATTGAAATGTTGATTATATATCCATTTGTGCATTTATTTTCTGTATAGAAATAACTGCTTTGGGCTATCGGTGGAGGATAGTCGTGATTGTTGTAGACAATGCATGATGATTAGGCAAACTAAAACTAATATATGGAGTGTGTCATGGAATTTGTTAATGATAGAATACATTAACTTTATTTATTGATTAATTGTATATAGAACCAATGTGTTTATATGCATTATGTGTAGAGGAGGAGATGTGGGATGTACTCCGCGGTTTAGGGGAAGATGGGGGATGTACCTCTAAACCGGTTAGTGTTGGGAGGAGATGGGGGATGAACTCCGTAGACATAGCTCATATGCTTGTCTAGAGAAGTAAAGATACGGCTCATATGCTTATCTTTGAGAAATATAGATACAGCTCATATGCTTGTCTTGGAAATGTGATGTAGCTTGTATGCTTACCTTTGAGAAATATAGATACAGCTCATATGCTTGTCTTGGAAATGTGATGTAGCTTGTATGCTTATCTGTGGATGTATTGATATAACTAATATGTTTATCTATGTTGAAATGGAAAGTGTTTAGTATGAGTTCCTATCTCATATGAGTTGTTGGCCAGGTTTTGAGCCAGGATTATGTATTGATAATCGAAAGGAAAGAAATGGAAAATGAAAGGAAATATAGACTTGAATGTCTTGGAACTGTCAAGTGTTATGAAAGAATGTAAAAGTGTTGACCATCTATCAACTGTTAATCTTTTTAGTCATTATTCATAACTGTTTAGTATATTTCTACTGGGCTGTGGCTCACCCTATATGGGAACATCATTTTTCGTGCAGTAGCATGCCACCTCCAAGGACATAGCTTGGGAGGCTAGAGGCGGACACACTTTTGTTGTCGTATTTATTTTGATGTATTACATGTATATTCAAGCCTGTGGCTTAATGTGTAATTGAGTTAGAACTCTCTTTTGTAACCAAGTGTTAGCTTGGAAAGTCAGAAGCCTTTAAGGCACTTGCTTTTGTTGTTAACATGTAATACCTTTTGTAAAGAACTATTCAGTTAAATAGAAGAATGTGGACTTTTATTATGTCAATGCATGTTTAATTGATGGGTTTAATGTTATTATTTTGAGGGCGTTACAACTCTCATAATCATCCAAGCTATGTCCTTGGAGGTGGCATGCTACCTGTACCTGAAAATAATGTCCCATATAAGGTGAGCCAACGCCCAGTAGAGATACGCTAAACACAGTATGAGCAGTAACTAAGACATTAGCAATTGATAAATGTTTAATTCCCATAAATCAATTCATAACTCAATTCCATTACATGACCACTATGTCCATGTTTCATTTCATTTTCCATTTCTTATCATGTTCACAATTTACAACAACGGCTCAGAACCTGGCAAACAACTAACATGAGATAGCGACTCATATTAAACATTTCCCATTTCACAGTAGATAAGCATACTAGCTATATCAACACTACGATGGATGAGCATATAAGCTATATCAACATCTCAACAGATAAGCATACAAGCTGTATCCACACTTCAACAGATAAGCATATGAGCTATATCAACACTTCCATAGATAAGCATATGAGCTATATCAACACTTCCATAGATAAGCATATGAGCTGTATCAACACATTAACTGACGAGCATATGAGCTGTATCAGTGGAGTCCATCCCCTATCTCCTCCCAAACAACATCCGGTTTAGAGGTCCATCCCCTATCTTCTCCTAAACCGTGGAGTACATTCCCTATCTCCTCCCATACACACACACAACGTATATACACATAGGTCATATATACACAATCAATCAATACATAACGTTAATGTATTCTATCAACCGTCATATTCTATGACACATCCAATTGATTAGTTTTAGTTTGCCTAATCATCATGCATTGTCTACAACAATCATAGCTACCTTCCACCGGTAGCCCAAGCAATTATTTCTAAACAGATAATAAAAGCTCCAACAGATAAAATATCAATGTTTTCAAAAGTGAGCGATTAATAAATCCAACTCCACCATTTCACATTTTAATGAGCCAATTTCATTATTTCCAACTCAATTCCAAATAACAACAACTTTCCCAAATTAATTATACCAATTAATTTATACAACAAATTAGGGTTTTCTACCCCATTTCCCAATATTGACCCAATGGTCTATATATCAACAACTAACAACAATATCATTATTTTGAAACCCAAAATACACATTTTAGAATCAAAATAACGAAACCCCCTTTTAACATTTTGAAACCCTAAGTCCCAAAATTATCCAACTTCAACACTTTATCAAAACAACCAAAAATCTATGTCAAAGACCATAAGAGTGAGTCGGAATCCCTACCTCAAAAGTTGACACCCAACGAAGAAGATGAAGAAAACGAAAATGCTTCAAATCCCGAGATTGTTGGATCAAAAGATAGCCCTCGACAATCAACAACTTTTTTGTAAAGGCCAAATGTGAGGAAACAACTTCTACTAGATCAACACCTAGAGAGAAGGCAAAGTTCTAGTGAGAGAAGCTCTCTAATGGTGTTTTGGAAAAGTAAGAGAGAAAAGGATGTGAAAAAGTGATTCAAAACCCGGATCTCGGAGACTTAACCCGATCGCCCGCTCGGCGTGAAACCCCTCGGCGTCACTCACGAACTCGCTCGGCGTCAAACCGCCCGCCGGCGCCGGATACACACTTTTGCAGAGCCAAGTCCCTGCTCGAGCATCCAATTCCCGCTCGGCGTCACACAAACTCGCCGGCGTCCAAACTCTGCCGGCGGACAATCTCAGAGAAAATACGGGATGGGTGATTTTCTCGCTCGAGCGCCAAAACCCCCGCTCGAACGGAGAAGCAACAACAAAGGCCCTGCTCGAGCGTCAAAAGCTCCGCTTGAGCGGACAGGCCAAAATCTGGGCAGCTAGTTTTGGTTTCTAAGCTCAACCCACCTGTTTCAAACCTGCCCAACACAACCCAACACTCAAATACAAAAAGTAAAGGATGTAAACAAGATATACACAACAACCAACTCCACGGAACCTAAGTCCGGATACAACAATTAAAGAAAGGGAAACCGGGATCGCTAAATGAAGTCTTCTCCTCCGATGGTCCTCTGCAGGCATTGATTAAAATAATTTGGTGAGAAGTCTTTTTCTTTGTTTTGAAAGACGTTTTGTTTTCAATTTTACTCCTTCATTTATCTGTTGAATTTTTTTTTCTATATATTCAAATTTACATTCAAGTGTTTAATTATTATTTTTTTGTCTATATATTCAAAAATCTTGACTATCTGTTCAATTTTTTTTCCCTATCTGAGCAAATTTTTGTCTAGATTTTATTATCAGTTCAATTTTAATCTCTTATCTGTTCAAATATCTATCCAAAATTTCTTATCTGTTCAACAAACCAGTTACAATCTTCAATTTATTTCTATCTGTTCAATTTTATTATCTGTTGCAATACACCAAACAAGGATCTGTTGCAATCTTTCTTTCTCTCTCTCTTGTTCTTTCTCCCGATCTGTTGAAATTCTTTCTCAAATATAACCTAGTATATATATATATATATATCTGTTTTATTTTTTATTATTATTTCAATCTGCTTAATTTTTAATTTTTTTTGGTTCATTTACAACTATCTGTTGCAATTTGTTTCATCATACAACAACAACAAAGATCAACAATTTATATAAAAAAAAGGAGCAGAAATTGGATCTGTCTGCTTGAAGAAAAAAAACTGTCCATAAGGAGCTGGATCAATGGAGTCTTCTCCTCCGATGGTCCTCTGCAGGCATTGTGTAAAGTAATTTGGTGTGAAATCTTTTTATTTGTTTTGAAAGTCGTTTTGTTTTCAATTTTACCCCTTAATTTATCTGTTCAATTTTTTTTTCTATATGTTCAAATTTATATTTAAGTGTTTAATTATTATTTTTTTGTCTATATATTCAAAAATCTTGACTATCTGTTCAATTTTTTTTCCCTATCCGTGCAAATTTTTGTCTAGATTTTCTTATCAGTTCAATTTTAATCTCTTATTTGTTCAAATATCTATTCAAAATTTCTTATCCGTTCAACAAACCAGTCATAATCTTCAATTTATTTCTATCTGTTATATTTATTATCTGTTGAAATACACCAAACCAGGATCTGTTGCAATCTTTATTTCTCCCTCTCTTGTTCTTTCTCTCCATCTGTTGAAATTCTTTCTCAAATATAATCTCGTATATATATATATATATATATCTGTTCTATTTTTTATTATTATTTCTATCTGCATAATTTATAATTTTTGTTTAGTTCATTTACAACTATCTGTTGCAATTTGTTTCATTATACAACAACAACCAAGGTCAACAACTTAAAACAAAAAAAAAAAAAAGAAGGAGAAATTGGATCTGTGTGCTTGAAGAAAAACAACTGTTAATAAGGAGCTGGATCAATGGAGTCTTCTCCTCCTATGGTCCTCTGCAGGCATTGAGTAAAATAATTTGGTTTGAAATCTTTTGATTTGTTTTAAAAGTCGTTTTGTTTTCAATTTTACTCCTTAATTCATCTGTTCAATTTTTCTTTTCTATATGTTCAAATTTACATTTAAATGTTTAATTATTATTTTTTTGTCTATATATTCAAAAATCTTGACTATCTGTTCAATTTTTTCCCTATCTGCGCAAATTTGTCTTGATTTTGTTATCAGTTTAATTTTAATCTATTATCTGTTCAAATATCTATCCAAAATTTCTTATCCATTCAACAAACCAGTCACAATCTTCAATTTATTTCTATATGTTCAATTTTATTATCTGTTGAAATACACCAAACCAGGATCGGTTGCAATCTTTCTTTTTCACTCTCTTGTTCTTTCTCTCTATCTGTTGAAATACTTTCTCAAATATAATCCAGTATATATATATATCTGTTCTATTTTTTATTATTATTTCTATATGCTTAATTTTTAATTTTTGTTTGGTTCATTTACAACTACCTGTTGCAATTTGTTTCATCATACAACAACAAAAAAGATCAACAACTTAAAAAAAAAAAAAAGGAGCAGAAATTGGATCTGTGTGCTTGAAGAAAAAAACTGTCCATAAGGAGCTGGATCAATGGAGTCTTCTCCTCTGATGGTCCTCTACAGGCATTGAGTAAAATAATTTGGTGAGAAGTCTTTTTATTTGTTTTGTAAGACGTTTTGTTCTCAATTTCCCTCCTTAATTTACCTGTTCAATTTTTTTTTTCTATATATTCAAATTTACATTTAAGTGTTTAATTATTATTTTTTTGTCCATATATTCAAAAATCTTGACTATCTTTTCAATTTTTTCCCTATCTGTGCAAATTTTTGTCTAGATTTTATTATCAGTTCAATTTTAATCTCTTATCTGTACAAATATCTATCCGAAATTTCTTTTCTGTTCAACAAACCAGTCACAATCTTCAATATATTTCTATCTGTTCCATTTTATTATCTGTGGAAATACACCAAACCAGGATCTGTTGCAATCTTTTTTTCTCGATCTCTTGTTCTTTCTCTCTATCTGTTGAAATTCTTTCTCAAATATAATCCAGTATATATATATATATATCTGTTCTATTTTTTATTATTATTTCTATCTACTTAATTTTTAATTTTTTTTTCGTTCAGTTACAACTAGCTGTTGTAATTTATTTCATCATACGACAACAACAAAGATCAACAAATTAAAAAAAAAAAAAAAAGGAGCAGAAATTGGATCTGTGCGCTTGAAGAAAAAAAAACTGTCCATAAAGAGCTGGATCAATGGAGTCTTCTCCTCCGATGGTCCTCTGCAGGCATTGAGTAAAATAATTTGGTGAGAAGTCTTTTTATTTGTTTTGAAAGACGATTTGTTTCAAATTTTATTCCTTAATTTATCTATTGAATTTTTTTTCTATACGTTCAAATTTACATTTAAGTGTTTAATTATTATTTTTTTGTCTATATATTCAAAAATCTTGACTATCTGCTCAATTTTTTTCCCTATCTGTAAAATTTTTGTCTAGATTTTATTATCAGTTCAATTTTAATCTCTTATCTGTTCAAATATCTATCCAAAATTTCTTATATGTTCAACAAACTAGTCACAATCTTCAATTTATTTCTATATGTTCAATTTTATTATCTGTTGAATGCCCCCTTTAGCCTCTTGGCTCGGCCACATTGGCTGCCAACCCTTCTCGCTTGCCGAACCTCCTCCCAGATAGGCACTTCTGCCTACCTACCCCGCCTACCACATCCTCGTCCACGTCCTGACATCCTAATAAAGGAGACAAAGACGTTAGCACATTAATAAATGTTCCGAAGCTATAACACTCGTGTCCTAATGCATTGGACAACAATAATTCACTCCACGTAAGCACATAATCACATAAGCACCTACGAATTTCATTCATGGATAATGATAGTCCCGAGGCGTCACTAAAGTTCCGGTTGGAAACAACATTGATCAAGTGCCTTTCCAACAAGACTTTCAGAGACTCAAGGGTCCAATCAACATCCTAGAAACTACATTCCATACCCACATAGTCACATAAACATGTTATCATATAAGCATATAACCATTACACTAAGTCTCTATCAAACGAGATGAACCCATTGTGATTCTAATCACTTCCCACGTACCCAAAGTATTCGAACCCGGTACGCTCTGATACCAAGTTGTAACGCCCTCAAAATTAAACCCATAATATATAATATTAACATGCATCATTATAAGAAAACAAGAATATTATTCCATTCATCAGAGTAAACTTATTAAAAGACATTACATGTAATAAAGAAAGTAAATGCCCTATGGGCTTACATCTTTCCAAGCCAACACTTGGATACAAAAATATGAGTACTAACTCATTTACAAGTTAAGCCCTTGGCTTGAGTCCTTACATGTAATATCAAACAAAGCAAATAACAACTGAAAATGATGTTCCCATAAAGGGTGAGCCACAGCCCAGTAGAGAAATACTAAACCAAATATAAGAATTAACTAAAGCAGTAGCATTCGATAGATGGTTAACACAAAATAGTCAATTTCATCATTATACAATTTCATGACACTAATGTCTATGACACATTTCACTTTCCAATTATATAGATATGGCTCAGAACTCCGCCAAATAACTCAACAGGGGTTTCATCTCTTATTAACAATATTTCCAATTCAACAAGAATAACAAATCAAGTTAAACCTTTCTTATATCATGACGGATACACATGTTGGTGTTGTATCAACTTCAATCAAAATTCACTTCCATACTTCCCAATTGATACACATTTTAGTGATGTATCAAATCAAACAACAAATACTCCGAGAGATAAGCATAAGAGTCAGATCATAATTATAATGGGCGAGCATATGAGCTACGACCCTGGGTCCATCCCCTATCTTTCCTTAACATTAACCAGTTTAGAGGTACATCCCCTATCTTCCCCTAAACCGTGGAGTACATCCCCTATCTCCTCTCAAACACAAGTAATGCATATAAACACAAAGTCATATACACAATCAATCAATACATAAATTTAATGTATTATTCCAACCTTTATACACAACAACATAACCAATTGATTAGTTTCAGTTTTCCCTAATCCACATGCAATGTCTACAACAATCATGACTATCCTCCACCGATAGCCCAAAACAGTTATTTCTAAGCAGGAAATACATGTATAACACATATAATCTCAAATTTCAAAGATGAGTGGTTAAATTATCCAACTACATCATTTAATCTCATAATTCCTCAATATTATGAATTAAATCAATTTCCACACTTTTCCCAAAATTAATTATACGAATTAATTTTATTACAACAATTAGGGCATTTTAATTATAAAACAAACCCTAGCTTTTCTCAATATTACCCAACAACCCAACATATCAGAAATACCAGAACTTAGGATTAAAACCTATAAGATGGAGTAGGAAATCCCTACCTCGAAGCAAAGAACTCGAATGGAGAAGATGGAGATGACGACCCAAATACCAAAGTGCTCCAAACCCAAGATTGTTCCGATCAAAACGAAGCCCTCGTCTCACTCTATCTTTTTAATAAAGGATCTAGGATAGAAACTCACTCTAAGTAGATCAAACCTAAGAGAGAAGGTGAGAAAAGAGAGAGAGAAGTCGGACCTAGGGTTTGGGATCAAGAAGAGGATGAAAAAAATGCAAAAAAACTCGCTGTTGCCTATTTAAACTGGACAGGCTCGCTCGAGCGAAGCCTTGGTCGCTCGAGCGACCAGACACAGAAAACCCTCGCTCGAGCCAAGAATGCCTTGCTCGAGCCAACAACCCAGAAGCTCGCTCGAGCGAAGAAAAGCTCGCTCGAGCGAAGAACTCAAACCCTCAGGTCTGCAACCAGACACACGCTCGAGCGAAGGAACACTCGCTCGAGCGAAGAACGAACCAGCTCGCTCGAGCCAAAAAAACACTGCTCTCAGGTCTATACTACTAGACACAATCGCTCGCTCGAGCGAATAAACCCTGGCTCGAGCGACGAACCAAAAACAAAGAGCCCGCTCGAGCGAAGGGTCAAAAATCTAGGCAGCAACCCTTTGCTCCCAAGCCCAACCAACCTACTACAAACCTGCCCATTGCATCCCCTAACTCAGAAATAGGAAATTAAAGGACGATAACAACCATAATACAATGACAGGATCTACGGAACCTAAGTCCGGATACAATAAACAAATGGGAAAAGACCGGGGTCGCTATAATTTATCTGTTGAATTTTTTTTTCTATATGGGCAAATTTACATTTAAGCGTTTAATTAATATTTTTTTGTCTATATATTCAAAAATCTTGACTATCTGTTCAATTTTTTTCCTATCTGACAAATTTTTGTCTAGATTTTATTATCAGTTCAATTTTAATCTCTTCTTTGTTCAAATATCTATCCAAAATTTCTTATCCGTTCAACAAACCAATTACAATCTTCAATTAATTTCTATCTATTCAATTTTATTATCTGTGGAAATACATCAAACCCGGATTTGTTGCAATCTCTTTTTCTCTCTCTCTTGTTCTTTCTCTCTATCTGTTGATATTCTTTCTCAAATATAATCCAGTATACATATATATATATATATATCTGTTTTATTTTTTATTATTATTTCCATCTGCTTAATTTTTAATTTTTTTTGGTTCATTTACAACTATCTATTGCAATTTGTTTCATCACACAACAAGAACAAATATCAACAACTTAAAAAAAAAAAAAAGGAGGACGAGAAATTGGATTTGTGTGCTTGGAGAAAAAAAACTATCCATAAGGAGCTGGATCAATGGAGTCTTCTCCTCCGATGGTCCTCTGCAGGCGTTGAGTAAAATAATTTGGTGAGAAGTCTTTTTATTTGTTTTGAAAGACGTTTTGTTTTCAATTTTACTCCTTAATTTATCTGTTGAATTTTTTTTTTCTATATGTTTAAATTTACATTTAAGTGTTCAATTATTATTTTTTTGTCTATATATTCAAAAATCTTGACTATCTGCTCATTTTTTTCCCTATCTGTGCAAATTTTTGTCTAGATTTTATTGTCACTTCAATTTTAATCTCTTATCTGTTCAAATATCTATCCAAAATTTCTTATATGTTCGACAAACCAGTCACAATCTTCAATATATTTCTATCTGTTCAATTTTATTATCTGTGGAAATACACCAAACCAGGATCTGTTGCAATCTTTTTTTCTCTCTCTCTTGTTCTTTCTCTCTATATAGCAATCCCGGGTTTACCCCTTGTTGTATAGTGATCCGGACGTGTGTCCGTGGATGTTGGTAGTGGATTGTTGTCCTGTTTACGATCTTTCATATATTGTATTTGAGTTATAGGATGTGTTGGGCAGGTTTGTTTCAGGTTGGTTGTGTTCGGGAGCCAAGGGTTGCTGCCCAGAATTTTTGTCCTTCGCTCGAGCGAGGAGTTGGTCGCTCGAGCGAGAGTTGAGTTTTAAGGTCACAGTGGGTCGAGCAGGCGGCTTCGCTTCGGCGGCGAGCTAACGTCTGGCTGGACTGAACACCATGATTTCGCTCGAGCGGTGATTCTTCGCCGAGCGATCTGGTTCGATCTTCGCCGAAGCGGCGGTTCGCCGCTTCAGCGTGCGTCTAGTTGCGAACTGAAGGGTCGAGCTCGCTCGGCGAGCTTTTTCTTCGCCGAGCGAGCTTCTAGGATGTTGGCTCGAGCGAGACCTTCTTGGCTCGAGCTACGATTTTTCAGGTTCCGTCGCCGAGCGACAAGTCTTCGCCGAGCGAAACTGTTTATATCGATTCAAAGCGATCTAAACTTCACTTTTTGAAGCTTTTACTTTTTAAAACCCTAACTGAGAGCCTCTCTCTAGACTTGTTCTCTCTAAGAAATCATCTCCCTAGAGGGTGAATCTTTCCTAAGTGCTTTGTTAAAAGGGTAGAGGGTGACTTGGGCTTCGATATAATCAAAATATTCGGTTTTGGAGCAAGTTGGGTGTTGGGTCTTCATCTCCTTTTGAGCTCAAACTTTGAGGTAGGGATATCCTACTCCTCTTTATGGATTTTGTCTTTGAATTTTAGCATTTTGATATGTTGGTAGTTGTTGTGTAATTTTGGGAAACTTTGGGCCATTGTGTAATTTTATAAAAGTTTGGGGTTTTGTCTATAATAAACCTAGAAGCATGTTTGGTATAGAAACATGGAATTAATGTTGAAACATTAGTGAAATTGGAACCTAAGGGTTGTAATGTTAATTATGGAAACGTCCTAATTACATTGATTAATTAATTTGAATAATTAATTGTGGAAAATGAGGAATTGAAATAGAATTGGGTCATGGGTTATGACGATGGAAAGAATACATTGATTTTATGTATTGATATGTGATGTGTATAATTGTGATATATATGCATTGTGTTATGTTGGAGGAGATAGGGGATGGACTCATGTTTAGGGAAGATAGGGATGGACCTCTAAACCGGATGTTACCGGGAGGAGATAGGGGATGAACTCAGAGATAGAGCATGTATGCTTATCTAGAAATATATTAGCGAGCATGTATGCTTGTCATGGAAAGTATGAATGTAACTGCTTTTGTTTATATTTGTTGATGTGATGAAAGAATGTAAAAGAATTGACCATCTATCAATTGTTAATCTTTTAGTCATTATTTATAACGGTTTAGTATATTTCTCTTTGGTCAGGCTCACCCTATATGGGAACATCATTTTCGTGTATCGGTAGCATGCCACCTCCAAGAACTTAGCTTGGGAGGCTAGTGGCGGGCGGCCTTTTTTGTTGTGTTTCCTTCTGTTGCGTTACATGTAAATTCAAGCCCAGGGTGTAATGTGTAAATGAGTTAGCACTCTACTTTCTTGTAACCAAGTGTTAACTTGAAAGTCAGAAGCCCGTAGGGCATTTGCTTTTGTTGTTAACATGTAACAGAACTCTGATGAATGGAAGGACGTGGATCTTTTATATATCATAGCATGTTAATATTGTTGGTTTAATATCATTATTTTGAGGGCGTTACAACTTGGTATCAGAGCATACCGGGTTCGAATACCTTGGGTACGTGGGAAGTGATTAGAATCACAATGGGTTTGTCTCGCTTGATAGAGACTTAGGTGTATTGATATATGCTTATGTGATAACATGCTTATGTGATTATTTGGGTATGGGATTTAGTTTCTAGGATGTTGACTGGATCTTTGGGTTTTCGAGAGCCCTGTTGGAAAGGCACTTGATCAATCCGCTTTCTAACCGTACTCTAGTAACGCCTTGGGACTGTCATCATCCGGAAATGAAATTCGTAAGTGCTTATGTGTTTATGTGCTTACGTGGAATGAATTACAGTTATTCATGTATTAGGACGTGAGTGTTTAGTTTTGGCACGTTGATAAATGTGCTAATGATCTGTGTTACCTTTATTAGGATGTCAGGACGAGCAAGAGGTGGTAGGCGTGGTAGGCCTAGGAGGCAGGAAGTGCCATTACCGGATGAAGTTCCGGCAGTTCAGGAAGGGGTTGGTCAGGCCAATGTGGCCGAGCCAGTGGGTCAGCAGGCTATGGGTGCCTTGGCCCGAGAGATAGCAGGGGCCTTAGGTATTCTCAGAGCAGGAAATCAGGCAACTGAGGCAGGACCTTCTTTCTTGAAGAGGGAGTTCTTCCGGTAACCCGAGGAGTTTGTTGGGGATCCTAAGGAGCCATTGAAGGCGCAGTGGCTAGAACAGATGAGTAAAACGTTCAAATGCTAGGCATTGAGGACGGAGCATTGAAAGTGACCTTGGCATCCTTCCAGTTGAAGGAGATGCGGTCAATGGTGGAAGTATGAGAAAGTTCGTGGGTGGTACTTGGGAGGCGTGTGTGAATGCATTCCAGGAGAGGTATTTATCCGCAATGGCTAGAGAGAGACTAAGGGATCAGTTTACCAAGCTTAAGAAGGATGGTTTGTCTGAGGCCGAGTTTGAGGCGACATTAACTAGCTTGTCCAGTTTGCACCGAACTTGTGGCAGAGGAGCGCCATGCTATGAGTTTGAGCGAAGTTGAGGTGGGACCTCAAGTTGAAAGTTGTGGACCTTACATTCGAGAGTACAGCATTTGGTGGATCTGCACTCATATGGAGCCGATGATGCGAGGGAGAAGAAGAGAAACATGGGGGCTCCAAGAGGGGCCAAGAGGACAGGGTGATGGTAGGAGGCAGAGGGGTTATAACCCTCACCCGTCCCAGGGTGGTTTGGCCAGGTCGACTTTCCCAAGACTGCAGCTCGGGAGAGGCGATCGAGAGTTCACTACAAGTGTGGCCACGGGTCACAAGGCTTCTGCTTGCCCACCAAGGGTCGAGAGCCGCTTCTTCGTCACACCAGACCACGAGTCGAGTTCGGGCAGGCGCCAGATCGTGTTACCAGCAGGCCGGGCACATGAAGAGGTATTGCCCACGGTTGAGTGCCACTTCAGGAGCGTCTGGTTCTAGACAGACGAGGATTTCAAATTGGCTCAGGCAGCCTCGAGGGCCAATCCGGGCTCGTCCGGTCCAAGATAAAGATCCTATGCTCCGAGAGGCGAGCAGTAGATCGAGGGCCTCTGATGGCGTGTATCTCGTTATCACAGGACCTAGTACCGACTCCATCAGTAGTGAGAGGTACTTTTTTGTTTTGCAACTCGGTTGCTAGAGTGTTGATTGACACGGGTGCATCTCATTCTTTTGTATCTGCTGCATTTGCATCTGTGTTGGAACTGGAGTTAGCACTTTTAGCATCTCCTATTTGCGTTGTGTCACCTATTGGGGGTGAGTTAATTTTGAGGCACGGATGTAGAGGTTGTGATATAGAGGTCGACGATCATCGACTTCCTTTTCCATTTGTAGTTATGCCCATGAAGGGCTTTGATGTTATTTTGGGTATGGATCGGTTATCGTCATACGGCGGTTATTGATTGTTACCGCCAGAGGGTTACTCAGTCTGTGAACGGGGAGTTTTTCCACTTTTTAGGAGACCGGGTTGGTAGTATTGTGCCACAGGGGTGCGGTCCGCGAAGGCGGAATGAGCTTAGTAGTTTACTTGCTAGTTTTGAGAATGGTGAGTGTGATGAGACCCAGATTGAGTTGCCGAGGGTAGTTTGTGAATACGCAGATGTCTTTCCCGAGGATCTTATTGATTTGCCACCCCACCGAGAGACAGAGTTCTCTATTGATTTAGTGCCCGGCACGGCGCCGATTTCTATGGCACCTTATCGTTTTGCCCCAGCAGAGTTGATTGAGTTGAAAGTTCAGCTCCAAGAATTGCTAGATAAGGGCTTCGTTCGCCCTAGTGTATCGCCGTAGAGCACCGCCCTCTTTGCTAAAAAAAGAAAGACGGTGCCTTGAGGTTGTGTATCGACACGGAAGTTGAATCGGGCTACAGTTAAGAATAAGTACCCTATGCCCCGTATAGATGACTTGTTTGACCAGTTGAAGGGTTCCCGTTGTTTCTCTAAGATAGACTTGAGATCGGGTTACCACCAGTTGAGGGTCAGAGAGGAGGATATTCCGAAGACGGCATTCCGTACGCTATGGCCATTATGAGTTTCGTGATGCCATTTGGGCTTACTAACGCACCCGGCCTCTTTATGGACTTGATGAACCGGATTTTCCGAATTCTTGGATCGTTTGTGGTCGCTTTTGTGGATGATATTCTTATCTATTCACCCTCGTGAGCAAGAGCACGAGGAACACTTGAGAGTGGTGCTTGAATTGCTTAGAGCCCATAGGTCAGTATGCCAAGTTTGGGAAGTGCGAGTTCGCTAAGAGAAGTCAAGTTCTTAGGCCATGTAGTTTCCGGAAGGTGTCTGTTGATACATCCAAGACCGAGGCAAGGCAAGATCGGGCACACCAAAGAGTGTGTTTGAGATCCGCAGCTTACGATTAGCTGGTACTACCGCCGATTTGTGAAAGATTTCTCCAAAGTTAGCTTCGCTGTTGACTAGGTTGACTCGCCAGGAGTCAAATTTGTATGGAGTGAGACTTGTGAAAAGTCGTTTCAGAGTTGAAAGTTAGATTGACCACCGCCCAGCCTTGATTATTCCGGAGAGAGGGTTATGCGCCTATTGTGATGCCTCACGAGAGGGTTTGGGTTGTGTGTTGATGCAGGAGGAAAGTGGTAGCTTATGGCTCACGCCGCTAAAAATACACGAAAAGAATTACCCTACACACGACTCCAGAGTTGGCGGCCTGTGATCTTTGCCTTGAAAACTGGAGGCACTACCTTTATGGTGAGAGATTCGAGGTGTTCTCGGATCATAAAGTCTCAAGTATCTGCTTTCACGTAAAGACTTGAACTTGAGGCAGAGGAGGTGGATGGAGTTTATAGAAGATTACGACTTCGAGTTGCATTATCACCCAGGGAAGGCCAATGTTGTGGCCGATGCCCTTAGTAGGAAATCCATTAGTGATGTAGCTTGTGTAGCCATCCGAGAGTGGGAGATGTTGGGGGCACTTGGCGAGTTTGACTTGCTTCTGGGCGAATCCGTTGAGACTGCGGCCTTGTTTTCTGTTGTTGCGCAACCTATACTTGTGACTCGAGTGTTAGAGGCACAAAGAGGTGACCTTGAGGCAGAATCCCTCAGAGAGAAGATCTCCAGTGGGAAAGTTGAGAAGGGTTTGACGGCGTATCCCGACCTGAGTTTGAGATACCGAGACCGTCTGTTTGTGCCGGAGTCCTGTCGAGAGGAGGTACTCCGAGAGTTCCATCATTCGCGCCTTGCGGTGCATCCGGGAGGTACTAAGATGTATCGGGATTTGGGTCGTCAGTTTTGGTGGCGGGGTATGAAGAGAGATGTGGCGATCTTAGGTGTCTAAGTGCCTTACTTGTCGACAAGTGAAGGCCGAAAGCATCGAGGCCGGGTTTGTTACAACCCTTGCCTATTGCCGAGTGGAAGTGGGAGCATGTCACCATGGACTTCGTTGTAGGTCTTCCAAGACTCAATGGGTAGTGACACTATTTGGGTGGTTGTAGACCGGTTGACCAAGTCGGCGCATTTCATTCCAATGCGCGTGAGAGATTGAGTAGATCATCTTGCCGACTTGTATATTCGGGGCATAGTGGGATTGCACGGGGGCCCACTGGCGATCGTGTCAGATAGAGAACCTCGTTTCTTTGCTAGGTTGTGGCGAGTTTGCAGAGTGCTTTAGGTACTAAGTGACCTTTAGTCAGTTTATCATCCTCAGACCGATGGGCGGTCGGCGTACCATTCAGATCCTTGAGGATATGCTTGAGGTTGTGTCCTTGATTTCATGGGACATGGAGAGGCACTTACCGGTGGAGTTTGCCTACAATAACAGTTTTCGATCTAGTATCGGTATGGCACCGTTTGAGGCCTTGTATGGCCGACCTTGTAGGTCTCCGGTTTGTTGGGCGAGGTGGGTGATACACCTTTGTTGGGTCCTGAGTTGGTTAGGAGACGCAGCGGAGAAAGTTGAACTTATCCGTAGGAGGCTTGTTCTGACCAGTCGAAATCTTATGCAGACCGTAGGAGGAGACCGTTGGTGTTTGAGATAGGTGATCATGTCTTTTTGAAGATATCACCTAGGCGGGGATTGATGAGATTTAGGAAGAGAGGAAAGTTATCCCCTCGGTTTATTGGTTCTTTTGAGATCCTTGAGAGGATTGGCGAGGTTGCTTACCGTTTAGCTTTGCCGCCACAATTGTCCGGAGTTCATGACGTGTTTCATGTGAGTATGCTTCGGAAGTATGAGCCGGATCCATCACACGTGTTGGATTGGACCGACTTAGAGGTAGATGAGGATGCCTCGTATGAGGAGAGACCGGTTCAGGTCTTGGATAGGCGGGATCAAGTCCTGCGTGGCAAGACCATCCCTTTGGTTAAGGTTTTGTGGAAACATCACGGAGTGGAGGAGGCTACATGGGAACGTGAGTTGGGAGTCCGTGAGAAATATCCGGACTTATTTGTTGATGTGTAATCAAGTGTTGCAATTTTGTAATTGTAATGAACTTTAAGAACATTTGAAATGTCTTAAGTTGTAAGACATGGTGTATGTTTTGGTTAATGTAAATGTTGTAGAACTTGCCTTGTTATGGGAGTTGATTATAATATTGCACATGTTGGCTATATTATAGAAATAAAATTGTATCATGATTATTGCTTATGATATAAATTGTAAACCATATATGTGGGAAATGGTTGAAATGGAAAGAAATTGCATGTTGAAATGTACATATTGAGAAATGTCTCTTGATAGGAGATGGATGACCGGTAATGGGTCGAATTGTTAAATGTTGTGTTATGACATTGTTTAAAATGGAGAAAAAGGCTTGCTTTTCAAAAACTTGTTTTAATTTCGGGGACGAAATTCTTTAAGGGGGGGAGGTTATAGCAATCCCGGGTTTACCCCTTGTTGTATAGTGATCCGGACGTGTGTCCGTGGATGTTGGTAGTGGATTGTTGTCCTGTTTACGATCTTTCATATATTGTATTTGAGTTATAGGATGTGTTGGGCAGGTTTGTTTCAGGTTGGTTGTGTTCGGGAGCCAAGGGTTCTTGCCAGATTTTTGTCCTTCGCCGAAGCGAGAGTTGGTCGCCGAGCGAGAGTTGAGTTTTTGTGTCGGTGGGTCGAGCCAGGCGGCCGCTTCGAAGCGGCAGCGTCTGGTGGACTCGAACACCATGATTTCGCTCGAGCGGTGATTCTTCGCCGAGCGATCTGTTCGATCTTCGCCGGCGGCGGTTCGTCGCTTCAGCGTCGTCTAGTTGCAGAACTGGAAGGTCGAGCTCTGCTCGGCGAGCTTTCTTCGCCGAGCGAGCTTCTAGGATGTTGGCTCGGCGAGACCTTCTTGGCTCGAGCTACGATTTTCGTATGCAGTCTCGGCGACCAAGTCTTCCTTCGGCGAGCTTTGTTTATATCGATTCAGCACCCTGATCTAAACTTCACTTTTTGAAGCTTTTACTTTTTAAAACCCTAAATCGAGAGCCTCTCTCTCTAGACTTGCCTTCTCTCTAAGAAATCATCTCCTAGAGGGTGAATCTTCCCTAAGTGCTTTGTTAAAAGGGTAGAGGTGACTTGGGCTTCGATATAATCAAAATATTAGGTTTTGGAGCAAGTTGGGTGTTGGGTCTTCATCTCCTTTGAGCTCAAAACTTTGAGGTAGGGATATCCTACTCCTCTTTATGGATTTTGTCTTTGAATTTTAGCATTTGGATATGTTGGGGGTTGTTGCGTAATTTTTGAGAAACTTTGGGCCATTGTGTAATTTTATAAAAGTTTGGGGTTTTGTCTATAATAAACCTAGAAGCATGTTTGGTATAGAAACATGGAATTAATGTTGAAACATTAGTGAAATTGGAACCTAAGGGTTGTAATGTTAATTATGGAACGTCCTAATTACATTGATTAATTAATTTGAATAATTAATTGTGGAAAATGAGGAATTGAAATAGAATTGGGTCATGGGTTATGACGATGGAAAGAATACATTGATTTTATGTATTGATATGTGATGTGTATAATTGTGATATATATGCATTGTGTTATGTTGGAGGAGATAGGGATGGACTCATGGTTTAGGGAAGATAGGGATGGACCTCTAAACCTGATATTCTTGGGAGGAGATAGGGATGAACTCCGTAGATAGAGCATGTATGCTTATCTAGAAATATATTGGCAGAGCATGTATGCTTGTCATGGAAAGTATGAATGTAATCATTTTGTTTATATTTGTTGATGTGATGAAAGAATGTAAAAAGAATTGACCATCTTTCAATTGTTAATCTTTTAGTCATTATTTATAATCGGTTTAGTATATTTCTCTTGGGTGTGGCTCACCCTATATGGGAACATCATTTTCGTGTATCGTAGCATGCCACCTCCAAGGACTTAGCTTGGGAGGCTAGTGGCGGACGGACTTTTGGTTGTCTTTCCTTTTGCGTGTTACATGTAAATTCAAGCCTAGGGCTTAATGTGTAAATGAGTTAGCACTCTACTTTCTTGTAACCAAGTGTTAACTTGGAAAGTCAGAAGTCTGTAGGGCATTTGCTTTGTTGTTAACATGTAATGTAACTCGATGAATGGAAGGACGTGGATCTTTTATATATCATAGCATGTTAATATTGTTGGTTTAATATCATTATTTTGAGGGCGTTACACTCTATCTGTTGAAAATATTTCTCAAATATAATCCAGTATATATATATCTGTTCTATTTTTTTATTATTATTTCAATCTGCTTAATTTTTAATTTTTTTGGTTGAGTTACAACTATCTGTTGCAATTTGTTAAATCATACAACAACAACAAAGATCAACAACTTAAAAAAAAAAAAACAAAAGGAGGAGAAATTGGATCATGCGCTTGAAGAAAAAAAAAGCATCCATAAGATTTGGATCAATAGAGTATTCTCCTCCGGTGGTCCTCTGCAGGCGTTGAGTAAAATAATTTGGTGAGAAGTGTTTTTATTTGTTTTGAAAGACGTTTTGTTTGCAATTTTACTCCGTAATTTATCTGTTGAATTTTTTTTCTATATGTTCAAATTTAAATTTAAGTGTTTAATTATTATTTTTTTGTCTATATATTAGAAAATCTTGACAATCTGTTCAATTTTTTTCCCTATCTGTAAAATTTTTGTCTAGATTTTATTATCATTTCATTTTTAATCTCTTACCTGTTCAAATATATATCCAAAATTTCTTATCCGTTCAACAAACCACTCACAATCTTCAATTTATTTCTATCTGTTCAATTTTATTATCTGTTGAAATACACCAAACCAGGATCTATTGCTATCTTTCTTTCTCTCTGTCTTGTTCTTTCTCTCTATCGGTTGAAATTCTTTCTCAAACATAATCCAGTATATATATATCTGCTCTATTTTTTATTATTATTTCTATCTGCTTAATTTTTATTTTTTTTTGGTTCATTTACAACTATCTATTGCAATTTGTTTCATCATACAACAACAACAAAGATCAACAACCTAAAAAAAAAATGGTGGAGAAATTGGATCTGTGTGCTTGAAGAAAAAAAACTGTCCATAAGGAGCTGTATCAATGGAGTCTTCTCCTCCGATGGTCCTCTGCAGGCATTGAGTAAAATAATTTGGTGAGAAGTCTTTTATTTGTTTTGAAAAACGTTTTGTTTTCAATTTTACTCTTTAATTTATCTGTTGAATTTTTTTTCTATTTGTTCTAATTTACATCTAAGTGTTTAATTATTATTTTTTTGTCTATATATTCAAAAATCTTGACAGTCTGTTCAATTTTTTTCCTCTATCTGTGCAAATTTTTGTCCAGGTTTTCTTATCAGTTCAATTTTAATCTATTATCTATTCAAATATCTATCCAAAATTTCTTATCCGTTCAACAAACTAGTCACAATCTTCAATTTATTTCTCTTTGTTCAATTTTATTATCTGTTGAAATAGACCAAACCAGGAGCTGTTACAATCTTTCTTTCTCTCTCTCTTGTTCTTTCTCTCTATCTATTGAAATTCTTTCTCAATTATAATCCAGTATATATATATATGTTCTATTTTTTATTATTATTTCTATTTGCGTAATTTTTATTTTTATTTTTTTGGTTCATTTACAACTATCTGTTGCAATTTGTTTCATCATACAACAGCAACAAAGATCAACAACTTAAAAAAATAAAATAAAAAAATGAGTAGAAATTGGATCTGTGCGCGTGAAAAAAAAAAATTTGTCCATAAAGAGCTAGATCAATGGAGTATTCTCCTCCGATGGTCCTATGCAGGCATTTGAGTAAAATAATTTGGTGAGAAATCTTTTTCTTTGTTTTGATAGACGTTTTCTTTGTAATTTTACTCCTTAATTTATCTGTTGAATTTTTTTTTCTATATGTTCAAATTTACATTTAAGTGTTTAATTATTATTTTTTTGTCTATATATTCAAAAATCTTGACTATCTGTTCAATTTTTTTTCCCTATCTGTAAAATTTTTGTCTAGATTTTATTATCAGTTCAATTTTAATCTCTTATCTGTTTAAATATCTATCAAAAAATTCTTCTCCGTTCAACAAACCAGTCACAATCTTCAATTTATTTCTATCTGTTCAATTTTATTATCTGTTGAAATACACCAAACCGGGATCTATCGCAATCTCTCTTTCTCTCTATCAGTTGAAATTCTTTCTCAAACATAATCCAGTATATATATATCTGTTCTATTTTTTATTATTATTTCTATCTGCTTAATGTTTAGTTTTTTTTTTTTGTTCATTTACACCTATCTGTTGCAATTTGTTTCATCATACAACAAAAACCAAGATCAACAACTTAAAAAAAATGGTGGAGAAATTGGATCCGTGTGCTTGAAGAAAAAAACTCATCCATAAGGAATTTGGATCAATGGAGTCTTCTCCTCCGATGGTCCTCTCGCAGCATTGAGTAAAATAATTTGGCGAAAAGTCTTTCTATTTCTTTTGAAAAAGCGTTTTGTTTTCAAATTTACTCCTTAATTTATTTGTTGAATTTTCTTTTCTATATGTTTAAATTTACATTTAAGTGTTTAATTATTATTTTTTGTCTATATATTCAAAAATCTTGACTATCTGTTCTATTTTTTCCCTATCTGCTCAAATTTTTGTTGATTTTTTATCGTTCAATTTTAATCGGTTATCTATTCAAATATCTATCCAAAACTTCTTATCCGTTCAACAAACCAGTCACAATCTTAAATTTATTTCTATCTGTTCAATTTTATTATCTGTTGAAATACATCAAACTAGGATCTGTTGCAATCTTTCCTTCTCTCTCACTTGTTCTTTCTCTCTATCTGTTGAAATTAATTCTCAAATATAATCCAGTATATATATATCTGTTCTATTTTTTATTATTATTTCTATCTGCTTAATTTTTAATTTTTGTTTGGTTCATTTACAACTATGTGTTGCAATTTGTTTCATCATACAATAACAACAAAGATCAACAACTGAAAAAAAAAAAAAAAAAAGGAGGAGAAATTGGATTTGTGTGCTTGAAGAAAAAAAACTATCCATAAGGAGCTGGATCAATTGAGTCTTCTCCTTCGATGGTCCTCTGCAGGCATTAAGTAAAATAATTTGGTGAGAAGCCTTTTTATTTGTTTTGAAAGACGTTTTGTTTTCAATTTTACGCCTTAATTTATCTGTTGAATTTTTTTTCTATATGTTCAAATTTACATTTAAGTGTTTAATTATTATTTTTTTTATCTATATATTCAGAAATCTTGACTATTGTTCAATTTTTTTTCCTTATCTGTGCAAATTGTTGTCTAGATTTTATTATCAGTTCAATTTTAATCTCTTATCTATTCAAATATCTATCCAAAAATTTTTATCCGTTCAACAAACCAGTCACAATCTTCAATTTATTTCTATCAGTTCAATTTTATTATCTATTGAAATATATCATACCAGGATCTGTTGCAATCTTTGTTTCACTCTCTCTTGTTCGTTCTCTCTATCTATTGAAATTCATTCTCAAACATAATCCAGTATATATATATATATATCTGCTCTATTTTTTATTATTATTTCTATTTCCTTATTTTTTATTTTTATTTTGGTTCATTTACAACTATCTGTTGCAATTTGTTTCATCATACAACAACAACAAAGATCAACAACTTAAAAAAATAAAATAAAATAAGGAGTAAAAATTGGATCGTTGTGCTTGAAGAAAAAAAAACTGTCCATAAAGCGCTGGATCAATTGTGTCTTCTCCTCCGATGGTCCTATGCAGGCATTGAGTAAAATAATTTGGTGAGAAGTCTTTTTATTTGTTTTGAAAGACGTTGTGTTTGCAATTTTACTCCTTAATTTATCTGTTGAATTTTTTTTCTATATGTTCAAATTTACATTTAAGTGTTTAATTATTATTTTTTTGTCTATATATTCAAAAATCTTGACTATCTGCTCAATTTTTTCCGTATCTGTAAAATTTTTGTCTAGATTTTATTATCAGTTCAATTTTAATCTCTTATCTGTTCAAATATCTATCCAAAATTTCTTATATGTTCAACAAACCAGTAACAATCTTCAATTTATTTCTATCTGTTCAATTTTATTATCTGTTGAAATACACCAAACCAGGATCTATCGTAGTCTTTCTTTATCTCTCTCTTGTTCTTTTCCTCTATCGGTTGAAATTCTTTTTCAAACATAATCCAGTATATATATATATATATCTGTTCTATTTTTTATTATAATTTCTATCTACTTAATTTTTTGTTTTTTTTTGGTTGATTTACAACTATCTGTTGCAATTTGTTTCATCATACAACAACAACAAAGATCAACAACTTAAAAAAAAAAGGGTGGAGAAATTGGTTCTGTGTGCTTGAAGAAAAAAAACTTGCCATAAGGAGCTGGATCAATGGAGTCTTCTCCTCCGATGGTCCTCTGTTGGCATTGAGTAAAATAATTTGGTGAGAAGTCTTTTTATTTGTTTTGAATAACGTTTTGTTTTCAATTTTACTCCTTAATTTATCTGTTGAATTTTTTTTCAATATGTTCAAATTTACATTTAAGTGTTTAATTATTATTTTTCTGTCTATATATTCAAAAATCTTGACTGTCTGTTTAATTTTTTTCCCTATCTGTGCAAATTTGTGTTGAGTTTATTATCAGTTCAATTTTAATCATTATCTGTTCAAATATCTATCCAAAATTTCTTATCCGTTCAACCAACCAGTCACAATCTTCAATTTGTTTCTATATGTTCAGTTTTATTATCTGTTGAAATACACCAAACCAGGATCTGTTGCAGTCTTTCTTTATCTCTCTCTTGTTCTTTTTCTCTATCTGTTGAAATTCTTTCTCAAATATAATCAGTATATATATATATATCTGTTCTATTTTTTATTATTATTTCTGTCTGCTTAATTTTTGTTTGGTTCATTTACAACTATCTATTACAATTTGTTTCATCATACAACAATAACAAAGATCAACAACTTAAAAAAAAAAAAGAAAAAAAAAAAGAAAAGGAAGAGAAATTGGATTTGTGCGCTTGAAGAAAAAAAACTATCCATAAGGAGCTGGATCAATGGAGTCTTTTCCTCCGATGGTCCTCTACAGGCATTGAGTAAAATAATTTGGTGAGAAGTGTTTTTATTTGTTTTGAAAGACGTTTTGTTTTCAATTTTACTTCTTAATTTATCAGTTGAATTTTTTTTTTCTATATGTTCAAATTTACATTTAAGTGTTTAATTATTTTTTTTTTATCTATATATTCAAAAATCTTGACTATCTCTTCAATTTTTTTTCCCTATCTGTGCAAATTTTTGTCCAAATTTTATTATCAGTTCAATTTTAATCTCTTATCTGTTCAAATATCTATCCAAAATTTCTTATCCGTTCAACAAACCAGTCACAATCTTCAAGTTATTTCTATCTGTTCAATTTTATTATCTGTTGAAATACACCAAACCAGGATCTATTGTAATCTTTCTTTCTCTCTCTCTTGTTCTTTCTCTCTATCTGTTGAAATTTTTTCTCAAATATAATCCAATATATATATATATATCTGCTCTATTTTTTATTATTATTTCTATTTGCTTAATTTTTATTTTTATTTTGGTTCATTTACAACTATCTGTTGCAATTTGTTACATCATACCACAACAACAAAGATCAACAACTTAAAAAAATAAAATAAAAAAAGGAGTAGAAATTGGATCTGTGCGCTTGAAGAAAAAAAACTGTCCATAAGGAGCTGGATCAATGGAGTCTTCTCCTCCAATGGTCCTCTGCAGGCATTGAGTAAAATAATTTGGTGAGAAGTCTTTATATTTGTTTTGAAAGACGTTTTGTTTGCAATTTTACTCCTTAATTTATCTGTTGAATTTTTTTTCTATATGTTCAAATTTACATTTAAGTGTTTAATTATTATTTTTTTGTCTATATATTCAAAAATCTTGACTATTGGTTCAATTTTTTTCCCCTATCTGTAACATTTTTGTCCAGATTTTATTATCAGTTCAATTTTAATCTCTTATCTGTTCAAATATCTATCCAAAATTTCTTATCCGTTCAACAAACCAGTCACTATCTTCAATTTATTTCTATCAATTCAATTTTATTATCTGTTGAAATCCTCCAAAACAGGATCTATCGCAATCTTTCTTTCTCTCTCTCTTGTACTTTCTCTCTATCGGTTGAAATTCTTCGTCAAACATAATCCAGTATATATATATATATATGTGTGTGTGTGTTCTGTTTTTTATTATTATTTCGATCTGCTTAATTTTTTTTATTTTTTATTTTTTATTTTTTTGTTCATTTACAACTATCTGTTGCAATTTGTTTCATCATACAACAAACTAGTCACAATCTTCAATTTATTTCTATCTGTTCAATTTTATTATCTGTTGAAATACATCAAACCAGAATCTATTGCAATCTTTCTGTCTTTCTCTCTTGTTCTTTATCTCTATCTGTTGAAATTCATTCTCGAGTATAATCCAGTATATATATATATATGTTCTATTTTTTATTATTATTTCTATCTGCTTAATTTTTAATTTTTTTTGGTTCATTTACAACTATCTGTTACAATTTGTTTCATCATACAACAGCAACAAAGATCAACTTAAAAAAAAACGAGGAGAAATTGGATCTGTGCATGAAGAAAAAAAAGCATCCATAAATTTGGATCAATTGAGTCTTCTCTCTCGATGGTTTTCTGCAGCATTGAGTAAAATAATTTCGTGAGAAGTCTTTTTATTTCTTTTGAAAAACGTTATGTTTTCAATTTTAGTCCTTAATTTATCCGCTGAATTTTTTTTTCTATATGTTCAAATTTACATTTAAGTGCTTAATTATTATTTTTTTGTCTATATATTCAAACATCTTAACTATCTATTCAATTTTTTTCCCTATCTGTGCAAATTTGTCTTGATTTTATTATCAGTTCAATTTTAATCTCTTATCTGTTTCAAATATCTATCCAAAATTTCTTATCCGTTCAACAAACCAGTCACAATCTTCAATTTATTTCTATCTGTTCAATTTTATTATCTGTTGAAATACACCAAACCAGGATTTGTTGCAATCTTTCTTTCTCTCTCTCTTTTTCTTTCTCTCTATCTGTTGAAATTCTTTCTCAAATATAATCCAGTATGTATATATATATATATATATTTGTTCTATTTTTTATTATTATTTCTATCTGCTTAATTTTTAATTTTTGTTTGGTTCATTTACAACTATCTGTTGCAATTTGTTTCATCATACAACAACAACAACAAAGATCAATAACTTAAAAAAAAAAAAAACAAAAAAAAAAGAAAAGAAAAGGAGGAGAAATTGGATTTGTGTGCTTGAAGAAAAAAAACTATCCATAAGGAGCTGGATCAATGGAGTCTTCTCAAGCTCTCTCTGAGCATTGAGTAAAATAATTTGGTGAGAAGTCTTTTTATTTGTTTTGAAAAAAGTTTTTTTCAATTTTGCTCTTAATTTATCTCATTGAATTTTTTTTCTATATGTTCAAATTTACATTTAATTGTTTAATTATTATTTTTTTGTCTATATATTCAAAAATCTTCACTATCTCTGCTCAATTTTTTTTCCTATCTCGCAAATTTGTCTGTTTTTATTATCGGTTCAATTTTAATCCCTTATCTGTTCAAAAATATATCCAAAATTTCTTATCCGTTCAACAAACCAGTCACAATCTTCAATTTATTTTTATCTGTTCAATTTTATTATCTGTTGAAATACACCAAACCAGGATCTGTTGCAATCTTTCTTTCTTTCTCTCTCTCTTGTTCTTCCTCTCTATCTGTTGAAATTCTTTCACAAACATAATCCAGTATATATATATATATATCTGTTCTATTTTTTATTATTATTTCTATCTGCTTAATTTTTAATTGTTGTGTGGTTCATTTACAACTATCTATTGCAATTTTTTTCATCATATAACAACAACAACAAAGATCAATAACTTAAAAAAAAAAAAAAAAAGAAAAGAAAAGGAGGAGAAATTGGATTTGTGTGCATGAAGAAAAAAAACTATCCATAAGGAGTTGGATCAATGGAGTCTTCTCCTCCGATAGTCCTCTGCAGGCATTGAGTAAAATAATTTGGTGAGAAGTCTTTTTATTTGTTTTGAAAGCCGTTTTGTTTTCAATTTTACTCCATAACTTATCTGTTGAATGTTTTTTTCTATATGTTCAAATTTACATTTAAGTGTTTAATTATTAATTTTTTATCAATATATTCAAAAATCTTGACTATCTGTTCAATTTTTTTTCCATATCTGTGCAAATTTGTCTTGATTTTCTTATCAGTTCAATTTTAATCTCTTATCTATCAAAATATCGATCCAAAATTTCTCATCCGTTCAGCAAACCTGTCACAATCTTCAATTTATTTCTATCTGTTCAATTTTATTATCTGTTGAAATGCACCAAACCAGAATTTGATGCAATATTTCTATCTTTTTCTCTTGTTCTTTCTCTCTATCTGTTGAAATTCTTTCTCAAATATAATCCAGTATATATATATTCTATTTTTTATATATATTTCTAACTGCTTAATTTTTAATTTTTTTTTAGTTCATTTACAAGTATCTGTTGCAATTTGTTTCATCATACAACAAAAACAAAGATCAACAACTTTAAAAAAAAAAAAAAAAAAAAAAGGAGGAGAAATTGGATCTGTGTGCTTGAAGAAAAAAAAATGTCCATAAGGAGCTGGATCAATTGAGTCTTCTCCTCCGATGGTCCACTTTACGCATGAAGTAAAATAATTTGGTGAGAAGTCTTTTTATTTGTTTTGAAAAACGTTTTGTTTTCAATTTTACTCCTTAATTTATCTGTTGAATTTTTTTTCTATATGTTTAAATTTACCTTTAAGTGTTTAATTATTATTTTTTTGTCTATATGTTCAAAAATCTTGACTATCTGTTCAATTTTTTTCCCTATCTATGCAAATTTTTCTTGATTTTATTATTAGCTCAATTTTAATATCTTTTCTGTTTCAAATATCTATCCAAAATTTCTTATCCGTTTAACAAACCAGTCACAATCTTCAATTTATTTCTGTCTATTCAATTTTATTATTTGTTGAAATACCCCAAACCAGGATCTGTTGTTATCTTTGTTTCTCTCTCTCTTGTTCTTTCTCTCTATCTATTGAAATTCTTTCTCAAATATAATCTAGTATATATATATATATATATGTTCTATTTTTAATTATTATGTCTATCTGCTTAATTTCAATTTTTGTTTGGTTCATTTAAAACTATCTGTTGCAATTTGTTTCATCATACAACAACAACAAAGATCTACAACTTAAAAAAAAAATAACTAAAAAAAAAAAACAGAAAAGAAAAGGAGGAGAAATTGGATTTGTGTGCTTGAAGAAAAAAAACTATCGAAAAGGAGCTGGATCAATGGAGTCTTCTCCACCGATGGTCCTCTGCAGGCATTGAGTAAAATAATTTGGTGCGAAGTCTTTTTATTTGTTTTGAAAAACGTTTTGTTTTCAATTTTACTCCTTAATTTATCTGTTGATTTTTTTTTCTATATGTTCAAATTTACATTTAAGTGTTTAATTACTATTTTTTTGTCTATATATTCAAAAATCTTGACTATCTGTTCAATTTTTTCCCTATCTGTGATTTGTCCGATTTTATTATCAGTTCAATTTTAATCTCTTAAGTGTTCAAATATATATCCCAAATTTCTTATCCGTTCAACAAACCAGTCACAATCTTCAATTTATTTCTATCTGTTCAATTTTAATATCTGTTGAAATACACCAAACCAGGATCTGTTGCAATCTTTCTTTCTCTCTCTCTTGTTCTTTCCCTCTATCTGTTGAAATTCTTTCTCAAATATAATCCAAGATATATATATATGTATATATCTCTGTTTCTATTTTTATTCTTATTTCTATCTGCTTAATTTTTAATTTTTGTTTGGTTTATTTACAACTATCTGTTGCAATTTTTTTCATCATACAACAACAACAAAGATCAACAACTTTAAAAAAAAAAAAAAAAAAAAAAGAAAAGGAGGAGAAATTGGATTTGCGTGCATGAAGAAAAAAAACTATCCATAAGGAGCTGGATCAATGGAGTCTTCTCCTCCGATGGTCCTCTGCAGGCATTGAGTAAGGTAATTTGGTGAGAAGTTTTTTTATTTGTTTTGAAAGACGTTTTGTTTTCAATTTTACTCCTTAACTTATCTGCTTAATTTTTAATTTTTTTTGGGTTCATTTACGACTATCTGTTGTAATTTGTTTCATCATACAACAATAACAAAGATCAACAACTTTAAAATAAAAAAAATTAAAAAAAAAAGGAGGAGAAATTGGATCTGTGTGCTTTTAGAAAAAAAATTGTCCATAAGGAGCTGGATCAATTGAGTCTTCTCCTCCGTTGGTCCTCTGCAGGCATCGACTAAAATAATTTGGTAAGAAGTTTTTTATTTT
The DNA here is from genome assembly GCA_025200525.1 of Camellia lanceoleosa. Classification (NCBI taxonomy): domain Eukaryota; kingdom Viridiplantae; phylum Streptophyta; class Magnoliopsida; order Ericales; family Theaceae; genus Camellia; species Camellia lanceoleosa. The sequence goes on from JANUSC010000376.1 coordinate 143,975, forward strand.
GTTTTGAAAAACGTTTTGTTTTCAATTTTACTCCTTAATTTATCTGTTAAATTTTTTTTCTATATGTTCAAATTTACATTTAAGTGTTTAATTATTATTTTTTTGTCTATATATTCAAAAATCTTGACTATCTGTTCAATTTTTTTCCCTATCTGTGCAAATTTGTCCTGATTTTATTATCAGTTCAATTTTAATCTCTTATCCGTTCAAATATATATCCAAAATTTCTTATCCGTTCAACAAATCAGTCACAATCTTCAATTTATTTGTATTTGTTCAATTTTATTATTTATTAAAATACACCAAACCAGGATCTGTTGCAATCTATATATATATATATATTTCTGTTCTATTTTTTATTATTATTTCTATCTGCTTAATTTTTAATTTTTGTTTGGTTCATTTCCAACTATCTGTTGCATTTTTTTCATCATACAACAACAACAAAGATCAACAACTTAAAAAAAAAAAAAAAAAGAAATGGAGGAGAAATTGGATTTGTGTGCATGAAAAAAAAAAACTATCCATAAGGAGCTGGATCAATGGAGTCTTCTCCTCCGATGGTCCACTGCAAGCATTGAGTAAAATAATTTGATGAGAAGTCTTTTTATTTGTTTTGAAGAACGTTTTGTTTTCAATTTTACTCCTTAACTTATCTGTTGAATTTTTTTTCTATATGTTCAAATTTACATTTAAGTGTTTAATTATTATTTTTTTATCTATATATTCAAAAATCTTGACTATCTATTCAATTTTTTTCCCTATCGGTGCAAATTTGTCTTAATTTTCTTAACAGTTCAATTTTAATCTCTTATCTGTTCAAATATCTATCAAAAATTTCTCATCCGTTCAACAAACCAAATACAATCTTCAATTTATTTCTATCTGTTCAATTTTATTATCTGTTGAAATACACCAAACCAGAATCTATTGCAATCTTTCTATCTTTCTCTATTGTTCTTTCTCTCTATCTGTTGAAATTCTTTCTCAAATATAATCCAGTATATATATATCTGTTCTATTTTTTATTATTATTTACATCTGCTTAATTTTTAATTTTTTTTTTTTGGTTCATTTACAACTATTTGTTGCAATTTGTTTCATCATACAATAACAACAAAGATCCACAACTTAAAAAAAAAAAAGAAAAAAAAGGAAGAGAAATTGGATTTGTGTGCTTGAAGAAAAAAAACTGTCCATAAGGAGCCGGATCAATTGAGTCTTCTCCTCCGATGGTCCTCTGCAGGCATTGAGTAAAATAATTTGGTGAGAAGTCTTGTTATTTATTTTGAAAAACGTTTTGTTTTCAATTTTACTCCTTAATTTATCTGTTGCATTTTTTTTTCTATATGTTCAAATTTACATTTAAGTGTTGAATTATTATTTTTTTGTCTATATGTTCAAAAGTCTTGACTATCTGTTCAATTGTTTTCCCTATCTGTGCAAATTTATCTTCATTTTATTATCAGTTCAATTTTAATCTCTTATCTGTTTCAGATATCTATCCAAAATTTCTTATCCGTTCAACAAACCAGTCACAATCTTCAATTTATTTCTATCTGTTCAATTTTATTATCTGTTGAAATACACCAAACCAGAATCTGTTGCAATCTTTCTATCTTTCTCTCTTGTTCTTTCTCTCTATCTGTCGAAATTCTTTCTCAAATATAATCCAGTATATATGTAACGCCCTCAAAAAAAAAAAAAAACCAACTCATTAAATATAAAGCAAAACATGCATTATTTAAAAGAAAGCATTTTTATTACATCAATCATCCGAATCCCATGAAATGAAATACCAGAATAAATGCCCTAAAGGCTTACATCTTGCCAAGCCAACACTTGGACACAATTCATTGAGTTCTAACTCAGAAACAGATAAAGCCCTAGGCTTGAAAGATTACATTATTCAAATAAAACAAATAAAAGTAAATAAACAAATCTTCAAGTCCAATCCTCACAAGCTATGTCCTTGGAGGGAGTGAACCACCTGAACCTGAAAAATAAAGTTCCCATATAGGGTGAGCCACAGCCCAATAGAGAAATACTAAACCAAGCATAAGAATTAACTAAAGTATTAGCATCTGATACATGGTTAACACACTATAATCAAATGACAATATTCATGACACGAATGTCTACACTGCCTATGACACCTTGTCTATGGCACATTTTACTTTCCACTTATGGCTTAGAACCTGGCCAAATAACTCAACAGGACTTCATCTTTTATTATCATTACTTCCAATTCAACAGGAATAACAATTCAAGTTTGACCTAATCATAACAAATACACATGTTGGTATTGTATCAATCATAATCAATTCACTTCCATACTTCCCTACTGATACACATTTTAGTGATGTATCATAACAACAATAAATAGACATATGCCTATTAATCAATAAGCACACATAAGAGTGATGCTACTGGAGTCCATCCCCTATCTCCTCCCAACAAATCCGGTTTAGAGGTCCATCCCCTATCTTCCCCTAAACCGTGGAGTTCATCCCCTATCTTCTCCAAACAACATGCATATGCAATGAAACACGCAATTGCCATATACAACACATAATTAATACACAAATGTTCTGTATTAACTCAACGGTCAAACAATTGACCCAATTCCAGTTATACCTAAGCCGCATGCAAGGTCTACAACAATCCATGGCTATCCTCCACCGATAGCCCAAAACAGTTATTTCTAAGCGAGAAATAAATACATCAATGAATGTAAATTCAACATTCCCAAAGGTAAATATTTAAACTACCCAATCCCATGAATTAAACCAAATTCCACTTTGTTCCTTTAAATTAATTACACAAATTAATCTAAACCAAAACCCTAAGGTTTCTTCCAAAATTACCAAACTACCCCACATACCAAAATTACCAAACTACCCCATATACCAAAATTACCAAACTACACCCATATACCAAAATACCAACACTTAGGATTAAGGCGTATAAATGGAGTAGGAAATCCCTACCTCGAAGAAAGAACCCAAAAGGAGAAGATGAAGAAGATGCTCGAAACTCCAAAATGCTCCAAATCAATAAGCGCCAGATTAAAAGAAATCTCTCTCTCACTCTCTCTATCTTATTTGTAAGAGAACTAGGGTAGAAACACACCTAACTAGATCAAACCTAGAGGAAAAGATGTTTAGAGAAGAAGAAAAGTCGGGCTTTAGGGTTTGGGATCAAAAGAATGAAAGCGCCCTAAAAATCGGCTGCTGCGTTTAAATCTTTGCTGATGCTCGAGCGAAGACATGGTCGCTCGAGCGACCAGACACAAAAACATACCTCGCTCGAGCGAAAAGAAGCTCGCTCGAGCCAAAGACAAACCATCTCGCTCGAGCGAAGAAAAGCTCGCTCGAGCCAACAAATACTGCCCTCAGGTCTACACTGGACGCAACCCTCGCTCGAGCCAAGAAAGTTTCGCTCGAGCGACGAACCAAAAAGAAGGACCTCGCTCGAACGAATAGAAGCTCGCTCGAGCGACCAAGCTAAAAACTGAACATCAAGAATTGGTTTCTAGACTCAACCAACTTGTAATCAACCTGCCCAAAACATCTTATAACCAAAGAATAAGGAATCAAGGACAACAACGACAATAATATGGCAACGGAATCCACGGAACATAAGTCCGGATACAATAATCAAATGGGAAAAAGACCGGGGTCGCTATAATATATATATATATATATCTGTTCTATTTTTTATTATTTTTTCTATCTGCTTAATTTGTAATTTTTGTTTGGTTCATTTACAATTATCTGTTACAAGTTGTTTCATCATACAACAACAACAAAGATCAACAACTTAAAAAAAAAAAAAACAAAAAAAAAAAGAAGAAAAGAAAAGGATGAGAAATTGGATTTGTGTGCTTGAAGAAAAAAACTATCCATAAGGAGCTGGATCAATAGAGTCTTCTCCACCGATGGTCCTCTGCAGGCATTGAGTAAAATAATTTGGTGAGAAGTCTTTTTATTTGTTTTGAAAAACGTTTTGTTTTCAATTTTACTCCTTAGTTTATCTGTCGAATTTTTGTTCTATATGTTCAAATTTACATTTAAGTGTTTAATTATTATTTTTTTGTCTATATATTCAAAAGTCTTGACTATCTGTTCAATTTTTTTTCCCTATCTGTGCAAATTTGTCTTGATTTTATTATCGTTCAATTTTAATCTCTTATCTGCTCAAATATATATCCAAAATTTCTTATCCGCTCAACAAACCAACGATCGCACTCTTCAATTTATTTCTATCTGTTCAATTTTATTATCTGTTGAAATACACCAAACCAGGATCTATTGCAATCTTTCTTTCTCTCTCTCTTGTTCTTTCTCTTTATCTGTTGAAATTCATTATCAAATATAATCCAGTATATATATATATATATCTATTCTATTTTTTATTATTATTTCTATCTGCTTAATTTTTAATTTTTGGTTGGTTCATTTACAACTATCTGTTGCAATTTTTTTCATCATACAATAACAACAAAGATCAACAACTTAAAAAAAATAAATAAATAAATAAATAAAAGCAAGAGAAATTGGATTTGTGTGCATGAAAAAAAAAACTATCCATAAGGAGCTGGATCAACGGACTCTTCTCCTCCGATGGTCCTCTGCAGGCATTGAGTAAAATAATTTAGTGAGAAGTCTTTTTATTTGTTTTGAAAAACGTTTTGTTTTCAATTTTACTCCTTAACTTATCTGTTGAATTTTTTTTTTATATGTTCAAATTTATATTTAAGTGTTTAATTATTTTTTTTTATCTATATATTCAAAAAACTTGACTATCTGTTTAATTTTTTTCCCTATCTGGGCAAAATTGTCTTGATTTTCTTATCAGTTCAATTTTAATCTCTTATCTGTTCAAATATCTATCCAAAATTTGTTATCCGCTCAACAAACCAAATCACAATCTTCAATTTATTTCTATCTGCTCAATTTTATTATCTGTTGAAATAAACCAAACCGAAATCTTGCAATCTTTATATCTTTCTCTTGTTCTTTCTCTCTATCTGTTGAAATTCTTTCTCAAATGTAACGCCTCAAAATTAAACCCATAATATATAATATTAACATGCATAATTATAAGAAAACAAAGAGTATTATTCCATTCATCGAGTAAACTTATTAAAAGACATTACATGTAATAGAGTAAACGCCCTATGGGCTTACATCTTCCCAAGCCAATACTTGGACACAAAAATATGAGTCCTAACTCATTTACAAGTTAAGCCCTTGGCTTGAGTCCTTACATGTAATATCAAATAAAGCAAATAACAACTAATCTAAAATGAGTCTTCAACTCTAAATCCTTCCAAGCTAATTCCTTGGAGGTAGCCCATCACCTGAACCTGAAAATGATGTTCCTTATAGGGTGAGCCACACCAAGAGAAAAATACTAAACGAAATATAAGCATTGAATAAAGCAATAGCATTCAATAGATGGTTAATACAAAATATCAGTTTCACTTTCCATTATTACCAATATGGCTCAGAACCTGGCCAGACTATAACAGTGAACTACATATCACATTAACATCACTTCCCATATCAACAAAACAAATGAGACCAAGGCTCATATCAAAACACTTCATACTTCTCATTTGATACACATTTTAGTGCTGTATCAACAACATATAGAAACACTTCTATAATCAATAAGCACACATAATAGTGATGCTAATGGAGTCCATCCCCTATCTCCTCCCAAACAAAATCCGATTTAGAGGTCCATCCCCTATCTTCCCCTGAACCGTGGAGTACATCCCTTATCTCCTCCCAAACAATATGCATATGCAATGCTCAATCAATATACGTAATTTCTGTATTAATTCAATAGTCAAAGTAAATGACTTAACCAATGTGATTAGTTTCAGTTTTTCCTAATCCACATGCAGTGTCTACAACAATCATGGCTATCTTCCACCGATATCCCAAAACAGTTATTTCTAGACAAGAAATAAATATATCAACAATTATAATCTCAACATTTCAATAGGCCAGTGATTAAATTAACCAACTACGCCATTTACACTTAGAATTCTCAAATCCATGCATTTAACTAATATCCCCAACTTCCCTTAAATTAATTATACAAATTAATTTATTAAAACAATTAGGGCTTTCCCAAAATTACCAATTTACCCCCAACATATCAAAATACCAGAACTTAGAACAAAACTTATAATATGGAGTAGGAAATCCCTACCTCGAAGAAAAGAACTCGAATGGTGAAGATGGAGATGACGACCCAAAAACCAAAGTGCTCCAAATCCACAAACTCTCAGATTAAAACGAAGCTCTCGACTCACTCTATCTTTTTAATAAAGCAACTAGGGTAGAAACACACTCTATGTAGATCAAACCTAAGAGAGAAGGTGTGTAGAGGGAGAGAAAACTCGTACCTAGGGTTTTGGAATCTGAAAGGGGATGAAAAACTGATCTGAAACACGCTGCTGCCTATTTAAACCTGACAGGCTCGCTCGAGCGAAGACCTGGTCGCTCAAGCGACTAGACACAGAAAACCACGCTCGAGCCAAGAATGCCTCACTCGAGCCAACAACCCAGAAGCTCGCTTGAGCGAAGGAAAGCTCGCTCGAGCGAAGAACTCAAACCCTCAGTGCAGCAGACTTGACGCTCGGCGAAAGGCGCTCGCCGGCGAAGAACAATCCAGCTCGCTCGAGCGAAGAACAAACCAGCTCGCTCGAGCCAAGAAACACTACTCTCAGGTCTATACTAGACGCAATCGCTCGCTCGAGTGAAGGAACCCTGGCTTGATCCACCAGACACAAAATTCAACCCTCGCTCGAGCGACCAAACCCTCGCTCGAGCGAGCAACCCAAAAAGCGATGAGAACACTTGGTTTCCAACCCAACCAACTGAAACAAACACAATACATCCTATAACTCCAAATGAGAAAATAAAGGCGACAACAACAATTATACAATGATAGAATCTCTGAAACCTAAGTCCGGATACAATAATCAAATGGGAAAAGACCGGTCGCTATAACCTCCCTTAAAAGAATTTCGTCCCCAAAATTAAGCATAAGTTTTTTAAAAATAAGTTTTTCTCAATTCCCAATGATATTATATAACAATAATAAACAACTTGACCCAATACGGTCACTTCATCTCTTATCAAGAGGCATCTCACAATATATATAAAACAACATATATTTCAACTTTGCATCAATATTATGCATTTTCCTTTCAATTTCGGTTTTCATATACATGATTCCCATTTTCGTATCATATTCAATTTCATGATATAACTCCAATTCTACAATAAATCAACATATGCAATGTTCCAATAAACTTCCATTAAACCAAAACATTCTCAATGTTTTCCAACTTAAGACATATATAAAGCTCTCAAGTTCAACAATATTACAAAATCTAAATACAAGATTACAAATCAATAAACATGTCCGGATATTTCTCGCGGACTTCCAACTCACGCTCCCAAGTGGCTTCCTCCACTCCGTAATGTTTCCACAAAACCTTTACCAAAGGGATGGTCTTGCCTCGCAAAACTTGATCCCGCCTATCCAAAACCCGAATCGGTCTCTCCTCGTACGAGACATCCTCGTCAATGTAACAACCCTCACTTTGATTAAGTCATACTTGCATACATTCATGTGTAATCTCGTCTTATTATGTTTATAAATCTTGTTATCTTGCTTTGTCTTATTTGAATTGAATTACTTGCTTGATCTCGTACCTTGCTTGGTGTGTGTGTGGCCGAGGTCAGCCTAGCATAGTTCGCCTTTGAACCTTTGCATTTAGAACAGTTTTGGAACCTTAGCCGACCTCCAGTTTCACGACGGCATGTTTGCCGAGATGTCACCCTTGGGCCGAAGTGTTCAGAGCCGAGGCCGAGATGTTTTGTGCTTAGTAATCCTTGTCCTTGGGCAGGTACGGCTTAGGCCGAGATGTGGCACACCCAGGCCAAGGTATGGCACAGCTTAGTCCAGTGCCATCCTCCCTAGCCGATGTCTTTGTTGACCTGTTGCCGAAGTTTTGACTCTAGCCGATGTCCTTGCCAGCCGACGTGTTTTGCCACCAAGCTTGTTGTGTACGCTTTGTCAGAGACTTGTCTAATCCATCAGTCACCTTTTTGAACTGAACCAACCCGGTAGTGCCACGTGTCCGAGCTGTGGGTTAAGATAGCCGACAGACTTAGAAACAAATCATTTGGTCTCAAATCTTTGTTTTAGAGAGAGAAGCTCTCAAGGGAGAAGGAAGAACTTTAGAGAGAGAAAGGTGACTTTCGAGCTTGGTCTTGGTTGATCGAACCGTTAGATTTGTGCTCGGAGGTGAGAATCTTGATCTGCTTCGGTTATTCTTATTGATTGTCAAGCTGCATTGCATGATTGGGTTTGTTTTGCATGCCATGCATGGATTTGGAGTTGGTTTTGAAAGAGAAAGTTAGTATTCATGCATTCTTGATGCAAGTTGCATTTTGATCTAGAAGTTTGTGGCTAGAGCCATGTTATTGTGTTTGTTCTTGCATGTTCTTCTTGGTTGGGTACCTAAGTCCACGTTTTTGAACTCTTAGCATGAAACCCCAGATTTTGAATAAACGAGTTTTGGTTCTAACATGCATGTCTTGATGTCCTTGTTCTTTGCATTCTTCAGAGGGAAACTCAGGTTTCCCGATTTCGTTTTGTATAGGGCCGCCAGGACCACACCTCGGCAAGGAGGTGCGGGACCTCGGCATTATCAGGATGGCACCCAGTGAGTTTCCACAAGAGGGGAAACAGTGTTTGACCTTGCATGTTTTGCTTTGTTATTCATTTGGATTCGGTGGGAGCGCCGAGATCATTTACACACATGTAAAGCTTGTTTTGAGAATGTGAATTGTCATGTAATTGTAGGACTTTGATCTTTGCTTTGAGCCTATACCTGAAGACCGAGGTGAGTGGTGCTTTTAATAAAGCTATGTTAAACCGTTTTGATAAATCTTGTCTTGCTTTGTTTTGATGAAAGTATTTGTTAAGCATGAATGTTTAGCCTAATGCGATGTATCATTGTGAGCTTTGTCTTGATGCTATCTTGAGAAGTCCCTTGGCTGGAGGACTATAAACTTTCGCAGTACTAAGTGTAAAAGTCCCTTAGCTGGAGGACTCTAAACTTTCGCAGCATTATGGATTAAAAGGATACGGTCCTTCCTTGGAACACAAGTCCCTTAGCTGGAGGACTCTAAACTTTCGCAGCACCCCTTTGTCAAAAAGGGCTACGGGCCTAAGTGACACCAGCCTTGGAATTAAAAGGATACGGTCCTTCCTTGGAAAAGCTATTGTGTTAAAAAGGGCTACGGGCCTAAGTAACACAAGTCCCCTGGTTGGAGGACTATAAACTTTCGCAACACCATTTTGTCTGAATCGATTACGGATCGTACAAAATCTTGGTTCGTGCCATTAATGGGCTACTACACGTACTGACTGCTGGAAAGCTTTTGTCCTTGTTGCCGATGTCATGAGCATCCCTTGAAACTGGTAAGATTGGAAAGATGAATACGGTTCATCCTTTGAATTGGTAAAGGTTTATTGTGCTTTGCTAGAAAGGATCTCGGCTAATATCTGGATGGTTTTGACATGTTTTGTTTTGAACAGACTTCGGCTATATTCATGCAAAACCTTTATTATTAGTATCATTCACTGAGTTTCCATACTCACCCTCTATATATATATGTAGGTGATGAGCAGGACGGCGGCGACGCCTAGATGTGTTTACCAGCTTGTTTTGGATACTTGATTTACGTCGGCTTGTTTTGCATTCTTGTCGGCCATGCTGTGTCTACCTCGGCATTATATGTTTACGTCGGCATTTTGTATTTTCGTCGGCAAATCTTGAAAATCATGCTTCTTGGCTTGTATTCTCTGTATTTTGTACATGTCGGCTTAGAAGCCTTTTGATCAAGATGTGAATTGTATTTTATTTTTGGACTGGTTGTAAGACTATTTTGTATATGTCTTTTCCTTTGACTTACGCACAGCTCTCATGGACCATTTGTATTTGATTTATTGCTTCCGCATTTTGGTAAGCCCCCTATGTGTGCCTTCTTGTGTGTGGATTTTGATAAGTTGGCCTTCGGTAATCACGGATTACTGGCCATCACGGCACCATCCTACTAGGGGCGGGTTGGGGTCGTGACAGTCAACAACTAAGTCGGTCCAATCCAACACATGTGATGGATCCGGCTCATACTTCCGAAGCATACTCATATGAAACACGTCATGAACTCCGGATAACTGCGGCGGCAAAGCTAAACGATAGGCAGCCTCGCCAATCCTCTCAAGGATCTCAAAAGGACCAATAAACCGAGGGGACAACTTCCCGCTCTTCCCAAACCTCATCAAACCTCGCCTAGGTGATATCTTCAGAAAGACGTGATCACTCACCTCAAACACCAAAGGTCTCCTCCTACGGCATAAGATAAGATTTCGACGACTCGGTCAGAACAAGCCTCTTCTACGGATAAGCTCAACTTTCTCCATCGCTTCTCACCAACTCCGGACCCACCAGAGGTGCATCACCCACCTCGGCCCAACAAACTGGAGACCTACACGGTCGGCCATACAACGCCTCAAACGGTGCCATACCGATACTAGACTAGAAACTGTTGTTGTAGGCAAACTCCACTAATGGTAAGTGCCTCTCCCGCGACCCACTAAAGTCGAGAACACAACCCCGAAGCATATCCTCAAGGATCTGAATAGTACGCCGGATCGCCTGTCACCGAGGATGATAGGCCGTGCTAAGGTCAACTTAGTGCCTAAGGCACTCGCAAACTCGCCACAACTCGTAGCAAAACGAGTATCTCCAATCGAGACGATCACTTTGGGACCCCGCAAACCTCACTATGTCCCGAATATACAAATCGGCAAGATGATCTACCGAATCTCTCACGCCAAGATAGGAATGAAGTGCGCCGACTTAGTCTACCGGTCTACAACCACCCAAATGGCATCACTACCCCGCTGAGTCCTCGGAAGACCTACAACGAAGTCCATAGTGACATGCTCCCACTTCCATTCGGCAATAGGCAAGGGTTGTAACAAACCCGCTGGCCTCTGATGCTCGGCCTTCACTTGCTGACAAGTAAGGCACTTAGATACGAAAGCTGCCACATCTCTCTTCATACCCCGCCACCAAAATTGGCGACCCAAATCCCAATACATCTTAGTGCCTCCCGGATGCACCGCAAGGCGCGAATGATGAAACTCTCAGAGTTCCTCCTCTCGGCAAGACTCCGGCACAAACAGACGGTCTCGATATCTCACACTTAGGTCGGGATACACCGTCAAACCCTTCTCAACCTTTCCACTGGAAATCTTTTCTCGGAGGGATTCTACCTCAAGGTCACCCCTTTAAGCCTCTAACACTCGAGTCACAAGTGTAGGCTGCGCAACAACAGAAAACAAGGCCGCAGCCTCAACGGATTCGCCTGTATAAATCAAACTCCCCAAGTGCACCCAACATCTCCCACTCTCGGATGGCTATACTAGCTGCGTCACCAACAGATTTCCTGCTAAGGGCATCGGCCACAACATTGGCCTTCCCCGGATGATAGTGCAACTCGAAGTCATAATCCTCAATGAACTACATCCACCTCCTCTGCCTCAAGTTCAAGTCTTTCTGTGTAAACAGATATTTCAGACTCTTATGATCCGAGAATACCTCGAACCTCTCACCATAAAGATAATGCCTCCAAATCTTCAAGGCAAAGATCACGGTTGCTAACTCTAGATCATGCGTAAGGTAATTCTTCTCATGAATTTTCAACTGGCGTGAGCCATAGGCAACCACTTTCCCCTCTTGCATCAACACACAACCCAGACCCTCTCGTGAGGCGTCACAATAGACCGCATAACCCACCCCTCTCTCCGGAATAATCAAGACCGGAGCGGTGGTCAATCTAACCTTCAACTCCTGAAACGACTTTTCACAAGTCTCACTCCATACAAATTTGACTCCCTTCCGAGTCAATCTAGTCATCGGCGAAGCTAACCTGGAGAAATCCTTCACAAACCGACGGTAATACCCAGCTAATCCCAGAAAACTACGGATCTCAAATACACTCTTAGGTCAGGCCCAATCTTGCCTCTTCCTTCTTGGATGTATCAACAGACACCCCTTCCCCAGAAACTACATGGCCTAAGAACTTCACTTCATCTAGCCAGAACTCACACTTCCCAAACTTGGCATAAAGCTTATGGGCTCTAAGTAACTCAAGCACCACTCTCAAGTGTTCCTTGTGCTCCTCCTCCGAAGGTGAATAAATCAGAATGTCGTCCACGAAGACGACTACAAAACGATCTAAGAATTCCCGAAATATCTGGTTCATCAGATCCATAAACACTGCCGGTGCATTGGTAAGCCCAAATGGCATCACTAGAAACTCATAGTGGCCATACCGCGTACGGAATGCCGTCTTCGGAATATCCTCCTCCCTGACCCTCAACTGGTGGTAACCCGATCTCAAATCTATCTTAGAGAAACAACGGGAACCCTTCAACTGATCGAATAGATCATCTATACGAGGCATAGGGTACTTATTCTTAATCAGAGTCTGATTCAACTTTCGATAATCGATACACGCCTCAAAGCACCACCTTTTTTTTAGCAAAGAGGGCCGGTGCTCTACGAAACACTAGGACGAATGTAGCCCTTAGCTAGAAACTCATGGAGCTGAACCTTCAACCCAACTAGCTCGACTGGGGCAAAACGATAAGGTGCCATAGAAATCTGCGCCGTGCCAGGCACTAGATCAATAGAGAACTCAATCTCTCGATGTGGTGGCAAACTAACAAGATCCTCGGGAAAGACGTCCAGTACTCACAAACCACCCTTGGCAACACAACTGGGTCTCATCACACTCATTACTCAAAAGGCTAGCAAGAAGACCACTCAACTCACTCGTCTCACGATCATACCCCGATGGCAAAACACTACCAACCCGATCCCCAGAAATGAAAACACTCGCTCAAGGTACGGTGTGACCCTCTGGCAAGAGTAATCAATAATGACCGGTATGACGATAACTACCCATACCCAAAATAACATCAAAGCCCTTCATGGGCATAACCACAAAAGGAAACTAAGCCTATAATCAAGAACCTCTATATCACAACCCCTAACACCTTGTTTCAAAATCAATTCACCCCCAAGAGGTGACACTACACAAATAGGAGATGCTAACTGTGCTAACTCCAACTCCAAAATATATGCAAATGTAGCAGACACAAAGGAATAAGATGCACCCGTATCGATCAAAACACTAGCAACTGAATTGCAAAACAAGAAGGTACCTCTCACAACCGACAGTTAGATAAGATCCTCAGCAGTAACAACATACACGCGCCCAGATGACCTCTAATCAACCTGCTCACCCCTAGGAGCATAAGATCTACATACGGGGACGATGAAGCCTGATTGGCCTCGAGGCTCGAATCGACCGAGCTGGCCGATGACTGAAGTTGCCTCAAACCAGATGCACCAGATGTGCCACTCAACTGCGGGCAATACCTCTTCATGTGCCCTGCCTGACCACACTGAAAACAAGAGAGCGGCTGGCCTCTACCCTGACTCTAGCTCTGAGATCGAGCCGAAGATGATGCTGCTCTCAGATCCTCCTCTCGAGGACAAAGCTGAGACTTGTGGCCCACCGCCACACTTGAAACAGTAATGTCTCCTGGCGTCTTTCCCGAACTAGCACTCCGGCAGAAAAGTCGATCTAGAAAAGCTACTCTGAGGCTGAGGAGGGAAACCTCTCATCTCTGCCATCACTCGCCATCCCGACTCCTCTTGGAGCATTTACGCCTTCCTCCTCCTCAAGATCATGATCTCGGTATGGGCGGCATCAACCAGACGCCCATAATCTCGGATCATAGACCCCACAACTCTCAACTTGAGGTCGCTCAACTTCTTCTCGAACTCAATACAACGGCGTTCTCGACGCCACCAACTCAGTGCAAACTCGACAAGCTAGTAAATGACCTCAAACTCGGCCATCGATGAACTGCTCGCTTAAGGGCAGAATCGATCTCTTAACTTCTCTGAGCAATGGAGACAGAACTTCTCTGAAAGCGTCAACAAAAGCCTTCCAAGTCCCTCCTATACGACTCCTAGTGAACTTCCACCACTGACCCGCATCCCCCTTCAGCTGGAAAGATGCCAAGGTCACCTTCAGTACCTCGTCTTCAATGCCTAGCATCTCAAACGTCTTCGTCGTCTGTTCGAGCCATTCATCTGTCTTAAGCGGCTCTTTAGGATCACCTAAAAATTCGTCCGGGTTAGACCGGAAGAACTCCCTCTTTAGAAAAGAAGGTCCTGCATCAGCAACAACAACCTGAGCCTGATTTTCAGCTCTGAGAATGCCTACTGACTCCCTGAATGCCCCTACTATCTCTCGAGCCAAAGCGCCCATAGCCTGCTGTCCTACCGGCTCGGCCACATTGGCCTGGCCGACTCCTTCCTGCACTGCCGGAATCTCATCCGGTATAGACACCTCCTGCCTACCCTGTCTACCACGCCTACCACGTCCTCGTCCTGACATCCTAATACAGGTAACAAAGACGTTAGCACATTAATAAGTGTGCCAAAACTACAACGCTTGCGTCCTAATATATTGAACAACAATAATTCATTCCACGTAAGCACATAATCACATAAGCACCTACGAATTTCATTCCTGGATAATGACAGTCCCGAGGCGTCACTAAAGTTCCGGTTGGAAACAACATTGATCAAGTGCCTTTCCAACAAGACTTTCAGAAACTCAAGGGTCCAGCCAACATCCTAGAAACTACATTCCATACCCACATAGTCACATAAACATGTTATCATATAAGCATATAACAGTACACCTAAGTCTCTATCAAACGAGACGAACCCATTGTGATACTAATCACTTCCCACGTACCCAAAGTATTCGAACCCGGTAAGCTCTGATACCAAGTTGTAACGCCCTCAAAATTAAACCCATAATATATAATATTAACATGCATAATTATAAGAAAACAAAGAGTATTATTCCATTCATCAGAGTAAACTTATTAAAAGACATTACATGTAATAAAGAAAGTAAATGCCCTATGGGCTTACATCTTTCCAAGCCAATACTTGGACACAAAAATATGAGTCCTAACTCATTTACAAGTTAAGCCCTTGGCTTGAGTCCTTACATGTAATATCAAATAAAGCAAATAACAGCTAATCTAAAATGAGTCTTCAAATCTAAATCCTTCCAAGCTAATTCCTTGGAGGTAGCCCATCACCTGAACCTGAAAATGATGTTCCCTTATAGGGTGAGCCACAACCCAGTAGAAAAATACTAAACGAAATATAAGCATTGAATAAAGCAATAGCATTCAATAGATGGTTAATACAAAATATCAGTTTCACTTTCCATTATTACCAATATGGCTCAAAACCTGGCCAGACTATAACAGTGAACTACATATCACATTAACATCACTTCCCATATCAACAAAACAAATGAGACCAAGGCTCATATCAAAACACTTCATACTTCTCATTTGATACACATTTTAGTGCTGTATCAACAACATATAGAAACACTTCTATAATCAATAAGCACACATAATAGTGATGTTAATGGAGTCCATCCCCTATCTCCTCCCAAACAAAATCCGGTTTAGAGGTCCATCCCCTATCTTCCCCTGAACCGTGGAGTACATCCCTTATCTCCTCCCAAACAATATGCATATGCAATGCTCAATCAATACACGTAATTTCTGTATTAATTCAATAGTCAAAGTAAATGACTTAACCAATGTGATTAGTTTCAGTTTTTCCTAATCCACATGCAGTGTCTACAACAATCATGGCTATCTTCCACCGATAGCCCAAAACAGTTATTTCTAGACAAGAAATAAATATATCAACAATTATAATCTCAACATTTCAATAGGCCAGTGATTAAATTAACCAACTACGCCATTTACACTTAGAATTCTCAAATCCATGCATTTAACTAATATCCCCAACTTCCCTTAAATTAATTATACAAATTAATTTATTAAAACAATTAGGGCTTTCCCAAAATTACAAATTTACCCCCAACATATCAAAATACCAGAACTTAGAACAAAACTTATAATATGGAGTAGGAAATCCCTACCTCGAAGAAAAGAACTCGAATGGTGAAGATGGAGATGACGACCCAAAAACCAAAGTGCTCCAAATCCACAAACTCTCAGATTAAAACGAAGCTCTCGACTCACTCTATCTTTTTAATAAAGCAACTAGGGTAGAAACACACTCTATGTAGATCAAACCTAAGAGAGAAGGTGTGTAGAGGGAGAGAAAACTCGTACCTAGGGTTTTGGAATCAGAAATGGGATGAAAAACTGATCTGAAACACGCTGCTGCCTATTTAAACCTGACAGGCTCGCTCGGGAAGACTGTCGCCG
Organism: Camellia lanceoleosa; assembly: GCA_025200525.1. Lineage (NCBI taxonomy): Eukaryota > Viridiplantae > Streptophyta > Magnoliopsida > Ericales > Theaceae > Camellia > Camellia lanceoleosa. Next base: position 160,436 of record JANUSC010000376.1, read on the forward strand.
AGCGACTGCACAAAACCACGCTCGAGCCAAGAATGCCTCGCTCGAGCCAACAACCAAGCTTCGCCGAAGAAGGAAAGCTTCGCTCGGCGAAGAACTCAAACCCTCGTGTTCGCAACCAGACGACGCTGAAAGAAAGGAACGCTCGCTCGAGCGAAGAACAAACCAGCTCGCTCGAGTGAAGAAAAACTCGCTCGAGCCAAGAAACATCGCTCGTGTCTATACTAGACGCAATCGCCGCTTCGAAGGAACCGCTCGATCCACGGACATTAATTCAACCCTCGCTCGAGCGACCAAACCCTCGCTCGAGCGAGCAACCCAAAAACTGGACAGCAACACCTGGTTTCCGAACCCAACCAACCTGAAACAAACCGGCCCAATACATCCTATAACTCCAAATGAGAAAATAAAGGACGACAACAACAATTATACAATGATAGAATCTACGGAACCTAAGTCCGGATACAATAATCAAATGGGAAAAGACCGGGGTCGCGATATCAAATATAATCCAGTGTATATATATCTGTTCTATTTTTTATTATTATTTATATCTGCTTAATTTTTAATTTTTTTTGGTTCATTTACAACTATCTGTTGCAATTTGTTTCATCACACAACAACAACAAAGATCAACAACTTTTAAAAAAATAAAATATAAAAAAAAAGTGAGAAATTGGTTCTATGGGCTTAAAAAAAAGCATCCATAAGGAGTTGGGTCAATTGAGTCTTCCTCCGATGGTCCTCTCGCAGCATTGAGTAAAATAATTTGGTGAGAAGTCTTTTTATTTGTTTTGAAAAACGTTTTGTTTTCAATTTTACTCCTTAATTTATCTGTTGATTTTTTTTTTCTATATGTTCAAATTTACATTTAAGTGTTTAATTCTTATTTTTTATCTATATATTAAAAATCTTGACTATCTGTTCAATTTTTTTCCCTATCTGTGCAAATTTGTCTTGATTTTATTAACAATTCAATTTTAATCTCTTATCTGTTTCAAATATCTATCCAAAATTTGTTATCCGTTCAACAAACCAGTCACAATCTTCAATTTATTTCTATTTGTTCAATTTTATTATCTGTTGAAATACGCCAAACCAGAATCTGTTGCAATCTTTTTATCTTTCTCTCTTGTTCTTTCTCTCAATCTGTTGAAATTCTTTCTCAAATATAATCCAGTATATATATATATGTATATATATCTGTTCTATTTTTTTATTATTAGTTCTATCTGCTTAATTTTTAATTTTGTTTTGGTTCATTTACAACTATCTGTTGCAATTTGTTTCATCATACAACAACAACAAAGATCAACTACTTAAAAAAAAAAAGGATGAGGAGAAATTGGATCTGTGTGCTTGAAGAAAAAAAAACTGTCCATAAGGAGCTGGATCAATTGAGTCTTCTCCTCCGATGGTCCTCTGAAGGCATTGAGTAAAATATTTTGGTAACAAGTCTTTTTATTTGTTTTGAAAAACGTTTTGTTTTCAATTTTACTGCTTAATTTATATGTTGAATTTTTTTTCTATATGTTCAAATTTACATTTAAGTGTTTAATTATTATTTTTTTGTCTATATATTCAAAAATCTTGACTATTTGTTCAATTTTTTCCCTATCTGTACAAATTTGTCTTGATTTTATTATCAGTTCAATTTTTATCTCTTATCTGTTTCAAATATCTATCCAAAATTTCTTATCCGTTCAACAAACTACCACAATCTTCAATTTATTTCTATCTATTCAGTTTTATTATCTGTTGAAATAGACCAAACCAGGATCTGTTGCAATCTTTCTTTCTCTATCTCTTGTTCTTTCTCTCTATTTGTTGAAATTCTTTATCAAATATAATCCAATATATATATATATATATATATCTTTTCTATTTTTTATTATTATTTCGATTTGCTTAATTTTTAATTTTTGTTTGGTTCATTTACAACTATCTGTTGCAATTTTTTTCATCATACAACAACAACAAAGATCAACAACTTAAAAAAAAAAAAAAAAAAAGGAGGAGAAAGTTGATTTGTGTGCATGAAGAAAAAAAACTATCCATAAGGATGTCACGCCCCACTTTTTATTACTCGAAGTCATTACCAATTCCATTAACTTAATTCAATTTCGGAGATAACATGCGGAAATAAACTCATACATTCAATCTGTAGAAGTGATTAACAATACTCTCATTCGTATGCAAAGTAAATATTACATGAGCATTCTAAATAAGATGCCCTCAGGCTTACAACATTAAATAATCAAATGAAGGGTACAACCCTTTTACACATATGGCATTCCGCACAACGAAGAGGCCCTGGCCAACAAATAAGTAAATCCAACTCTTGCGGCTCAACACCTTAATACGAAAAAGGTTCATCAACGTGGGATGAACATATAGTCCAGTAGAGATCACAACATGATCCACAACAATAACAACATTACAGATAGCTATGATCATGCACACTCATTCTCGTACTAGAATAGTAATATGACAGTTTATACAAAATATATATATGTATGAACTTTTCTTGAAGACAACTGTTTCATTTAACGCCAAGCGATTCATCTTTCCTTATTCCTTTAATTAATCTTCATTAGGAACTAATCACTCAGCCCTATACTCCTCCATTTCCCATGCATACATACGTATCTTTTCAAAATATGTTTATCATTAAAACCTTCATTCTCCTTCACACTTTCCAAAAGACAAAAAATGACATTTTGGTTTGTTTCTACTACTATCAAACCTATACATGCATAACTTTGTAAAAATATAAATTTACACCCACCAACATGTATACAATCAATCAATGGAGTAACTCGGTCCTCCGAACTGTAACCAATCAAATCCATGATATTTTCAGTTACAACTAAACAACAACAATAATTCTCCTTTGCTCTACCAGTTATGCGCTAGGTAAGCCAAAGATATACTGAAATAACTACAATCAACTTCGCTCTACTAGCTATATGCATAGTAAGCCAAAATGCACTTCTCACAACAACATACCATTTTACCAGGCGCTAGCTGGAAGGGTGTGGTACCTTAGATTATAAGCGCATACAGTTCTCCAGCGCTTAGCCGAAGGTAATACCTTTGATTATAAGCGCGGCATATAACGCCAACAACAACCATGCAACAAGGCATATTCAACATGTATATTGCAACCACATAAACTATCGATGCAAACAATGTGTTAAGATATATGAACACATAGGTGTGTGAGTACATCCCCTATCTTCTCACACACTGGAGTACAACCCTCTCTCCCTAACAAATATACATATAAAATGTATCTCAACATTTCATCACATATGATGTTCAATCAACAATGGTGTAAAACATACACGACAATCCATCTCAAACATGTCATCCTCCACCGATGACCAAGGACAAAACCTCTAGATGCAGGTATATTGTACATCTATTGAAGACGCAATTACCATGAATCACAAACCAAACAATAACATTAACATGGTAGTTAAAAATACAACTTCTACACGTGTATTCAACACTCAAGATACAACAACCCAATTCTCAATCTTATTTCGAAAATACATTTATCATTTTCACATAAACAATCCCAATTCCTTTTTGTTATCACAAAATCAACTCCACTATTCTTGTTCCCATGAAACCAATTCCAAAGCTATGATTAATTCCTTAGGCATTAACACCCTTATCCAACTCATTTTAATCAAAGAGATTCATATACATTAGTCAACAAACCCCCATTTTAATTTACCAAAATCAAAACATAATTTAGGGCTTTTTCTTCATTTAACTACAACATGCTAATTTATATTCTAATTAGCCAAGACAACAACTAATGAAGCCAAACCCAATCTTAACACAACCAACCCTAGGTTTACCCCATGATTTTCACAATCCAACATGATACAATTTTGATGCAATACAAAATAACCACATGTCTATCTATAGATGGAGCATTGAAAAGAAACAAGGAGAATCCCTACCTCAAAGGAGAACCCAAATGGAGAAGATTGACCGGAAATCCAAGTGCTCTAAATCCACAATTCTTCCGATTAAAGCGAAGCCCTTGACCTCCTCTTTCTTTTTAACAAAGGACCTAGGATGGATTCATACTAGAAAGAGATGAAATCTAGAGAGATAATAAGTTTAGAGAGAGAGACTCTACCGCTAGGGTTTCAAGAAAGAAAGAAGGAGAAAATGTTATTTTTCCTCACCATGTATAAATCACAGCTCGCTCGGAAATGCACATCGCTCGGCGACAAGACACAAGAACAAACCTCGCTCGAAGAGAAGCTCGCTCAGCCAACAAACATCTTTTCTCGTGTCTAAGTACTAGACGAACTCTCGCTCGGCGAGCCAGCCACCAGCTCGAGCCAACACACAAAACTCCACTCTCGCCGAGCGACCAAACCTCGCTCGGCGAATAACAAAAAACGGCTCGCTCGGCGACCAACTCTCTCGCCGGCGAGGTCCAAAACTCGACAACTCTTGATTTCCAACACAACCAACCTGGAACAAACAAGTCCAAAACATTCTATAACTCAAATTTAAAGAATTGAAGGACAGAAACAAGTTCAAAACAACAACCGGAATCCATGGAACTAAGTTCGGATATTACAACCAAAGGAGAAAGAACCGGGATCGCTATAAAGGAGCTGGATCAATGGAGTCTTCTCCTCTGGTTGTCCTCTGCAGGCATTGAGTAAAATAATTTGATGAGAAGTCTTTTAATTTGTTTTGAAAGACGTTTTGTTTTCAATTTTACTCCTTAACTTATCTGTTCAATTTTTTTTCTATGTGTTCAAATTTACATTTAAGTGTTTAATTATTATTTTTTTATCTATATATTCAAAAATCTTGACTATCTGTTCAATTTTTTCCCCTATATGTGCAAATTTGTCTTGATTTTCTTATCAGTTCAATAAGATTCAAATATCTATCCAAAATTTCTTATCCGTTCAACAAACCAGCCACAATCTTCAATTTATTTCTATCTGTTCAACTTTATTATCTGTTGAAATATACCAAACCAGAATCTGTTGCAATCTTTCTATCTTTCTCTCTTGTTCTTTCTCTCTATCTGTTGAAATTATTTCTGAAATATAATCCAGTGTATATATATCTGTTCTATTTTTTATTATTATTTCTATCTGCTTAATTTTTAATTTTTTTTGATTTATTTACAACTATCTGTTGCAATTTGTTCCATCATACAACAACAACAAAGATCAACAACTTAAAAAAAAAAAAAGGAGGAGAAATTGGATCTGTGTGCTTAAAAAAAAAACTGTCCATAAGGAGCTGGAACAATTGAGTCTTCTCCTCCGATGGTCCTCTGCAGGTGTTGGGTAAAATAATTTGGTGAGAAGTCTTTTTATTTGTTTTGAAAAATGTTTTGTTTTCAATTTTACTCCTTAATTTATTTGTTGAATTTTTTTTCTATATATTCAAATTTACATTTAAGTGTCTAATTGTTATTTTTTTTGCCTATATATTCAAAAATCTTGACTATCTTTTCAATTTTTTCCCCTATCTGTGCAAATTTGTCTTAATTTTGTTATCAGTTCAATTTTAATCTCTTATCTGTTTCAAATATCTATCCAAAATTTCTTATCTCGCAATAAACCATTCACAATCATCAATTTCTTTCTATCTGCTCAATTTTATTATCTGTTGAAATACACCAAACCGTAATCTGGCAATCTTTCTATCTTTCTCTCTTGTTCTTTCTCTCTATCTCTTGAAATTCTTTCTCAAATATAATCCAAAGATATATATATCAATTCTATTTTTTATTATTATTTCTACCTGCTTAATTTTTAAATTTTTTTTGGTTCATTTACAACTATCTGTTGCAATTTGTTTCATCATACAACAACAACAAAGATCAACAACTTAAAAAAAAAAAAAAAGGAGGAGAAATGGGATCTGTGTGCTTGAAGAAAAAAAACTGTCCATAAAGAGCTGGATCAATTGAGTCTTCACATCCGATGGTCCTCTGCAGGCATTGAGTAAAATAATTTGATGAGAAGTCTTATTATTTATTTTGAAAAACGTTTTGTTTTCAATTTTATCTCTTAATTTATCTGTTGAATTTTTTTTCTGTATGTTCAAATTTACATTTAAGTGTTTAATTATTATTTTTTGGTCTATATATTCAAAACTCTCGACTATCTATTCAATTTTTTCCCTATCTCGTGCAAATTTGTCTTGATTTTATTATCAGTTCAATTTTAATCTCTTATCTGTTTCAAATATCTATCCAAAATTTCTTATCCGTTCAACAAACCAGTCACAATCTTCAATTTATTTCTATCTGTTCAATTTTATTATCTGTTGAAATACACCAAACCAGGATCTGTTGCAATCTTTCTTTCTCTCACTCTTGTTCTTTCTCTCTATCTGTTGAAATTTTTTCTCAAATATAATCCAGTATATATATATATATATGTTCTATTTTTTATTATAATTTCTATCTGCTTAATTTTTAATTTTTGTTTGGTTCATTTACAACTATCTGTTACAATTTGTTTCATCATACAACAACAACAAAGATCAACAACTTTAAAAAAAACAAAAAAAAAAGAAGAAAAGAAAAGGAGGAGAAATTGGATTTGTGTGCTTGAAGAAAAAAAACTATCCATAAGGAGCTGGATTAATGGAGTCTTCTCCACCGATGGTCCTCTGCAGGCATTGAGTAAAATAATTTGGTGAGAAGTCTTTTTATTTTTTTGAAAAACGTTTTGTTTTCAATTTTACTCCTTAATTTATCTATTAAATTTTTTTTCTATATGTTCAAATTTACATTTAAGTGTTTAATTATTATTATTTTGTCTATATATTCAAAAATCTTGACTATCTGTTCAATTTTTTTCCCCATCTGTGCAAATTTTTCTTGATTTTATTATCAATTCAATTTTAATCTCTTATCAGTTCAAATATATATCCAAAATTTCTTATCCGTTCAACAAACCGGTCACAATCTTTAATTTATTTCTATTTGTTCAATTTTATTATCTGTTGAAATACACCAAACCAGGATATGTTGCAATCTTTCATTCTCTCTCTTTGTTCTTTCTCTCAGATTCATTGTAATTCTTTATCAAATAGAATCCAGTGTATATATATCTGTTCTATTTTTATTATTATTTCTATCTGCTTAATTTTTAATTTTGTTTGATTCATTTACAACTATCTCTGTAATTTGTTTCATCATACAACAACAACAAAGATCAAGAACTTAAAAAAAAAAAAAAAAAAAAAAGGAGGAGAAATTGATCTGTGTGCTTTAAGAAAAAAAAGCCCATAAGGAGTCAGATCAATGGAGTCTTCTCCGATGGTCCTCTGCAGGCATTGAGTAAAATAATTTGGTGAGAAGTCTTTTTATTTGTTTTGAAAGGCGTTTTGTTTTCAATTTTATTCCTTAATTTATCTGTTGAATTGTTTAATTATTATTTTTTTGTCTATATATTCAAAAATCATGACTATCTGCTCAATTTTTTTTCCCTATCTGTGCAAATTTGTCTTGATTTTATTATCAGTTCAATTTTAATCTCTTATCTGTTCAAATATATATCCAAAATTTCTTATTCGTTCAAAAAGCTAGTCACAATCTTCAATTTATTTCTATTTATTCAATTTTATTATCTGTTGAAATACACCAAACCAGGATCTCATTGCAATCTTTCTTTCTCTCTCTCTTGTTCTTTCTCTCTATCTGTTGAAATTCTTTATCAAATATAATCCGATATATATATATATCTGTTTCTATTTTTTTATTATTATTTCTATCTGCTTAATTTTTAATTTTTGTTTGATTCATTTACAACTATCTGTTGCAATTTGTTTCATCATACAACAACAACAAAGATTAACAACTTAAAAAAAATGAGGAGAAATTGGATCTGTGTGCTTGAAGAAAAAAAACTGTCCATAAGGAACTGTATCAATGGAGTCTTCTCGTCCGATGGTCCTCTGCAGGCATTGAGTAAAATAATTTGGTGAAAAGTCTTTTTATTTGTTTTGAAAGACTTTTTGTTTTCAATTTTACTCCCTAATTATCTGTTGAATTTTTTTTTCTACATGTTCAAATTTACATTTAAGTGTTTAATTATTATTTTTTTGTCTATATATTTAAAAATCTTTACTATCTGTTCAATTTTTTTCCCTATCTGTGCAAATTTGTCTTGATTTTCTTATCAGTTCAATTTTAATCTCTTATCTGTTCAAATATCTATGCAAAATTTCTTATCCGTTCAACTATAGCGATCCCGGGTTTTACCCCTTTTTGTACAGTGATCCGGACTTGGTTCCGTAGATGTTAATAGTTGTTTATTTTTAGTTTACATCCTTTCATACTTCGTATTTGAGTTATAGGATGTGTTGGGCAGATTTGTTGTAGGTTGGTTGTGTTTGGGAGCATAGGGTTGCTGCCCAGAATTTTGACCCTTCGCTCGAGCGAGCTCTTTGTTTTTGGTCCGTCGCTCAAGCCAGGGTTTCTTCGCTCGATCGAGTGATTGCGTCTAGGTATAGACCTGAGAGTTGTGTTTCTTGGCTCGAGCGAGCTTTTCTTCTCTCAAGCGAGCTTCTGGGTTGTTGGCTCAAGCGAGGTAGGTTTCTTGTTTCTGGTCGCTCGAGCGACCAAGTCTTCGCTAGAGCGAGCCTGTCGGTTATCAGAACGCAGCAGCGGGTTAAACATCACTTTTTCATCCCCTTTTCTTTTTTGAAACCCTAGATACGAGACTCTCTCTCTCTCTAAACTCACCTTCTCTCTAGGTTTTCATCTCCTTCTAGTGTGAATCCATCCTAGGCTCTTTGTAAGAAAGATAGAGGTGGCTTGGGCTTCGCTCTAATCTGGAAAATAGTGGATTTGGAGCACTTTGATTTCGGTCATCTTCTCCATTTGAGTTGTCCTTTTGAGGTAGGGATTCTCCTTGTTTCTTTTCAATACTTCATCTATAGATAGACATGTGGTAGTTTTTATATTGCATAAAAACATTACATCATGTTTGATTTGTTAAAAATCATGAGGTTGAACCTTGGGTTGGTTGTTGGATTTGGGTTTATTATCATTGGTTGTGGTTTAAGCTAATTCGGGTGTTAATTAGCATGTTGTTGTTGAAAGGAGGGGAAACCCTAATTTTTATTTGATTTAACAAATTAATAGAGGGGTTTGGATCTTTGGGCAAATACTTATGTATTTTGGGTCTTAAATGTGATCATCGTTGTTTGTTGTTGATAATTGAACCTTAGGTCAATATTGAGAAAGAGTGAGAAAAACCCTAATTTAATGATTATGACTTAATTTACATAATTAAATTGGAATGGCTTTGAAAAGAATGTAGTAGATTAAAATGAGTTATGGCCTTATTGTCCATGGAATTGAATTTGTGAAAACAAAAGATATGGGAATCAGATTGTTGTAATTTGAGTGTTGAACACATATGAGGAGGTTGTATCTTTAACTACTATGTTGAGGTTGTTGTTGGGTTTTGTGAGCTCATGATAGTTGAGTCTGTTAATAGAGGTACAATATACCTGCATCTAGAGGTTTTTGTCCTTGGTCATTGATGGAGGATGACACGGTTGCGTTGAATTGTTGTGTATACATTACACCATTGTTGATCGAACATCTTATGTGATGAATGTGTACTTGTTGTACTCCAGTGTGTGTGAGAAGATAGGGGATGGACTCCACACACCTATGTGTTCATATACCTTAACACATTACTTGTATCTTGATAGTTTATGTGTATGTTTTACACATGTTGATTATACCTTGTTGTATTGTGGTTGTTGGTGTTATACCCTGCGCTGATAATTAGAGGTACTGTTACCTTCCAGCTAGCGCCTGGAGAACTGAATGCGCTGAGAATCTAAGGTACCACACCCTTCCAGCTAGCGCCTGGTAAATTGGTAGTTCGTTGTGAGAAGTGGATCTTTGGTTTACTATGCACATAGCTAGTAGAGCAAAGTTTTGTTGTTATTGTTTCAGTGTATCTGGGAACATTGTCGATTGTGTTGGTTACAGTTTTGGAGGGCCGAGTTGCCTCATTGGTTTATCTTATGCATGTAGTTGAGTTGTTATCTCCCTTTTGTAAAGGTATGCATGTATAGTTATGATAGAATTAGGATTGAACCGAAATGCCCTTTTGTCATTTGGAAGTGTGAAGAAAACCGAACATCTTAGAAATATGTTTTGAAAAGGTACATTTGTTGTATGTGAGGGAAAATGGAAAAAAGTAGTGGGCTTAGTGAATTTATTTCCTAAGAAATAGTTAATGTTATGAAAGAATGGGAATGGGGGTTAATGAAAGGAAAAGAAAGATGAATCGCTTATAGCATTGAATGAAATGGTTATTTTCGAGAAAAGTTCATACATATATATATTTTGTATAAACTGTCACAGTACTATTCTATTATGAGAATGAGAGTTCATGATCATAGCTATCTCAGAATGTTGTTATTGTTGAGGACCATGTTGAGATCCCTACTGGACTATATGTTCATCCCACGTTGTTGAATCTTTTTCAGGTGCTTAGCAGGACATGCTACAAGATTTGGATCTTCTTATTTGTTGGCCACGGGGCCTCTTGTTGTTGGCGGAATGCCATATGTGTGAAAGGGTTACACCCTTCATTTGATTATTTAATGTTGTAAGCCTGAGGGCAATGTATTTAAGGATGCTCATGTTGTATTTAATTTTCATTCGAATGAGAGAGTTGTTGTTCATTACTTCTGATTGAACATTTGAGTTTATTTCCGCATGTTATCTCTGAAATTGAATTAAGTTAAGGAAATTGGTAATGACTTCGAGTAATAAAAAGTGGGGCATGACATCAACAAACTAGTCATAATCTTTAATTTATTTCTATCTGTTCAATTTTATTATCTGTTGAAATACACCAAACCAGGATCTGTTGCAAACTTTCTATCTTTCTCTCTTGTTCTTTCTCTCTATCTGTTGAAATTCTTTCTCAAATATAATCCAGTATATATATATATCTGTTCTATTTTTTATTATTATTTCTATCGGCTTAATTTTTAATTTTTTTTTGTTCATTTACAACTATCTCAAGGTAATTTGTTTCATCATACAACAACAACAAAGATCAATCAGGTGCTTGAAGAAAAAAATTTGTCCATAAGGAGTCGCATCAATGGAGTCTTCTCCGATAGTCCTCTCGGGCATTGAGTAAAATAATTTGGTGAGAAGTCTTTTTTATTTGTTTTGAAAGATGTTTTGTTTTCAATTTTACCTTTAATTTATCTGTTGAATTTTTTTTTCTATATGTTCAAATTTACATTTAAGTGTTTAATTATTATTTTTTGTCTATATATTCAACAATATTGACTATCTATTCAATTTTTTTTCCCTATCTCGTGCAAATTTTTGTCTAGATTTTGTTGTCGCTCAATTTTAATCTCTTTATGCTCAAATATCTATCCAAAATTTCTTATATGTTCAACAAACCAACCACAATCTTCAATATATTTCTATCTGCTTAATTTTATTATCTGTTAAAATACACCAAACCGTGATCTATTGCAATCTTTCTTTCTCTCTCCTCTTGTTCTTTCTCTCTATCTGTGAAATTCTTTCACAAATATAATCCAAAGATATATATATATATCTGTTTATTTTTATTATTATTTCTACCGCTTAATTTTTAATTTTTTTTGGTTCATTTACAACTATCTGTTGCAATTTGTTTCATCATACAACAACAACAAAGATCAACAACTTTAAAAAAAAAAAAAGGAGGTGAAATTGGATCTGTGCGCTTGAAGAAAAAAAATTGTCTACAAGGAGCTGGATCAATGGAGTCTTCTCCTCCGATGGTCCTATGCAGGCATTGAGTAAAATAATTTGGTGAGAAGTCTTTTTATTTGTTTTGAAAGATGTTTTGTTTTCAATTTTACTCATTAATTTATCTGTTGAATTTTTTTTCTATATGTTCAAATTTACATTTAAGTGTTTAATTATTATTTTTTTGTCTATATATTCAAAAATCTTGACTATCTGCTCAATTTTTTTTCCCTATCTGTAAAATTTTTGTCTAGATTTTATTACCAGTTCAATTTTAATCTCATATCTGCTCAAATATCTATGCAAAATTTCTTATCCGCTCAACAAACCAAATACAATCTTCAAATTATTTTTATCTGCTTAATTTTATTATCTGTTAAAATACACCAAACCAGATTTATTGCAATCTTTTCTTTCTCTCTCTTGTTCTTTCTCTCTATCTGTTGAAATTCTTTCACAAATATAATCCAGTATATATATATATGTTCTATTTTTTATTATAATTTCTACCTGCTTAATTTTTAATTTTTTTCGGTTCATTTACAACTCTCTGATGCAATTTGATACATCACACAACAACAACAAAGATCAACAACTTAAAAAAAAAAAAAAAAGGAGGAGAAATTGATTTGTGTGCTTGAAGAAAAAATTGTCTATAGGAGTGGATCAATGGAGTCTTCCTCCGATGGTCCTCTCAGCATTGAGTAAAATAATTTGGTGAGAAGTCTTTTATTTGTTTTGAAAAATGTTTTTTTTTCGATTTTACTTTTTAATTTATCTTTTATATTTTTTTTATTTCTTCAAATTTACATATAAGTGTTTAATTATTATTTTTTGTCTATATATTAAAAATCTTCACTATCTGCTAAATTTTTTTCCTATCTCGTAAATTTGTCTTGATTTTATTATCAATTCAATTTTAATCTTATCTATTCAAATATATATCCAAAATTTCTTATCCGCTCAACAAACCAATACAATCTTCAATTTATTTCTATTTGTTCAATTTTATTATCTGTTGAAATACACCAAACCAGATCTATTGCAATCTTTCTTTCTCTCTCTTTTCTTTCTCTATCTGTTGAAATTCTTTCAAATATAATCCAAGATATATATATATATATATTTTTCTATTTTTTATTATTATTTCTATCTCGCTTAATTTTTAATTTTTTTGGTTCATTTACAACTATCTCTACAATTTGTTTCATCATACAACAACAACAAAGATAAACAACTTAAAAAATAAAAAAAAAAAAAAAAAAAGGAGGAGAAATTGGATTTGTGTGCTTGAAGAAAAAAAACTATCCATAAGGAGTCGATCAATGGAGTCTTCCTTTCCGATGGTCCTCTCAGCATTAGGTAAAATAATTTGGTGTGAAATCTTTTATTTGTTTTGAAAGACATTTTGTTTTCAATTTTACTCCTTAATTTATCTCTGAATTTTTTTTTCTATATGTTCAAATTTAAATTTAAGTGTTTAATTATTATTTTTTATCTATATATTCAAAAATCTTGACTATCCGCTCAATTTTTTTCCTATCTCGCAAATTTGTCTTGATTTTATTATCAATTCAATTTTAATCTCTTATCTATTCAAATATCTATCCAAAATTTCTTATCCGCTCAACAAACCAACCATAATCTTCAATTTATTTCTATATGTTCAATTTTATTATCTGTTGAAATACACCAAACCAGATCTGCTGTAATCTTTCTATCTTTCTCTCTTATTCTTTCTCTCAATTTGTTGAAATTATTTCTCAAATATAATCCAAAGATATATATCTTTTATTTTTATTATTATTTCTATCCGCTTAATTTTTAATTTTTGTTTGGTTCATTTACAACTATCTCTGCAATTTGTTTCATCATACAACAACAACAAAGATCAATAACTTAAAAAATAAAATTAAAAAAAAAAAAAAAAGTAGGAGAAATTTGATTTGTGTGCTTGAAGAAAAAAACTATCTATGAGGAGTCGGATCAATGGAGTCTTCTCCGATGGTCCTCTTGCATTGATTAAAATAATTTGGTGAGAAGTCTTTTTATTTCTTTTGAAAGACTGCTTGTTTTCAATTTTACTCCTTAATTTATCTGTTCATGGAATTTTTTTTTCTATATGTTCAAATTTATATTTAAGAGTTTAATTATTATTTTTTATCTATATATTCAAAAATCTTGGCTATCTGCTCAATTTTTTTCCCTATCTGCAAATTTGTCTTGATTTTCTTATCATTTCAATTTTAATCTCTTCTGCTCAAATATCTATCCAAAATTTCTTATCCGCTCAACAAACCAGCATAATCTTCAATTTATTTCTATCTATTCAATTTTATTATCTTGAAATACACCAAACCAGATCTCATGTAATCTTTCTATCTTTCTCCTTGCTTTTCTCTCAATTTATTGAAATTTTTTCTCAAATATAATCCGATATATATATCTGCTTTTATTTTTTATTATTATTTCTATCTCGCTTAATTTTTAATTTTTTTGGTTCATTTACAACTATCTGCTGTAATTTTTTTCATCATGCAACAACAACAAAGATCAATAACTTAAAAAAAAAAAAAAAAGGAGGAGAAATTGATTTGGTGCTTGAAGAAAAAAATGTCCACAAGGAGTTGGATCAATGGAGTCTTCTCCGATGGTCTTCTACAAACATTGAGTAAAATAATTTGGTGAGAAGTCCTTTTATTTGTTTTGAAAGGCGCTTTTGTTTTCAATTTTACTCCTTAATTTATCTCATGAATTTTTTTTTCTATATGTTCAAATTTATATTTAAGAGTTTAATTATTATTTTTTGTTTATATATTAAAAATCTTGACTATCTGCTCAATTTTTTTCCTATCTCTGCAAATTTTTGTCTAGATTTTACTATAAGTTCAATTTTAATCTCTTATCTGCTCAAATATCTATCCAAAATTTCTTATCCGCTCAACAAACCAAATACAATCTTCAATATATTTCTATCTATTCAATTTTATTATCTGCTGACATACACCAAACCAGATCTGCTGCAATCTTTTCTTTCTATCCCTTGCTCTTCTCTCTTTATTGAAATTGTTTCTCAAATATAATCCAAAGATATATATATCTGTTTCTATTTTTATTATTGTTTCTATCTCGCTTAATTTTTAATTTTTTTGGTTCATTTACAACTATCTCTGTAATTTGTTTCATCATAGAACAACAACAAAAATCAACAACTTAAAAAAAAAAAAAAAAAAAGAGGAGAAATTGGATCTCGCTTGAAGACAAAAAAATGTCCATAAGGAGTTGTATCAATGGAGTCTTCTCTCCGATGGTCCTCTCGCAACATTGAGTAAAATAATTTGGTGAGAAGTCTTTTATTTGTTTTGAAAGATGTTTTGTTTTCAATTTTACTCCTTAATTTAGCTATTGAATTTTTTTTTATATGTTCAAATTTATATTTAAGTGTTTAATTATTATTTATTTGTCTATATATTCCAAAATCTTGACTATCTGCTCAATTTTTTTCCCTATCTCGTGCAAATTTTTGTCTAGACTTTATTATCAATACAATTTTAATCTATTTGTTCAAATATCTATCCAAAATTTCTTATCCGCTCAACAAACCAAGAACAATCATCAATTTATTTCTATCTATTCAATTTTATTATCTCTGAAATACACCAAACCAGATTTATTGCAATCTTTCTTTCTCTCTTGTTCTTTTCTCTCTTTGTTGAAATTTTTCTCAAATATAATCCAAAGATATATATATCTGTTTATTTTTATTATTATTTCTATCTTCTTAATTTTTAATTTTTTTGGTTCATTTACAACTATCTGCTGTAATTTGTTTCATCATACAACAACAACAAAGATCAACAACTTAAAAAAAAAAAAAAGGAGTTGAAATTGGATCTCAGTGCTTGAAGAAAAAAACTGCCCATAAGGAGCCGGATCAATGGAGTCTTCTTCGATGGTCCTCTCGCAGTATCGAGTAAAATAATTTGGTGAGAAGTCTTTTATTTGTTTTGAAAGACGTTTTGTTTTCAATTTTACTCCTTAATTTATCTATTGAATTTTTTTATATGTTTAAATTTACATTTAAGTATTTAATTATTATTTTTTTGTCTATATATTCAAAAATCTTGACTATCTGCTCAATTTTTTTTTCCTATCTCAGAAAATTTTTGTCTAGATTTTATTCTCAATACAATTTTAATCTTATCTGCTCAAATATCTATCCAAACTTTCTTATCCGCTCAACAAACCAATACAATCTTCAATTTATTTCTATCTGCTCAATTTTATTATTTGTTGAAATACACCAAATCAGATCTATTGCAATCTTTCTTTCTCTCTCTCTTGTTCTTTCTCTCTATCTGTTGAAATTCTTTCTCAAATATAATCCAAGATATATATATCTATTCTATTTTTTATTATTATTTCTATCCGCTTAATTTTTAATTTTTTTTTGGTTCATTTACAACTATCTCTGCAATTTGTTTCATCATACAACAACAACAAAGATCAAGAACTTTAAAAAAAAAAATAGAAAAGAAAAGGAGGAGAAATTGATTTAGTGCTTGAAGAAAAAAAACTATCCATAAGGAGTCGGATCCATGGAGTCTTCTCCGATGGTCCTCTCGCAGTATTGAGTAAGATAATTTGGTGAAAAGTCTTTTAATTGTTATGAAAGACGCTTTTGTTTTCAATTTTACTCCTTAATTTATCTCATGAATTTTTTTTTCTATATGTTCAAATTTACATTTAAGTGTTTAATTATTATTTTTTATCTATATATTCAAAAATCTTGACTATGTGTTCAATTTTTTTTCCTATCTCAGGCAAATTTGTCTTGATTTTTTTATCGCTCAATTTTAATCATATCTGCTCAAATATCTATCCAAAATTTCTTATCCGCTCAACAAACCACCACAATCTTCAATTTATTTTTATCTTTTCAATTTTATTATCTTGAAATACACCAAACCAAGATCTGCTGCAATCTTTCTATCTTTCTCTTGTTCTTTCTCTTTATCTTGAAATTATTTCTCAAATATAATCCAAGATATATATATATATGTTCTATTTTTATTATTATTATTTCTATCCGCTTAATTTTTAATTTTTTTTGTTCATTACAACTATCTGTTTCAATTTGTTTCATCATAAACCAACAACAAAGATCAACAACTTAAAAAAAAAACAAAAAAGGAGGAGAAATTGATCTCAGGCGCTTGAAGAAAAAAAACTCCACAAGGAGCTAGATCAATGGAGTCTTCTCATCCGATGGTCCTCTCGCAGTATTGAGTAAAATAATTTGGTGAGAAGTCTTTTATTTGTTTTGGAAGACGCTTTGCTTTCAATTTTACTCCTTATTTTATCGCTTGAATTTTTTTTTCTATATGTTCAAATTTACATTTAAGTGTTTGATTATTATTTTTTGTCTATATATTCAAAAATCATGACTATCTCGCTTCAATTTTTTTTCCCTATCTCAGGCAAACTTTTGTCTAGATTTTATTATCGCTCAATTTTAATCTCTTATTTGTTCAAATATCTATCCAAAATTTCTTATATGTTCAACAAACCAACCACAATCTTCAATTTATTTCTATCTGCTCAATTATATTATCTTGAAATACACCAAACCAGATGTGTTGCAATCTTTCTTTCTCTCTTGTTCTTTCTCTCTATCTCATGAAATTCTTTCTCAAATATAATCCAAAGATATATATATATCTGTTTCTATTTTTATTATTATTTCCATCCGCTTAATTTTTAATTTTTTTGGTTCATTTACAACTATCTCATGTAATTTGTTTCATCATACAACAACAACAAAGACCAACAACTTCAAAAAAAAAAAAAGTAGGAGAAATTGGATCTCAGGCGCTGAAGAAAAAAAATCCCACAAGGAGCTGGATCGATGGAGTCTTCTCCGATGGTCCTCTCGCAGTATTGAGTAAAATAATTTGGTGAGAAGTCTTTTATTTGTTTTGAAAGATGTTTTGTTTTCAATTTTACTCCTTAATTTATCTGCTGAATTTTTTTCTATATGTTCAAGTTTACTTTTAAGTGTTTAATTATTATTTTTTCTATATATTCAAAAATCTTGACTATCTGCTCAATTTTTTCCCTATCTGCAAATTTTTGTCTAGATTTTATTATCAATTCAATTTGAACCCTTATATGTTCAATTATCTATGCAAAATTTCTTATATGCTCAACAAACCACCACAATCTTCAATTTATTTATATCTGCTCAATTTTATTATTCGCTGAAATGCACCAAACCAGATCTGCAATCTTTTCTTCTCTCTTGTTCTTCTCTCTATCTGTTGAAATTCTTTCTCAAATATAATCCAAAGATATATATATATATATATCCGTTCTATTTTTTATTATTGTTTCTATCGCTTAATATTTAATTTTTTTGGTTCATTTACAACTATTTGTTGCAATTTGTTTCATCATACAATAACAACAAAGATCAACAACTTTAAAAAAAAAAAAAGAGGAGAAATTGGATCTCACAGGCTTGAAGAAAAAAAATCATTCATAAGGAGTCGGATCAATGGAGTCTTCTCCTGGGTCCTCTCTGCAGTATTGAGTAAAATAATTTGGTGTGAAATCTTTTTATTTGTTGTGAAAGTCGCTTTTGTTTTCAATTTACTCCTTAATTTAACTGCTCAATTTTTTTTCTATATGTACAAATTTATATTTATGTGTTTAATTATTATTTTTTGTCTTTATATTCAAAAATCTTGACTATCTGCTTAAATTTTTTCCTTATCTCGTGCAAACTTTAGTCTAGATTTTATTATCAGCTCAATTGTAATCTTTTATCTGCTCAAATATCTATTTAAAATTTCTTATATGTTCAACAAACCACCACAATCTTCAATTTATTTCCATCTGTTAAATTTTATTATTTGTTGAAATACACCAAACCAAGATCTATTGCAATCTTCCTTTCTCTCTCTCTCTCTCTCTTGTTCTTTCTCTATCTGCTGAAATTCTTTCTCAAATATAATCCAGTATATATATATATATATCTTGTAACGCCCTCAAAAATAAACCCATAATATATAATATTAACATGCATCATTAGAAGAAAAGGAAGAATATTATTCCATTCATCAGAGTAAACTTATTAAAAGACATTACATGTAATAAAGAAAGTAAATGCCCTATGGGCTTACATCTTTCCAAGCCAACACTTGGATACAAAAATATGAGTACTAACTCATTTACAAGTTAAGCCCTTGGCTTGAGTCCTTACATGTAATATCAAATAAAGCAAATAACAACTAATCTAAATGAGTCTTTAACTCTAAATCCATCCAAGCTAATTCCTTGAAGGTAGCCCATCACCTGAACCTGAAAATGATGTTCTATATAGGGTGAGCCACACCAAAGAGAGAAATACTAAACCAAGTATGTAACACCCCTCACTTTGATTAAGTCATACTTGCATACATTTATGTGTAATCTTGTCTTGTTAAGTTTATAAATCTTGTTATCTTGCTTTGTCTTGTTTGACTTGAATTACTTGCTTGATCTTGTACCTTGCTTGGTGTGTAGCCGAGGTCAGCTTAGCATAGTTCGCCTTTGAACCTTTGCAATTAGAACAGCTTTTGAACCTTAGCGACCTCCATCTACACAACGCATGTTTGCCGAGATGTCACCCTTGGGCAAGTGTTCAAAGGTCGAGGCGAGGTATTTTGGTGCTAAGTGATCTTTGTCCTTGGCGGTATGGCCTAGGCCGAGATGTGGCACACCCAGTTAAGGTGTGGCACACCTACCAAGTCGACCTCCCTAGCCGATGTCTTTGTTGACCTGTTGCCGGAGTTTTGACTTTAGCCGATGTCCTTTCTCGCCGACGTGTTTTGCTACCAAGCTTGTTGTGTACGCTTCGTCAGGGACTTGTCTAATCAATCACCACCTTTTGAACCGAACCAACCCTAGAGTGCCACGTGTCCGAGTCAGGTTAAGACAATGATGACTTAGAAACATATCATTTTGTCTCCAATCTTTGTTTTAGAGAGAGAAGCTCTCAAGGGAGAAGGAAGAGCTTTAGAGAGAGAAAGGTGACGTTCGAGCTTGGTCTTGGTTGATCGAACCGTTAGATTTGTGATCGGAGGTGAGAATCTTGATCTGCTTCGGTTATTCTTATTGATTGTCAAGCTGCATTGCATGATTGAGTTTGTTTTGCATGCCATGCATGGATTTGGAGTTGGTTTTTGAAAGAGAAAGTTAGTATTCATGCATTCTTGATTAAAGTTGCACTTTGATCTAAAAGTTTATGGCAAGAGCCATGTTATTGTGTTGTTCTTGCATGTTCTTCTTGGTTGGGTACCCAGGTCCACGTTTTTGGAACTCTTAGCATGGAAACCTCAGATTTCATATAAATAAGTTAAAATTTCAGCATGCATGACCTTGATGTTCTTGATGATCTTGTTCTTCCTGTTCCTTGAAAGGGAACCCAAGTTTCCTGGCTTTGTTTTGATTAGGTTATCGTGTCCACACCTCACGGGAGGTGTGGGACCTCGCAAGACTGGATAGTACTCTAGTGTGTTCTCAATGATGGGAAACAAGAGTTTTGATTTAGCATGTCTCGCCTTGTTATTGATTTGGACTTGGTGGAAGTGCCGAGATAATTGCATGTATATAAAGCTTGTTTTGAGAATGTGATTTGCCATGTGATTTGTCAGGACTTTGATCTTTGCTTGAGCCTACACCTGAAGACCGAGGTGAGTGGTGCTTTTAATAAAGCTATGTTAAATTGTTTTGACAAATCTCGTCTTGCCTTGTTTCGACAAAAGTATTTGATGAGCATGAATGATTAGCCTATTTCGATGTATCTTGTATAAGCCTTGCTTTGATGTTGTCCTTGAATGCAAGTCCCTTGGCTGGAGGACTCTAAACTTTCGCAGCATTATGGATTAAAAGGATACGGTCCTTTCTTGAACGCAAGTCCCTTGGCTGGAGGACTCTAAACTTTCGCAGCATTATGGATTAAAAGGATACGGTCCTTTCTTGAACGCAAGTCCCTTGGCTGGAGGACTCTAAACTTTCGCAGCATTATGGATTAAAAGGATACGGTCCTTTCTTGAACACAAGTCCCTTGGCTGGAGGACTCTAAACTTTCGCAGCACCATTTTGTCTAAATCGATTACGGATCGTTCAAACCTTAGTTCTTGCCACTAATGGGCCACTATACGTGTTGATTGTTGGGAAAGCTTTTGTCCTTGTTTGCCGATGTTAATGAGCATCCTTGAACTTGTAAGATTTGATAGATGAATACGGTTCATCCCTTGACTTGGTAATGGTTTTATTGTGCTTTGCTTGAAAGGATCTCGGCTAGCAATTGAATGGTTTTGGCATACTTGTTTTGTACATTTCGCCATATTCATGCAAAACCTTTATTATCAAGATTATTCATCGAGTTTCCATACTCACCCTCTATATATATATGTAGGTGATGAGCGGACGACATGACGCCTAGATGTGTTTACCATTTTGTTTTGGATATTTGATTTACGTCGGCTTGTTTTGCATTCTTGTCGGCCATGCTATTGCTACCTCGGCATTTTGTGTTTACGTCGGCATTTTGTACTTTCGTCGGCAAATCTTGAAAATCATGCTTCTTGGCTTGTATTCTTTGTATTTTGTACATGCTCTGCTTAGAAGCCTTTTGATCAAGATATGAATTGTAATTTGTTATTCACTTGGATGTAAGATCACATCGTATATGTCTTCTCATTTGATCTACGCACAGCTCTTTTGGACCATTTGTATTTTGATTTACTGCTTCCGCATTTGTAAGCCCCCTATGTGTACTCTGTTGTGTGTGGATTTTGGCAAGTTGGCCTTTGGTAATCACGGACATCGCCATCACGCACCATCCTACTAGGGGCGGGTCGGGGTCGTGACAGAATGGTATCAGAGCACAAATTCCTTAGTATACGTTATTCACACACTTTGAGTCCTAAAGAGCATAGGTATTCCCTTAGAGAGATGCTAGGGTTGCATCATATTAATTGCTATTTGAACAAGGTGTGCATTGTCTTGGCTTGCTTAATTGTTACTTGCTTGCGTGGTTATTTGTTATTTGCTTAAAAAGTCACACTTTGTATACTCATAGCATCATGAGGAGAGGTAGACCACCAGTTGCTCGGGGTCAGCCCGAAGACAGATTAGACAGACTGGAAAGATTAGTGGAAGGTTTGGCATGAGTTGAGGCAAACCAGCAAAGAAGACGCTTAGTGCCACTTTCACTCGCCGAAAGGCATTTAACGTCAAATGTAGTTCCACCAAGGCCACAGTCCTCCACAACCAAATTTTATATGGAGATGGCACGATAGCTTTGATCGAGAATTCAAGAAGATGAAACCACCGAGGTTCTCTCGAGGTATTGAGCCAATGAAGGCCGAGGCGGGTATTAGAAATGGAGAAACTGCTTGAGATTTTCCCAAAGACCGATGTTCAAAGTGACTTTAGTCAGATTTACCTTTGGACGATGCTCGGAGATGGTGGATGATGATCAGAGAAACTAATCCTGGTTTAACTTGGGCGAGGTTTTTGGAACTGTTTTACAACAAGCATTTTCCCCTCAGTGTTCAGAATCGCAAGGCTACCGAATTCCAGATTTTGACACAAGGCAGCCGAACAGTGGCGGAATATGATCGAGCGAGACCTTCTTGGCTCGAGCTACGGTTTTCTGGTCGCTCGAGCGACCAAGTCTTCGCTCGAGCGAGCCTATTTATATCATCAGCAGAATGATCTAAACTTCACTTTTTCAAAAGTTTTATATCTTCAAACCCTAAATTTGAGAGCCTCTCTCTCTAGACTTGCCTTCTCTCTAAGAAATCATCTCCCTAGAGTGTGAATCTACCCTAAGTGCTTTGTTAAAAGATAGAGGTGACTTGGGCTTCGATCTAACTGAGAATATTTGGTTTTGGAGCAAGTTGGGTGTTGGGTCTTCATCTCCTTTTGAGCTCAAACTTTGAGGTAGGGATATCCTACTCCTCTTTATGGATTCTGCTTTTAAATTTTGACATTTTGATGTATTGGGGATAGTTGTGTAATTTTGAGAAAGTTTGGGACTTTTATGCAATTTTATAAACGCTTGGGGCTTTTGTGCAATTTTATAAAAGTTTGGGGATTTGTTTTAAATAAACCTATATGCACGGTTGGTACATAGAAGTGAGATTAATGTGAATCATTGATGAAAATGAAACCTTAGGGGTTGAATGTTAATTATGGAAAATGCTATAATTATATTGTTTAATTAATTGGGATAATTAATTGTGAATTGGGATGTTGATTATATATCCATTGCGCATTTATTTTCTCGCTTAGAAATATCGCTTTGGGCTATCGGTGGAGGATAGTCTTGATTGTTGTAGACAATGCATGATGATTAGGCAAATTAAAACCAATCATTGAAATGTGTCATTGAGTATGACAAATGAAGAATACATTAACTTTATGTATTGATTTGTGATGTGTATAATTGTTGTTTATATGCATTGTGTTGTGTTGGAGAAGATAGGGATGTACTCCGGTTTAGGGAAGATAGGGATGTACCTCTAAACCGGATGTTGTTTGGGAGGAGATAGGGAATGGACTCCATCGATACAGCAAATATGCTTGTCTTGGAAATGTGATATAGCTAGTATGCATATCTGTGGAAGTAGTGAAGTTGTAAGTGGTTAATATGAGTCTTTGTCTCATATGAGTTGTGTGGCCAGGTTCTGAGCCATGAGTTATAAATTGAGAATTTAATGAAAATGGAGAGTGAATTGAATATAGACATGAAAGTCTTGGAATTGAAATGTCTTATGAAGGAATGTAAAAGTGTTGACCATCTATCAACTGTTAATCTTTTAGTCATTATTCATAACTGGTTTAGTATATTTCTACTGGGCTGTGGCTCACCCTATATGGGAACATCATTTTCGTGTATAAAAAGATGCCACCTCCAAGGACTTAGCTTGGGAGGCTAGTGGCGGATGGACTTTGACTTCTATTTACTTTTGATGTGTTACATGTAACCTCAAGCCAAGGGCTTTACGGTATTGAGCTAGAGCTCTTTTGATTGTAACCAAGTGTTAACTTGGAAAGTTGTAAGCCTTTAAGGCATCCGCTTATTGTTTACATGTAATACTTTTGTACGTAATGCTTCGCTTAAATAGAAGAAGGTGGACTTTATTATGTTGATGCATGTTCGATCGATGGGTTTATTGTCATTTTTTGAGGGCGCTATAACTTGGTATCGAGCGCACGGTTCAATACTTTGGGTACGCGAAGTGATTAGGATCACAATGGGTTTGTCTCGCTTGATAGAGACTTAGTGTAGTGTCATATGCTAGGTGTTTAATTGATAACATGCTTATGTGATTATTTGGGTATGGGATTTAATTTCTAGGATGTTGATTGATCCTTGGGTTTCGAGTCTCGCTGAAAGGCACTTGATCAATGCCGCTTTCACAGAACTCGTAACGCCGACTATCATTATCAAGAAATGAAATTCGTAAGTGCTTATGTGTTTATGTGCTTACGTGAATGAATTATTGTGGTCCATGTTTTAGGACGCGAGTGTTTAGTTATGGCACGCTTATAAATGTGCTAACGCTCGTGTTACCTTTATTAGGATGTCGACGAGGAAGAGGTGAAAGCGGTAGGCCTAGGAGGCGTGATATGCCTTTACCGGATGAGATTCCGGCACCAGAAGGGGTTGGTCAGCCAATGTGGCCGAGCCAAGAGGCTGCCAAGATGGGCGCCTAGCCCGAGAGATAGCAGGGCGCTCAGGAGTCGGGTATTCTCGAGCCGAGAATCGTGCTCAGTTGTTGTTGCAGATGCAGGACCTTCTTTTCTCAAGAGGGAGTTCTTCCTGCCTAATCCGGATGAGTTTGTGGGTGATCCAAAAGAGCCGCTTAAAGTCGATGAATGGCTCGAGCATAACGAAGACGCTTGAGATGCTAGGCATCAAGACGGCATCAAGGTGACCTTGGCATCTTTCCACCGAAAGGGATGCGGGTCGCTGGTGAAGTTCACCAAGGGTCGATTGGGGTACTTGGAAGGCTTTTTGTTGACGCCAGAGAAGTTCTTGTCTCCTACTGCTCAGAGAAGTTGAGGGGTCGGGCTTCGCCACCAAGCAGATGTTTTATCAAGGGCCGAAGTTTGAGGCCTCATTCACTAGTTTGTCCAGTTTGCACTGAATTGGTGGCGCCCGGAACGCCGCTGCATTGAGTTTGAGAAGAAGTTGAGGCGCGCCTCAAGTTGAGAATCAGGGGTCTATGTTTCGGATTATGGGCGATCGTTGATGCCGCACTCATACCGAGATTATGATGCAGAAGAGGATGAAGGGCGAAAGGCTCCAAGAGGAGTCGTGAGGACAGCGATAGTAGGAGACAGAGGGTTATAACCCTCAGCCTCAGGTGGAGTGTCTCGGCCGACTTTCCCAAGACTGAGTGTAGGCTCGGGAGGCAACAGAGAGTTTACTTGTTACAAGTGTGGCCACCGGTCACAAGGCTTCAGCTTGTCTGCAGAAGGCGGAGGTCGAGGGTCATCTTCTTCACCAGCCACAGGTCGAGTTTGGGCAGGGCAGCCCTTGTCCTGTTATCGCAGGGACAACCTGGCACTCAAGAGGTTCTGCCCACGCTTGAGTGCCACTTCAGAGCTGCCTGTTCTAGCAGACGCAGGATTTCACCACCACGCAGTGCCTCGAGGGCCAATCCGGAGCTTGGCCATCCCAACAAGATAGCACTATATGCTCCTGGGTGAGCAGTGGACCAGTATCCCACAGTATGGTATGCTGTTGCTACAGATTTGGTACCAACCCATCAAGAGTGAGAGGTACTTTTTGTTTTGCAACCTCTTGCTAGAGTGTTGATTGACACGGGTGCATCTCATTCTTTGTATCTCACGATTTGCATCTCAGATTGAACCGGAGTTAGCACTTTAGCATCTCCTATTTGCGTTGTGTCACCTATTGGGAGTGAGTTAATTTTGAGGCACTGATGTAGAGGTTGTGATATAGAGGCCTTATCATCGACTTCCCTTTCCATTTGTAGTTATGCCCATGAAGGGCTTTGATGTTATTTTGGGTATGGACTGTTATTGTCATACCTGTCATATTGATTGCTACCGCCAGAGGGTTACTTGGTTTGTTGAGCGGGAGTTTTTCCATTTCTTAGGAGACCGAGTTGGTAGTGTTGTGCCACAGGTGCGGTCCGCTGGCGCTGAATGAGCTTAGTAGTCTACTTGCTAGTTTTGAGAATGGTGAGTGTGATGAGACCTGCATTGAGTTGCCAAGGGTAGTCTGTGAGTACTTGACGTTTCCCGAGGATCTTGTTGATTTGCCACCCCACCGAGAGACGTAGTTCTCTATTGATTTAGTGCAGACGCCGATTTCTATGGCACCTTATCGCTTTTGCCCCAAAGCAGAGTTGATTGAGTTGAAAGTTCACCAAGAATTGCTAGATAAGGGCTTCGTCAGCCTAGTGTATCGTGGGGAGCACCCCCTCTTTGCTAAAAAAAAGAAAGACGGTGCCTTGAGGTTGTGTATCGACTACCGAAGTTGAATCGGGCTATTAAGAATAAATACCCTATGCCCGTGATAGATGATTTGTTTGACCAATGAAGGGTTCCGTTGTTTCTCTAAGATAGATTTGAGATCGTTACCACCGCTTGAGGGTCGAGAGGAGGATATTCAAGACGGCATTCCGACGCTGTATGGCTATTATGAGTTTCGTGATGCCATTTGGGCTCACCAATGCACCCCTTTTATGGATTCTGATGAACCGGATCTTCCGGAATTCTTGGATCGCTTTGTGGTCGCTTTGTGGACTACATTCTTGTCTATTCACCCTCGTGAGAAAGAGCACGAGGAACACTTGAGAGTAGTGCTTGAATTGCTTAGAGCCCATAGGTTGTATGCCAAGTTTGGGAAGTACGAAGTTTTGGCTAAAGAAGTCAAGTTCTTAGGCCATGTGGTTTTCGGGAGGGTGTCGCTTGATACATCCAAGACCGAGGCAAGGCAAGATTGGGCACACTTAAGAGTGTGTTTGAGATCCGCAGCTCGATTAGCTGGTACTATCGCCGGTTTGTGAAAGATTTCTCGTGTTAGCTTCATTGTTGACTAGGTTGACTCGCCAGGAGTCAAATTTGTATGGAGTGAGACTTGTGAAAAGTGGTTTCAGGAGGTGAAAGTTAGCTTGACCACCGCCTCCATTTTGATTATTCCTAGGAGAGGGTTGGGTTATGCCTATTGTGATGCCTCACGAGAGGTTTGGGTTGTGTGTTGATGCAGGAGAGAAAGTAGTAGCCATGGCTCACGCCGCTTAAAAATACACGAGAAGAATTACCCTACACACGACTCTAGAGTTAGCGGTGTGATCTTTGCCTTGAAAATCTGGAGGCACTACCTTTATGGTGAGAGATTCGAGGTGTTCTCGATCATAAGAGTCTCAAGTATCTGCTTTCACGTAAAGACTTGAACTTGAGGCAGAGGAGGTGGATGGAGTTCATTGAGGATTACGACTTCAATTGCATTATCACCCGTGGAAGGCCAATGTTGTGGCCGATGCTCTTAGTAGGAAATCCATTAGTGATGTAGCTTCAGAGCCATCCGAGAGTGGGAGATGTTGGGGGCACTTGGCGAGTTTGATTTGCTTCGGCGAATCCGCTGAGGTCATGCCTTGTTTTCTGCTGTTGCGCAATTTACACTTATGACTCGAGTGTTAGAGGCACGAGAGGTGACCTTGAGGTAGAATCCTCAGAGAGAAGATCTCCAGGGAAAGTTAAGAAGGGTTTGGCGGTGTATCCCGACTTGAGTGTGAGATACCGAGACCGCTTGTTTGTACCGAGTCTTGCCGAGAGGAGGTACTCGAGAGTTTCACCATTCGCGCCTTGGCAGCATCCGGAGGTACTAAGATGTATCAGATTTGAGTCGCCAGCTTTTGGTGGCGGGGCATGAAGAGATGTGGCAGCTTCAGGTCTAAGTGCCTTACTTGTCGCCAGTGAAGGCCGAAAGATCGAGGCCACGGGTTTGTTGCAACCCTTGCCTATTGCCGAGTGGAAGTGGAGCATGTCACTATGGACTTCGCTGTAGGTCTTCCGAGGACTCGGCCGGGTAGTGATGCTATTTGGGTGGTTGTAGACCGCTGACGAAGTCGGCGACTTCATTCCTATGCTGAGAGATTCGTGGACCATCTTGCCGACTTGTATATCCGGACATAGTGAGATTGCACGGGTCCCAAAGGACGATTGTCTCGTGATAGAGATCCTCGCTTCGCTAGGTTGTGGCAGAGTTTGCAGAGTGCTTTGGGCACTAAGTTGACCTTTAGTACGGCTTATCACCCTCGATCGACGGGCAATCGAGCGCATTATTCAGATCCTTGAGGATATGCTTCGGTTGTGTCCTTGATTTCAAGGGACGGGAAAGGCACTTGCCATTGGTGGAGTTTGCCTATAACAACAGCTTATCGCCTAGCATCGGGATGGCACCGCTTGAGGCCTTGTATGGTCAACCTTGTAGGTCTCCGCTTGTTGGGCCGAGGTGGGTGACACACCTTTGTTGGGTCCGGAGTTGGTTAGGAGACGACGGAGAAAGTTGAGCTTATCCGTAGGGAGGCTTGTTATGTACCTCGAGTCGCCGTAAATCTTATGTCGATCAGAGGAGGAGACCGCTGGTGTTTGAGATAGGTGATCATGTCTTTCAAGATATCACCTAGGCGGGATTGATGAGGTTTGGGAAGAGAGGAAAGTTATCCCCTCGGTTTATTGGTCCTTTTGAGATCCTTGAGAGGATTGGCGAGGTTGCTTACCGCTTAGCTTTGCCGCCACAGCTTGTCCTGAGTTCATGACGTGTTTCATGTGAGTATGCTTTAAGTATGAGCGGATCCATCACACGGTTGGATTGGACCGATTTGGAGGTAGATGAGGATGCCTCAGATGAGGAGAGACCGTTCGGTCTTAGATAGACGGATCAAGTCCTCATGGTAAGACCATTCCTTTGGTTAAGGTTTTGTGGAAGCATCACGGAAAGGAGGAAGCCATTTGGGAACGTGAGTTGGAAGTCCGCGAGAAATATCCGGACTTGTTTGTTGATTTGTAGTCATGTAATGAAAACTTGTAATCTTGTTGAACTTTAAGAACATTGTATGTGTCTTAAGTTGTAAAACATGGTATATGTTTTGATTTAAGGAAGTAGTGTAAAACTTGCCTTAATGTGAGAATTGATTATAATGTTGCATGTGTTGGCTATATTATAGAATTGGAGATGTATCATGAAATTTTGTTATGATATGATTTGTGAAACCATGTAAATTGAGAATGGTTGGGAAGTGGAGCAAGAAATGCATGTTATAGATGCGCCTGAAAATATATATTACGAAATGCCTCTTGATAAGAGATGGATGACCGGTAATGGGTCGAATTGTTAAATATTGTGTTATGACATTGTTAAAAAAAAAAAAGAGAGACTTGCTTCTCAAAAACTTGTTTTAATTTGTGACTAAATTCTTTAAGGAGGTTATAGCGATCCCGTTTACCCTTGTTGTAAAGTGATCCTGACATGTGTCCGTGGATGTTGGTAGTGGATTGTTGTCCTGCTTACGCCCTTTCATATATTGTATTTGAGTTATAGGATGTGTTGGGCGTGTTTGCTTCAGTTGGTTGTGTTTGGGAGCCAAGGGTTGCCGCCTGCATTTTTGTCCTTCGCCGAGCGAGAGTTGGTCGCCGAGCGAGAGTTGAGTTTTAGTCTCGTGGGTCGAGCTGAGCGCTTCGAAAGCGAAGCGATCGTCTGGCTGGACTCAACACCATGATTTCTAGCTCGAGCGAGCTGTTCTTCGCTCGAGCGATTCGCCGTTCGCCCGAAGCGCTCTTCGCCGAGCAAGGCCTAGTTGCAGACTGGAGGGGCGAGCTCCTGGCTCGAGCGAGCTTTTCTTCGCTCGAGCGAGCTTCTAGGATGTTGGCTCGAGCGAGACCTTCTTGGCTCGAGCTACGGTTTTCTGTGTCTGGTCGCTCGAGCGACCAAGTCTTCGCTCGAGCGAGCCTATTTATATCAGTTCGCAGCAGCGATCTAAACTTCACTTTTTCAAAAGTTTTATATCTTCAAACCCTAAATTTGAGAGCCTCTCTCTCTAGACTTGCCTTCTCTCTAAGAAATCATCTCCCTAGAGTGTGAATCTACCCTAAGTGCTTTGTTAAAAAGATAGAGGGTGACTTGGGCTTCGATCTAACTGAGAATATTTGGTTTTGGAGCAAGTTGGGTGTTCAGTCTTCATCTCCTTTTGAGCTCAAACTTTGAGGTAGGGATATCCTACTCCTCTTTATGGATTCTGTCTTTAAATTTTGACATTTTGATGTATTGGGGATAGTTGTGTAATTTTGAGAAAGTTTGGGACTTTTATGCAATTTTATAAACGTTTGGGGCTTTTGTGCAATTTTATAAAAGTTTGGGGATTTGTTTTAAATAAACCTATATGCACGGTTGGTACATAGAAGTGAGATTAATGTGAATCATTGATGAAAATGAAACCTTAGGGGTTGAATGTTAATTATGGAAAATGCTATAATTATATTGTTTAATTAATTGGGATAATTAATTGTGAATTGGGATGTTGATTATATATCCATTGCGCATTTATTTTCTGCTTAGAAATATCGCTTGGGCTATCATGGAGGATAGTCTTGATTGTTGTAGACAATGCATGATGATTAGGCAAATTAAAACCAATCATTGAAATGTGTCATCGAGTATGACAAATGAAGAATACATTAACTTTATGTATTGATTTGTGATGTGTATAATTGTTGTTTATATGCATTGTGTTGTGTTGGAGAAGATAGGATGTACTCATGGTTTAGGGAAGATAGGGATGTACCTCTAAACCGGATGTTGTTTGGGAGAAGATAGGGATGGACTCAGAGATAAAGCTCATATGCTTGTCTTGGAAATGTGATATAGCTAGTATGCATATCTGTGGAAGTAGTGAAGTTGTAAGTGGTTAATATGAGTCTTTGTCTCATATGAGTTGTGCTGTGTTCGAGCCATGAGTTATAAATTGAGAATTTAATGAAAATGGAGAGTGAATTGAATATAGACATGAAAGTCTTGAATTGAAATGTCTTATGAAGGAATGTAAAAGTGTTGACCATCTATCAACTGTTAATCTTTTTAGTCATTATTCATAACTGTTTAGTATATTTCTACTGGGTGTGGCTCACCCTATATGGAACATCATTTTCGTGCATAAAAGATGCCACCTCCAAGGACTTAGCTTGGGAGGCTAGTGGCGGATGGACTTTTGACTTCTATTTACTTTTGATGTGTTACATGTAACCTCAAGCCAAGGGCTTTACGGTATTGAGCTAGAGCTCTTTTGATTGTAACCAAGTGTTAACTTGGAAAGTTGTAAGCCTTTAAGGCATCCGCTTATTGTTTACATGTAATACTTTTACGCAAATGCTTCGCTTAAATAGAAGAAGGTGGACTTTTATTATGTTGATGCATGTTCGATCGATGGGTTTATTGTCATTTTTTTGAGGGCGTTACATTTCCGTTTTCATCATCTTCTTCGTTGGGTGTCAACTTTTGAGGTAGGGATTCCTACTCACTCTTATAGGTTTTAACCTAGATTATTGAGCATTTTGTTAAATGGTTTGATTTTGGGATCTAGGGTTTCAAAAGGTAGAATGGGGGTTTTGTCATTTTGATTCTTAAATATGTATTTTTGGGTTTCAAAATGGTGTCATTGTTGTTGGTTGTTGAAATATAGACCATTGGGTCAATATTAGGAAAAGGGGTAGAAAACCCTAATTTGTTGTATAAATTAATTGGCATAATTAATTTGAAATTGAGTTGGAAATAATGAAATTGGCTCATTATATTGTGAAATAGTGGAGCCGATTTATTAATTACTCACTTTTGAAAACATTGATATTTTATCCGTTGGAGCTTTTATTATCTGCTTAGAAATAATTGCTTGCCATCGCGGATGGTAGTTTTGATTGTTGTAGACAATGCATGATGATTAGGCAAACTAAAACTAATCAATTGGATGTGTCATAGAGTATGACGCTGATAGAATACATTAATGTTATGTATTGATTGATTGCGATATAACCTATGTGTATATATGTTGTGTTGTGTGAGGAGATAGGATGTACCCATGGTTTAGGGAAGATAAGGGATGGACCTCTAAACCGGATGTTGTTTGGGAGGAGATATGGGATGGACTCACGACATGATTCATATGCTTGTCTTAATGTGTTGATACAAATTCATATTCTTATCTGTTGAAGTGTGGATACAGCCTGTATGCTTGTCTATTGAGATGTTGATATAGCTAGTATGCTTATCTAATGTAAAATGGGAAATGTTTAATATGAGTCGCTATCTCATGTTAGTTGTTGGCCAGGTTCTGAGTCGTTGTTGTAAATTGTGAACATGGTAAGAAATGGAAAATGAAAGGAAACATAGATATAGTGGTCATGTAATGGAAGTGGATTATGAATTGATTTATGGGAATTAAACATTTATCAATTGCTAATGTCTTAATTATTGATCATACTGTGTTTAGCATATCTCTACTGGGCGTTGGCTCATCCTATATGGGACATTATTTTCGTGTGTAGTATGCCACCTCCAAGGACATAGCTTGATGGATATGGGAGTTAAAGACTCTTTTTTGATTATTTTGTTTGTATTACATGTTTATCAAGCCAAGGGCTTATTTCAGATAGAGTTAGTATCGCTTTCTTGTGTAACCAAGTGTTGACTTGAAAGTCAGAAGCCCATAGGGCATTTGCTTTGTTTGTTAACATGTAATACTACAGTAAAAACTACTCTGATGATTAGAAATGGTTGATTTCTTTTATATCAATGCATGTCTAAAGTGATGGGTTTTATGTATTATTTTGAGGGCATTACAATAAGGAGCTGGATCAATGGAGTCTTCCCCTCCGATGGTCCTCTACAGGCATTGAGTAAAATAATTAAGTGAGAAGACTTTTTATTTGTTTTGAAAGACGTTTTGTTTTCAATTTTACTCCTTAATTTATCTGTTCAATTTTTTTTTTCTATATGTTCAAATTTATATTTAAGTGTTTAATTATTAATTTTGTCTATATATTCAAAAATCTTGACCATCTGTTCAATTTTATTTCCATATGTGTGCAAATTTTTGTCCGATTTTATTATCGCTCAATTTTAATCTCTTATCTGCTCAAATATCTATCCAAAATTTCTTATCTGCTCAACAAACCAAATACAATCTTCAATTTCTTTCTATCTGCTCAATTTATTATCTGTTGAAATGTACCAAACCAGAATCTGTTGCAATCTTTCTTTCTCTCTCTCTTGTTCTTTCTCTCTATCTGTTGAAATTCTTTCTCAAATATAATCCAGTATATATATATATATCTGTTCGATTTTTTATTATTATTTCTATCTGCTTAATTTTTAATTTTTTTTTGGTTCATTAACAACAATATGTTGCAATTTGTTTCATCATACAACAACAACAAAGACCAACAACTTTAAAAAAAAAAAAAAAAAGGATGTAAAATTGGATCTGTGTGCTTGAAGAAAAAAAACTGCCCATAAGGGGCTAGAACAAAGGTGTCTTCTCCTCAGATGATCCTCTGCAGGCATTGAGTAAAATAATTTGGTGAGAAGTCTTTTATTTGTTTTGAAAGACGCTTTGTTTTCAATTTTACCCTTAATTTATCTCTGCTCGATTTTTTTTTCTATATGTTCAAATTTACATTTCAAGTGTTTAATTATTATTTTTTGTCTATATATTAAAAATCTTGACCATATGTTTAATTTTACTTCCTATCTGTGTAAATTTTTGTCTAAATTTTATTATCAATTCAATTTTAATCTCTTATCTGCTCAAATATCTATTCAAAATTTCTTATCTGCTTAACAAACCACCACAATCTTCAATTTATTTCTATCGCTCAATTTTATTATCTGCTGAAATGCACCAAACCAGATCTGCTGTAATCTTTCTTTCTCTCTCTCTCTTCTTCTTTCTCTCTATCTCAAAATTTTTCTCAAATATAATCCAAAGATATATATATCTGTTCTATTTTTATTATTATTTCTATCTCCTTAATTTTTAATTTTTTTGGTTCATTAACAACTGTAATTGTAATTTTTTTCATCATACAACAACAACAAAGATCAACAACTTAAAAAAAATGAGGTAAAATTGATCTGGAGCTTGAAGAAAAAAATGTCCATATGAGCCGGATCAATGGAGTCTTCTTCCGATGGTCCTCTGCAGAATTAAGTAAAATAATTTGGTGAGAAGTTTTTTATTTGTTATGAAAGACGCTTTTGTTTTCAATTTTACTCCTTAATTTATCTGCTCAAATTTTTTTTTCTATATGTTCAAATTTACATTTAAGTGTTTAATTATTATTTTTTTGTCTATATATTCAAAAATCTTGACTATCTGCTCAATTTTTTCCCAATCTGGCAAATTTTTGTCTAGATTTTATTATCATCGCTCAATTTTAATCTCTTATCTGCTCAAACATCAATGCCAAAATTTCTTATCCGCTCAACAAACCACTATAATCTTCAATTTATTTTTATCTGTTGAATTTTATTATCTGCTGAAATACACCAAACCGTGATCTGGTAATCTTTTTCTCTCTTACTTGTTCTTTCTCTTTAGCTGTTGAAATTCTTTCTTAAATATCATGCATAATATTTATATATATATCTGTTCTATTGTTAATTATTGTTCTATCTACTGAATTTTAATTTTTTTTTTTGGTTCACTAACAATTATCTGTTGCAATTTGTTTCATCATACAACAACAACAAAGATCAACAACTTTAAAAAAAAAAAAAAAAAAAAAATGGTGGCGAAATTGGATATGTACGCTTGAAGAAGAAAAACTGTCCATAAGGAGCTGGATCAATGGAGTATTCTCATCCGATGGTCATCTGCAGGAACTGAGTAAAATAATTTGGTGAGAAGTCTTTTATTTGTTTTGAAAGACGCTTTGTTTTCAATTTTACTCCTTAATTTATCCGCTCAATTTTTTTTTTCTATACATTCAAATTTACATTTAAGTGTTTAATTATTATTTTTTGTCTATATATTCAAATATCTTGACTATCTGCTCAATTTTATTTCCTTATCGGTGCAAATTTTTGTCTAGATTTTATTATCGGCTCAATTTTAAAATCTTATCTGTTCAAATATCTATCCAAAATTTCTTATCTGTTCAACAAACCAGTCACAATCTTCAATTTATTTCTATCTGTTCAATTTTATTATTTGTTGAAATACACCAAACCAAGATCTGTTGCAATCTTTCTTTCTCTCTCTCATATTCTTTCTCTCTATCTGTTGAAATTCTTTCTCAAATATAAATCAGTATATATATATATGTTCTATTTTTTATTATTGTTTCTATCTGCTTAATTTTTAATTTTTTTTGGTTCATGAACAACTATCTGTTGCAATTTGTTTCATCATACAACAACAGCAAAGATCAACAGCTTAAAAGAAAAAAAAAAAAAAAAAAAAGGAGGTGAAATTGGATCTGTGCACTTGAAGTAAAAAGTCATCCATATGAGTTGGACCAATGGAGTCTTCTCCTCTGATGGTCCTCTACAGGAATTGAGTAAAATAATTAGGTGAGAAATCTTTTTATTTGTGTTAAAAGACATTTTGTTTTCAATTTTACTCCTTAATTTATCTGTTCAATTTTTTTTCTATATGTTCAAATTTACATTTAAGTGTTTAATTATTATTTTTTTGTCTATATATTCAAAAATCTTGACTATTTGTTCAATTTTTTCCCTATCTGCAAATTTTTGTCTAGATTTTATTATCGGCTCAATTTTAATCTCTTATCTATTCAAACATCTATGCAAAAATTTCTATCCGCTCAACAAGTCACCACAATCTTCAATTTATTTTTATCTGCTCAATTTTATTATCTGCTGAAATACACCAAATCAGGATCTGTTGCAATCTTTCTCTCTCTCTCTCTTGTTCTTTCTCTTTATCTATTGAAATTCTTTCTTAAATGTCATCCAGAATATATATATATATATATTTGTTCTATTTTTAATTATTCTTTCTATCTGCTTAATTTTAATTTTTTTTTGGTTCACTAACAACTATCTGTTGCAATTTGTTTCATCATACAACAACAACAAAGGTCAACAACTTAAAAAAAATAAAATAAATAAAGGTGGTAAAATTGGATCTGTGCGCTTGGAGAAGAAAAACTGTCCACAAAGAGCAGGATCAATGGAGTATTCTCCTCCGATGGTCGCCTCAGAATTGAGTGAAATAATTTGGTGAGAAGTCTTTTTATTTGTTTTGAAAGACGTTTTGTTTTTAATTTTACTCCTTACTTTATCTGTTCAATAATTGTTTTTTCTATATGTTCAAATTTCCATTTAAGTGTTTATTTCTTTTTTTTTTTTGTCTATATATTCAAAAATTTTGACAACCGGTTCAATTTTTTTCCTATCTATGCAAATTTTTGTATAGATTTTATTATCACTCAATTTTAATCTCTTATCTTTTCAAATATCTATCAAAAATTTCTTATCCTGCTCAACAAACAAGTCACAATCTTCAATTTATTTCTATCTATTAAATTTTATTATCTGTTGGAATACTTCAAACCGGATCTGCTGCAATCTTTCTTTCTCTCTCTCTTGTTCTTTCTCTCTATCTCGTGGAAATGTTTTCTCAAATATAATCCAAAGATATATATATAACTTTTTCATTTTTTATTATTATTTCTATATGCATAATTTTTAAATTTTTTTTGGTTCATTAACAACAATCGGTTGCAATTTGTTTCATCATACAACAACAACAAAGATCAACAACTTTAAAAAAAAAAAAAATAGGAGGTGAAATTGATCTGCGCTTGTAGAAAAAAAACTGTCCATAGGGAGCTGGATCAATGGAGTCTTCTCCTCGGATGGTCCTCTGCAGGGATCGAGTAAAATAATTTGGTGAGATGTGATTTTATTTCTTTTGAAAGACGTTTTGTTTTAAATTTTACTCCTTAATTTATCTGTAAATTTTTGTCTTGATTTTATTATCGCTCAATTTTAATCTCTTATCTATTCAAATATCTATTCAAAATTTCTTACCTGCTCAACAAACCACCACAATCTTAAATTTTTTTTCTATCTGCTCAATTTTGTTATCTGCTGAAATACACCAAACCGTAATCTGGTAATCTTTCTTTCTATCTCTCTTGTTCTTTCTCTCTATCTGTCAAAAATCTTTCTCAAATATAATCCAAGATATATATATATCTGTTTCTATTTTTTATTATTATTTCTATCTCGCTTAATTTTTAATTTTTTTCGCTCATTTACATCTATCTGCCGCAATTTCTTTCATCATACAACAACAACAAAGATCAACAACTTAAAAAAAAAAAAAAAAAAACGAGAAATTGATCTGCAAGCTTGAAGAAAAAAAGCCCATAAGGAGTCGGATCAATGGAGTCTTTTCCTCCGATGGTCCTCTGCAGGCAATGAGTAAAATAATTTGGTGAGAAGTCTTTTTATTTGTTTTGAAAGACGTTTTGTTTTCAATTTACTCCTGAATTTATCTGTTGAAATTTTTTTTTCTATATGTTCAAATTTACATTTAAGTGTTTAATTATTATTTTTTTGTCTATATATTCAAAAATCTTGACTATCTGATCGATTTTTTTTCCCTCTCTGTGCAAATTTTTGTTTAGATTTTTGGGCAAATTACAAACACCCCCTTGAGGTTTGATAAAAATACAGATTCCCCCATGAGGTTTGAGAAATTACAAATTACCCCCTGAAGGTCAAATTTTTATAACAAATTAGAAAAAATTAGGGGGGAATTTGTATGAAAATAAAAACCTCAGGGGGCAATTTGTTATGAAAATATAAACCTCAAAAAGGATGTAATTTCTCAAACCTCGTGAATCAGATTTTACCAAACCTCGAGGGGGTTGTTTGTAATTTGCCCTAGATTTTATTATCGCTCAATTTAATCTCCTATCTGCTCAAATATCTATCCAAAATTTCTTATCTGCTCAACAAACCACCACAATCTTCAATTTATTTCTATCCTGCTCAATTTTATTATCTGCTGAAATACACCAAACCAGATCATGTAATCTTTCTCTCTCTCTCTTGTTCTTTCTCTCTATCGATGAAATTCTTTCTCAAATATAATCCAAAGATATATATATATATATATCTGTTCTATTTTTGTTATTATTTCTATCTCGCTTAATTTTTTAATTTTTTTGGTTCATTAACAACTATCTGTTGTAATTTGTTTCATCATACAACAACAACAAAGATCAACAACTTAAAAAAAAAAAGGAGGTGAAATTAGATCTCTGCACTTGAAGAAAAAAAACTATCCATAAGAAGTTTCGATCAATGAAGTCTTCTCCTCCGATGGTCCTCCGCAGTATTGAGTTAAATAATTTGGTGAGAAGTCTTTTATTTGTTTTGAAAGACGCTTTTGTTTTCAATTTTACTCCTTAATTTATCTGCTCAATTTTTTTTTTTTCTATACGCTCAAATTTACATTTAATTGTTAAATTATTATTTTTTGTCTATATATTCAAAAATCTTGACTATCTCTGCTTAATTTTATTTCCTATATGTGCAAATTTTTGTCTAGATTTTATTATCAGCTCAATTTTAATCTCTTATCTTTTCAAATATCTATCAAATATTTCTTATCGGCTCAACAAACCCACAATCTTCAATTTATTTCTATCCGCTCAATTTTATTATCTGCTGAAATACACCAAACCGTGATCTGCTGTAATCTTGCTTTCTCTCTCTCTTGTTCTTTCGCTCTATCTGTTGAAATTCTTTCTCAAATATAATCCAAGATATATATATATATATCATTCTATTTTTATTATTATTTTTATCTCGCTTAATTTTTAATTTTTTTGGTTCACTAACAACTATCTGTTGTAATTTGTTTCATCATACCACAACAACAAAGATCAATAACTTAAAAAAAAAAAAAAAAGAAGGAGGTGAAATTGGATCTGCACTTGAAGAAAAAAACTGCCGATAAGGAAATTTGGATCAATGGAGTCTTCTCCTCGATGGTCCTCCGTAGGCATTAAATTAAATAATTTGGTGAGAAGTCTTTTATTTGTTTTGAAAGACGCTTTTGTTTTCAATTTTACTCCTCAATTTATCTGCTTAATTTTTTTTTTCTATAATGCTCAAATTTACATTTAAGTGTTTAATTATTATTTTTTGTCTATATATTCAAATATCTTGACTATCTGCTCAATTTTATTTCCCTATCGGTGCAAATTTTGTCTAGATTTTATTATCGCTCAATTTCATAATCTTATCTGCTCAAATATCTATCCAAAATTTCTTATCTGCTCAACAAACCAGCCACAATCTTCAATTTATTTCTATCTGCTCAATTTTATTATCTGTTGAAATACACCAAACCGTGATCTGTTGCAATCTTTCTCTCTCTCTTGTTCTTTCTCTCTATCTCGATGAAATTCTTTCTCAAATATAATCCAAAGATATATATATATATATCTGTTCTATTTTTGTTATTATTTCTATCTCGCATAATTTTTAATTTTTTTGGTTCTTTAACAACTATCTGCTGTAATTTGTTTCATCATACAACAACAACAAAGATCAACAACTTAAAAAAAAAAGGAGGTGAAATTAGATCTTTGCACTTGAAGAAAAAAACTATCCATAAGAAAGTTGGATCAATGAAGTCTTCTCCTCCGATGGTCCTCCGCAGCATTGAGTTAAATAATTTGGTGAGAATTCTTTTTATTTGTTTTGAAAGACTTTTGTTTTCAATTTTACTCCTTAATTTATCTGCTCAATTTTTTTTTCTATACGCTCAAATTTACATTAAATTGTTAAATTATTATTTTTTTGTTTATATATTCAAAAATCTTGACTATCTGCTTAATTTTATTTCCTATATGTGCAAATTTTTGTCTAGATTTTATTATCGCTCAATTTTAATCTCTTATCTTTTCAAATATCTATCCAATATTTCTTATCTGCTCAACAAACCACCACAATCTTCAATTTATTTCTATCCGCTCAATTTTATTATCTGTTGAAATACACCAAACCAGATCTGTTGCAATCTTTCTTTCTTTCTCTTGTTCTTTCTCTCTATCTGCTGAAATTCTTTTCTCAAATATAATCCAAGATATATATATATATCATTCTATTTTTATTATTATTTTATCTCGCTTAATTTTTAATTTTTTTGGTTCACTAACAACTATCTGCTGTAATTTGTTTCATCATACCACAACAACAAAGATCAATAACTTAAAAAAAAAAAAAAAAAAAAAGAAAAAAGAATGAGTGAAATTGGATCAAGGCACTTGAAGAAAAAACTGCCGATAAGGAGTTGGATCAATGGAGTCTTCCTCCGATGGTCCTCCGTAGGTATTAAATTAAATAATTTGGTGAGAAGTCTTTTTATTTGTTTTGAAAGACGCTTGTTTTCCATTTTACTCCCCAATTTATCTGCTCAATTTTTTTTTCTATATGTTCAAATTTACATTTAAGTGTTTAATTATTATTTTTTGTCTATATATTCAAATATCTTGACTATCTGCTCAATTTTATTTCCTATCGGTGCAAATTTTTGTCTAGATTTTATTATCGCTCAATTTCATAATCTTATCTCATAAAATATCTATCCAAAATTTCTTATCTGCTCAACAAACCAAATACAATCTTCAATTTATTTCTATCTGCTCAATTTTATTATCTGCTGAAATACACCAAACCAGATCTCATGGAATCTTTTCTCTTGTTCTTTCTCTCTATCTCGATGAAATTCTTTCTCAAATATAATCCAAAGATATATATATATCTGCTCTATTTTTGTTATTATTTCTATCCGCTTAATTTTTAATTTTTTTGGTTCATTAACAACTATCTGTTGTAATTTGTTTCATCATACAACAACAACAAAGATCAACAACTTAAAAAAAAAAAAAGGAGGTGAAATTAGATCTTTGCACTTGAAGAAAAAACTATCCATAAGAAGTCGTCGATCAATGAAGTCTTCTCCTCCGATGGTCCTCCGCAGTATCGAGTTAAATAATTTGGTGAGAAGTCTTTATTTGTTTTGAAAGACGCTTTTGTTTTCAATTTTACTCCTTAATTTATCTGCTCAATTTTTTTTTTATACGCTCAAATTTACATTTAATTGTTAAATTATTATTTTTTATCTATATATTCAAAAATCTTGACTATCTGCTTAATTTTATTTCCTATATGTGCAAATTTTTGTCTAGATTTTATTATCAGCTCAATTTTAGTCTCTTATCTGCTCAAATATCTATCCAATATTTCTTATCTGCTCAACAAACTAGTCACAATCTTCAATTTATTTCTATCGGTTCAATTTTATTATCTTGAAATACACCAAACCAGATCTCAAGCAATCTTTCTTTCTCTCTCTCTTGTTCTTTCTCTCTATCTGTTGAAATTCTTTCTCAAATATAATCCAGTATATATATATATATATCTGTTCTACTTTTTATTATTATTTTTATCTGCTTAATTTTTAATTTTTTCTGGTTCACTAACAACTATCTGTTGTAATTTGTTTCATCATACCACAACAACAAAGATCAATAACTTTAAAAAAAAAAAAAAAAAAAAAAGAAAAGAAAAAAAAGAAGGAGGTGAAATTGGATCTGTGCACTTGAAGAAAAAAACTGTCGATAAGGAGCTGGATCAATGGAGTCTTCTCCTCCGATGGTCCTCCGTAGGCATTAAATTAAATAATTTGGTGAGAAGTCTTTTTATTTGTTTTGAAAGACGTTTTATTTTCAATTTTACTCCTCAATTTATCTATTCAATTTTTTTTCTATACGTTCAAATTTACATTTAAGTGTTTAATTATTATTTTTTTGTCTATATATTCAAATATCTTGACTATCTGCTCAATTTTATTTCCTATCGCAAATTTTTGTCTAGATTTTATTATCGGCTCAATTTCGTAATCTTATCTGCTCAAATATCTATCCAAAATTTCTTATCTGCTCAACTAACCAACCACAATCTTCAATTTATTTCTATCTGCTCAATTTTATTATGTCACAGAACGCCTCGAAATAATGACATTTAACCCAACAATATTGACATGCTAAGATATATAAAAGATCCACGCTTCTTTCATTCAACAGGTTCTATTACAAAACGTATTACATGTTAACAACAAAAGCAAATGCCCTAAGGGCTTACAGCTTTCCAAGTTAACACTTGGTTACAAGAAAATAGAGTGCTAGCTCATTTACACATTAAGCCCTAGGCTTGAATTTACATGTAACACTGCAAAAAGGAAAGACAAACAAAAGTCCATCCGCCACTAGCCTTCCAAGCTAAGCCCTTGGAGGTGGCATGCTACCAAGACTAAAATGATGTTCTATATAGGGTGAGCCACACCAAGAGAAATATACTAAACCGCTTATAAATAATGACTAAAAGACTAACAATTGATAGATGGCCAACTGCTTTACATTCTTTCATCACTTCAACAAATATAAACAAAACAGAGATATATTCACACTTTCCATGACAAGCATACATGCTCGCTAATATTTTCTAGATAAGCATACATGCTCTATCTACGGAGTTCATCCCCTATCTCCTCCAAGAACATCCCATTAGAGGTCCATCCCTATCTTCCCTAAACCATGAGTCCATCCCCTATCTCCTCCAACACAACACAATGCATATATATAACAATTATACACATCACATATCAATACATAAAATCAATGTATTCTTTCCATCGCCATAACCCATGACCCAATTCTATCTCAATTCTCATTTTCCACAATTAATTATTCAAATTAATAAATCCATGTAATTAGGACATTTCCATAATTAACATTACAACCCTTAGGTTCCAATTTCACTAATGTTCCAACATTAATTCCATGTTTCTATACCAAACATGCTTCTAGGTTTATTATAGACAAAACCCCAACTTTTGTAAAATTACACAATGGCCCAAAGTTTCCCAAAATTTCACAACGACTACCAACATATCAAAATGCTAAAATTTAAAGACAATATCTATAAAAAGGAGTAGGATATCCCTACCTCAAAGTTTGAGCTCAAAAGGAGATGAAGACCCAAGAATCAAAGTGCTCCAAACACCGACTTTTTCAGATTAAATCGAAGCCCTCGACAACCTCTACCTTTTTAACAAAGCAAGATGGAAAGGAAATGATCCTAGATAGATCAAACCTTAGAGAGAGTGTAATGTTAGAGAGAGAAGCTCTCAGATCGGAGGATTGAATCAAAAGTTTATAAAAATCGATGAAACTCATTGCCGAATCGATATAAACAGTTTCGCTGAAGGAAGACTTGGTCGCCGAGCGACTGCATACGAAACCGTAGCTCGAGCCAAAAAGGTCTCGCCGAGCCAACATCCTAGAAGCTCGCCGAGCGAAGAAAAGCTCGCCGAGCCAGAACTCGACTTCAGTTCGCATCAGACGACGCTGAAGCGACGAACCGCCGCCGAGCGAAGATCAACCAGACGCTGAAGCGAAGAATCACCGCTGAGCTGCGGAATCATGGTGTTCAGTTCACCAGATGCTAGCTGCCGCTGAGCGGCCGCCAGTTCGACCCACTGCACATTAAACTCAACGCCGCTGAAGCGACAAACTCGCCGAGCGAAGGACAAAATTTCGGCAAGAACCCTTGGCTCCAATACAACCAACTCAAACAAACCTCGCCTAACACATCCTATAACTCAAATACAATATATGAAAGGACGAACAGACAACAATCCACTACTAACATCCACGGACACATGTCCGGATCATCAGACGACAAGGTAAACCCGGATCGCTATAACCTCCCCTTAAAGAATTTCGTCCCAAATCAAAACAAGTTTTTGAAAAGCAAGCCCTTTTTTTTTTTAAACAATGTCATAACACAACATTTAACAATTCACCCATTACCGTCATCCATCTCCTATTAAGAGGCATTTCAACATGTACATCTCAAGATGCAATTTCTTTCCATTTCAACCATTTCCCACATATATGGTTTACAATTTATATCAAGCAATAATCATGATACAATTTTATTTCTATAATATAAAAAACATATACAATATTATAAACAACTAACATAAAAAGGCAAGTTCTACAACATTTACATTAACCAAAACATACACCATGTTTTACAACTTAAGACATTTCAAATGTTCTAAAGTTCATTACAATTTACAAAATTGCAACACTTGATTACACATCAACAAATAAGTCCTGATATTTCTCACGGACTCCCAACTCACGCTCCCAAGTGGCCTCCTCCACTCGTGATGTTTCCACAAAACCTTAACCAACGGGATGGTCTTACCACGCAGACTTGATCCCGCCTATCCAAGACCTCGAACTGCCTCTCCTCATACGAGGCATCCTCATCTACCTCTAAGTCGGTCCAATCCAACACGTGTGATGGATCCGCTCATACTCAAGCATACTTACATGAAACACGCCATGAACTCCGCCAACTGTGGCGGCAAAGCTAAACGATAAGCAACCTCGCCAATCCGCCAAGGACCTCAAAGGACCAATAAACCGAGGGACAACTTCCCACTCTTCCCAAATCTCAACAAACCCCGCCTAGGTGATATCTTCAAAAGACATGATCACCCACCTCAAACTCTAATCTGCCTCCTTCTACGGTCAAGATAGGACTTCGACGACTCGGGTCAGAATAAGCCTCCTACGGATAAGCTCAACTTTCTC
This sequence comes from Camellia lanceoleosa, assembly GCA_025200525.1. Taxonomy (NCBI): domain Eukaryota; kingdom Viridiplantae; phylum Streptophyta; class Magnoliopsida; order Ericales; family Theaceae; genus Camellia; species Camellia lanceoleosa. The sequence goes on from JANUSC010000376.1 coordinate 205,041, forward strand.
CGCTGCCTCCCTAACCAACTCCGGACCCAACAAAGGTGTGTCACCCACCTCGCCCAACAAACCGAGATCTACAAGGTCGGCCATACAAGGCCTCAAATGGTGCCATACCGACATTAGATCGAAAACTGTTATTGTAGGCAAACTCCACCAATGTAAGTGCCTCTCCCATGTCCCATCAAATCAAGGACACAACCTCAAGCATATCCTCAAGGATTCAATGGTACGCTTGACCGCCCATCACCGAGGATGGTAAGCCAGACTAAAGGTCAACTTAGTACCTAAAGCACTCGCAAACTCGCCACAACCTAGCAAAGAAACGAGGATCTCTATCTCGAGACGATCGCCACTGACCCCGTAATCTCACTATGTCCCAACATACAAGTCGGCAAGATGATCTATCGAATCTCTCACGCCAAGATTGGAATGAAATGCGCCGACTTGGTCAACCGGCCTACAACCACCCAAATAGTATCACTACCCCGCCGAAGTCTTCTAAGACCTACAACGAAGTCCATGGTGACATGCTCCCACTTCCACTCGAATAGGCAAGGGTTGTAACAAACCCACTGGCCTTTGATGCTCTACCTTCACTTGTCGACAAGTAAGGCACTTAGACACTAAGATCGCCACATCTCTTCATACCCCGCCACCAAAACCGACGACCCAAATCCCGATACATCTTAGTACCTCCGATGCACCGCAAGGCGTGAATGATGAAACTCTTGAGTACCTCCTCTCGGCAGCTCCCAGACAAACAAACGGTCTCGATCTCACACTCGTGCCGATACACCGCCAAACCCTTCTCAACCTTCCCATTGAGATCCTCTCTCGAGGGATTCTACCTCAAGATCACCTCTCAGGCTCTAACACTCGAGTCACAAGTGTAGGTCACAAGAACCACGTAACAAGGCCATAGCCTCAACGGATTCGCCTGTATAAGTCAAACTCGCCAAGTGCCCCCAACATCTCCCAATTCTGATGGCTACACAAGCTACATCACTAATGGATTTCCTACTAAGAGCATCGCCACAACATTGGCCTTCCTCGGGTGATAATGCAACTCAAGTCGTAATCTTCTATAAACTCCATCCACCTTCTCTCGCCTCAAGTTCAAGTCTTTCAGAAAACAGATATCAGACTTTTATGATCCGAGAACACCTCGAATCTCTCACCATAAAGGTAGTGCCTCCAGATTTTCAAGGCAAAGATCACAAACCGCCAACTCTAGGTCGTGTAGGTAATTCTTCTCGTATTTTTAATCGACGGAGCCATAGGCTACTACTTTCCTCTTGCATTAACACACAACCCAAACCCTCTCGTGAGGCATCACAATAGATCGTGATAACCCAACCCTCTCTCCGGATAATCAAGATCGAGCGTGGTCAATCTAACCTTCAATTTCAAACGACTTTCACAAGTCTCATCCCATACAAATTTGACTTCAAGAGTCAACTCTAGTCAATCGGGTTAACTCGAGAAATCTTTCACAAACCGACGGTAGTACCCGCTAATCCCGTAAAACTCGAATTCAAACACATTCTAGGTCAGGCCTCACCTTGTACCTCAATCTTGATGTATCAACAGACACCCTTCCCGTAAACTACATGGCCTAAGAACTTGACTTCTTAGCCGTAACTCAGACTTCCCAAACTTGGCATACATTTATGGGCTCTAAGCAATTCAAGCACCACTCTCAAGTGTTCCTCGTGTTTGCTCGAGGGTGAATAGATAAGAATATCATCCACAAAAACGACCACAAACGATCCAAGAATTCCTAAGATCCGTTCATCAAGTCCATAAAGATCGCCGCTGGTAAGCCCAAATGGCATCACCAGAACTCATAATGGCCATACCGCATTTTAATGCCGCTTTCGAATATCCTCCTCTCGACCTCAACCGTGGTAACCCGATCTCAAGTCTATCTTAGAGAAACAACGGAACCCTTCAACCGTCAAACAAGTCATCTATACGGGCATAGGGTATTTATTCTTAATCAGCCCGATTCAACTTCCTAGAATCGATACACAATCTCAAGGCACCGCTTTTCTTTTTAGCAAAGAGGGCCTAAGTTCTACTACGATACACTAGGCTTAACGGCCCTTATCTAGCAATTCTTGAGCCAACTTTCAACTCAATCAACTCGGCAAAACGATAAGGTGCTATAGAAATCGCTGCTGCGTCGCACTAAATCAATAGAGAACTCGCCTCTCTGGGTGGCAAATCAATAAGATCCTGAAAGACATCTCACAGATTCACAAACTACCCTTGGCAACTCAACTGGGTCTCATCACACTCGCCATTCTCAAAACTAGCAAGTAAACCATTAAGCTCATTCCGCCATGACCGCACCGTGGCACAATACTACCAACCCGTCTCCTAAAAGTGGAAAACTCCCTGCTCATCAGACAAAGTAACTGCGGTAGTAATCAATAACCGCCCAGATGACGATAACTACCCATACCCAAAATAACATCAAAGCCCTTCATGGGCATAACTACAAATGGAAAAGGAAGACGATGATCGCCGACCTCTATATCACGCCTCTACATCCGTGCCTCAAAATTAACTCACCCCCAATAGGTGACACAACGCAAATAGAGATGCTAAAAGTGCTAACTCCAGCTTCCAACACGTATGCAAATGCAAGAGATACAAAGAATGAGATGCACCTGTCAATCAACACTCTAGCAACCGAATTGCAAAACAAAAAGTACCTCTCACTACCGATGGAGCTTAAGATTAGGTCCTCATGTAATAAGATACACGCTACCAGAGGCCTCGATCTACCCGCCGCCTTTGAGCATAGGATCAGATCGACCGACGACGGTTCTTGATTGGCCTCGAGGCTCAGACCGACCGAGCTGGTTGAAATCCTCGGCTCGTTTAGAACCAGACGCCTCGAGTGGCACTCAACCGTGGCAATACTCTTCATGTGCCCGGCCCACACTGTAACACGATACGGCCGCCGCCTCAACTCGACTCAGGTCTGGCCGACGAAGAAGCAACCGACCCCGCCTTCAAGCAACAGGCCTTGTGACCCGGCCACACTTGAAACAGAACTCTCCTCGACCGCCTCCCGAGCTCGTGACTCTAGACTGGAAAGTCGACCCCAACCACTCGGGACTACCGAGGTTATAACCCTCCGCCTCCGCCATCACTCCTCGTCCTCTTGGCCCCTCTTGAGCCCCCATGTTTCTCCTCTTCTCCTCCTCGCATCATCACCCATATGAGCCGCAAAGATCCACCAAATGCCTCAGATTTCAATGTAAGGTCCACTAACTTTCAACTTGAGGTCCCACCTCAACTTCCGCCAAACTCAGAGTAACGGCGCCTCTGCCGCCACCGCTCAGTAAACCTCGACAAGCTAGTAAATGTAGCCTCAAACTCGCCACGGACAAACCCTCCTCGCTAAGCTTGGCAACCGATCCCTTAGTCTTCCCTAGCCATCATGATAAAAACCTCTCGAAAGCATTCACAAACGCCACCCAAGTACCACCCGCACGAATCCTTTCATACTTTCCACCATTGACCAAGATCTCCTTCACCGAAGGATGCCAAGGTCACTTTCAACGCCCATCCTCAATGCCTAGCATTTCAACGCTTTATTCATCTGTTTCTAGCCACTGCCCGCCTTCAATGGCTCCTTAGGATCTCCAACAAACTCCTCCTGTTAGACCTAAGAACTCCTCTTCAAGAAAGAAGGTCCCGCCTCTTGTTCGATTTTCTCCGAGAATACCTAAGGCCCTCGCTATCTCTGCCAAGGCACCCATGGCTCATTGACCCATCGCTCGCCACATTGGCTCGACTAACCCTTCCTCGAACTGCTTGAACCTCATCCGTAATGGCACTTCTCGCCTAGGCCTACCACGCCTACCACCTCTTGCTCGTCTCCGACATCCTAATAAAGGTAACATTAACGTTAGCACATTTGTAAACGTACAAAACTAAACACTCACGCCCTAATGCACGGATAATCAGAATTCATTCCACGTAAGCACATAAACACATATAGCACTTACGATTTCATTTCCTGATGATGATAGTCCCAAGGCGTTACTAGAGTACCTGTTAGAAACAAAGATTGATCAAGTGCCTTTCCAACAAGACTCCCGAACCCAAAGGCCCAATCAACATCCTAGAAACTAAATCCCATACCCATATAATCACATAAGCATGTTATCACATAAACATATAACAAGACACCTAAGTCTCTATCAAGCGAGACAAACCCATTGTGATCCTAATCACTTCCCACGCACTCCAAAGTATTCAACCCAGACGCTCGATACCAAGTTGTAACGCCTCGAAATAATGACATTTAACCCAACAATATTGACATGCTAAGATATATAAAAGATCCACGCTTCTTTCATTCAACAGGTTCTATTACAAAACGACACATGTTAACAACAAAAGCAATGCCCTAAGGGCTTACAAATTTTCCAAGTTAACACTTGGTTACAAGAAAATAGAGTGCTAGCTCATTTACACATTAAGCCCTAGGCTTGAATTTACATGTAACACTGCAAAAAGGAAAGACAAACAAAAGTCCATCCGCCACTAGCCTTCCAAGCTAAGCCCTTGGAGGTGGTATGCTACCAAGACTAAAATGATGTTCTATATAGGGTGAGCCACACCAAGAGAAATATACTAAACCAGCTTATAAATAATGACTAAAAGACTAACAATTGATAGATGGCCAACTGCTTTTACATTCTTTCATCACTTCAACAAATATAAACAAAACAGATATATTCACACTTTCCATGACAAGCATACATGCTCGCCAATATTTTCTAGATAAGCATACATGCTCTATCTACTGAGTTCATCCCCTATCTCCTCCCAAAGAACATCCCGCTTAGAGGTCCATCCCCTATCTTCCCTAAACCGCGAGTCCATCCCTATCTCCTCCAACACAACACAATGCATATATATAACAATTATACACATCACATATCAATACATAAAATCAATGTATTCTTTCCATCGCTATAACCCATGACCCAATTCTATCTCAATTCTCATTTTCCACAATTAATTATTCAAATTAATAAATCCATGTAATTAGGACATTTCCATAATTAACATTACAACCCTTAGGTTCCAATTTCACTAATGTTCCAACATTAATTCCATGTTTCTATACCAAACATGCTTCTAGGTTTATTATAGACAAAACCCCAACTTTTGTAAATTACACAATGGCCCAAAGTTTCCCAAAATTTCACAACGACTACCAACATATCAAAATGCTAAAATTTAAAGACAATATCTATAAAAAGGAGTAGGATATCCCTACCTCAAAGTTTGAGCTCAAAAGGAGATGAAGACCCAAGAATCAAAGTGCTCCAAACACCGACTTTTTTCAGATTAAATCGAAGCCCTCGACAACCTCTACCTTTTTAACAAAGCAAGATGGAAAGGAAATGATCCTAGATAGATCAAACCTTAGAGAGAGTGTAATGTTAGAGAGAGAAGCTCTCGATCCGAGGATTGAATCAAAAGTTTATAAAAAATCGATTTGAAACTCGTCATTGCCGAACCGATATAAACAGTTTCGCCGAAGACTTTCGCCGCCGAAATATCGACATTGCAAAACCGTAGCTCGAGCCAAAAAGGTCTCGCCGAGCCAACATCCTAGAAGCTCGCCGAGCGAAGAAAAGCTCGCTGAAAGGAACTCGACCTTCAGTTCGCAGAATTAGACGACGACGCGATTTAACCGCTGCCGAAGCGAAGAATCAGACGCTGAAGCGAAGAATCACCGCCGAGCCAGAATCATGGTGTTCAGTTCAGCCAGACGCTGCCGCTGAAAGGCCGCCAGCTCGACCCACTGACATTAAACTCAACGCCGCTGAGCGACAAACTCTCGCCGAAAGCGAAGGACAAAATTTCGGCAAGAACCCTTGGCTCCCTAATACAACCAACCTCAAACAAACCTCGCCTAACACATCCTATAACTCAAATACAATATATGAAAGGACGAACAGACAACAATCCACTACTAACATCCACTTGACACATGTCCGGATCATCATTTTACAAGGGTAAACCCGGATCGCTATACACGCCTCAAAATTAAACCCATAATATATAATATTAACATGCATCATTATAAGAAAACAAGAGTATCGCCCATTCATCGAGTAAACTTATTAATGCACATTATATGTAATAAAGAAAGTAAATGCCCTATGGCTTACATCTTTCCAAGCCAATACTTGATACAAAAATACGAAAGTACTAACTCATGTACAAGTTAAGCTCTTGGCTTGAGTCGTTACATGTAATATCAAATAAAACAAATAACAACTAATCTAAAATGAGTGTTCAACTCTAAATCCATCCAAGCTAATTCCTTGGAGGTAGCCCATCACCGAACCCGAAAATGATGTTCCTATATAGTGAGCCAAACCAAGAGAAAAATACTAAACCAAATATAAGCATTGAATAAAGCAATAGCATTCAATAGTTGGTTAACCAAATAATCAATTATGTCTTTATACGCTTCATGACACTAATGTCAATGACATCGCTTTCACTTTTCATTATGATCAATATGGCTCAACCGCCAACCTTACAATAACAAGGTAACTAGTATATCATATTCACATTATTTCTCATATTCACAAACAAACGAGACTCAAAGCTCATATCAAAACACTTCATACTTCCATTTTGATACACATTTTAGTGTCAATGGGGATCAATAAACACTTCAATATAAATAAGCACACATAAAAGTGATGCCACTGAGTCCATCGCCTATCTCCTCCCAAACAAAATCCTATGAAGAGGTCCATCCCCTATCTTTCCTAAACCCGGAGTACATCCCTATCTCCTCCCAGGCACAATATGTATATGCAATGCTCAATCAATACATGTAATTTTTTCTGTAGACTTAATTCAATAGTCACAAATATAATGATTTTAAACCCAATGTGATTAGTTCCATCTTATCCCAATCCACATGCAAACGCCCATACAACAATCATGACTATCCTCAATCAGATAGCCCAAAACAATATCTCTAAAACGTAGTAACTAAATCAACAATTCAATAGGCATAGATTTAAATTTCAACCAACCCCCATTTAATCAATAATTCTCTCATATTTCGTGAATTTAATCTATTATTCCCAATTTTCCTTAAATTAAATCTCTACAACTAATTTAATACAACAACCAGGGTTTTTCCCAAAATTACAAAAATACTCCCCAACATATTAAAATACCAAAACTTCTAGAACAAACGATACATTGGAGTAGAAATCCCTACCCAAGGAAATAGCCCAGCAAGAGAAGACGGAGATGAAGATCCAAACTCAAAGCTTCCAAATCCAAACTAGTTCAGAGATAAAACCTAAGCTCTCGACCACTTATCCTTTAATAAAGGATCTAGGCAGAGATGTCTCTAAGCAGAGATCAAACCTAAGAGAAAAGAGAGAGAGGCCCACCAGGTTTGGAATAAAAGAAGATGAAAACCCGATAAAAACCCGCCATTTATTTAAATCGGACAAAGCCGCTTCGAGCGGTTGATTGGTCGTTCTCGAGCGGACTGCATTACGAAAACCACGCTGAGCCAAGAATGTCTCGCTTCGAAAGCTAACAACCTGGGGAAGTCGCTTGAGCGGGCTGGTGCCTGCCTGCTCAAAACTCAAGCTTCTAGTCTCAGAACTCAGGTTCGCCTCGAGCGACAATGCTCGCCGAGTGGCGAACCCAAACAGTGATCTCGCGTCAGCTTTAGCGAAGGAAGCTCACAGAGCTAAGAAACACAACTCGTGTCCTAAGCCCAGACAAGAGACTTCGCCGAACACCAAAACCCCGGCTCGAGCTAAGAACAACAGGCCGAGCGACCAACTCCCCGGCCGAAAGGGTTCCAAAAATTTTGATAGCAACACTTGGTTTCTAAACCCAACCAACTGAACAAACCTCGCCTAAAGACATCCTAGTATAACTCAAAAATAAAGAATTAAAGGACAACAACAATAATACATAATGTTCGATCCACTCTGAGTTTAAATTGGATGTTAGGAATCTAAAGGAAAAGACCGGGTCATATATATATTATCTATGAAAATAAAGAATGAACCAGACCAAAAATTTTTTCCTCATGTTCTTTCTCTCTATCTCATAGAAATTTTTTCAAATATAATCCAAAAGATATATATCTCGTTTCTAATTTTTATTATTATTTTTCATTCCACACTTTTAATTTTTTTTTTGTCTATTAACAACTATCTATGAAATTTCATCATACAAGAACAAATTAAAACATCAACAAACTTAAAAGGAAAAAAAAAGCAGGAGGTGAGAGGGAATTGGATGCTAAGCGAAGAAAAAAAGCATCCATAAGGAAATTTGGATCAATGGAGTCTTCTCCTCGATGGT
>JANUSC010000377.1:0-211058 GCA_025200525.1 Camellia lanceoleosa
TCTCGACCTTTGATGTTTCCCAAAACTTCACCACTCATCAACATACATTGTTCTTTGCGCCGGTTGAGTCTTTCATATGTATTTGGTCGGTGGTGTTCATATGGTTTTCCATGCCCTTTGCGATAATCTTACGATCTTGGAGTCATTGTCGATAAGTTTTTTGAGAACCCTTTATGTTGTCCTATAGAAGAAGCTGGCTGCTGAGGGAGGCAACCCATCAAGTTCCCATCAGCATTTGTATGTGATCGGTGGCCGCGATCCATCTAACGATGCATTATTTAAAACATAACTACTTAGCTATGTAAACCACCCGAAACTACACTTAGATATGTAAACCACGAAAAAACCACGAAACAAATTAAAAACGAAACACAAAAACTCCATTTTTTTCCTTTTGATCTTCTTTCTCTCTGAAAATCTTCACTGGGTGTCTGGGAGTGAGTCTAGACCCATGAGTCTTGCTTGTGCTCCTAGAGGTCTGACTTGGGTTACAGAAATTCTTTTGGGTTTTGAAGGTGGTGGTGGTGGTAGGGATGTCGGTGGTGGGGTCGGATGGTTGGGTTGGGATGCTTTGTAGATGTAGGAAAACATGAAGGATGCTGGAGAAAACACCGCGAACTTGGAAGTGCAATGACTTGGCCATGTTTGAGAGGAGAGAGAGAGCCGAGAGGAGAGAGCTGTGTGGAAAATGGCGACAAAAAGGCAATGAAACTATAAAGGCTTGGTTTGGTACAATATAGAGGAGGTGATCAGTGATCATTTTACCAATTGGGTGATCTAATTTTACCACATTTGAATCTAATTTCCGTTCTTATTTTAAGATTTAATAGGTAAAAATATTTATATAAAAAATTAAGATGATTAGATATTAATTGTTATATATATTGAATTAAATTTATATTATAAAAAAATAGATAATTATTTTTTAAAATTATATTTGTCGCCTATTTTTTTTGAAACAAATATGTTTTAAATATATATAGCTATTATCCAAATAATTCAATTATCTTAATTTCTTATATGAATAATTTTGCCAATTAAAGAGTTTTTAAAAATAGGCTGTTCAAATCATCAGAATCGATTCTAAAATAGACCTACTAAATCCAGAAGCAGCTCTCTCCAGAATTAAATAACAACTTAAAAGAAAAAAAAGCCAAATCCTTTTTGATACCATGACATGGCTTATGTGTTAATTATATGTACACCAAAAAATAAAAATAAAATTATTGATAAAACATGTTGAGTTATTTTTTTTTTAGGTAGTTAAATAAATGGATAAATTATAAATACATCATCGAATTTTGTTTTAAAATATGGGAATTATTTCATGTGATTTTAAAATTATATCACATGTCCCTTGGAGGGTTTTTACTTTATAATAAATGGTCATTTTACCAATAAATCGTTTAGTCACAGCTATTATTGATGTCAACAGTATATTTCAATAAATAATTCAACCAATTTATTATTATATGGTAGAGCATTTAGAAATTTTATTTTTTACCATGATTATTTCTTACTCATTAAGTTTTTAAAATTTATTTAATTATTTCCCTTTCAAAAATCAATATGAAAATTTTTTAAAATTCATATATTTTTATTCTAAAATAGTGAAATATTATAACTATGTCATTTTTTTTATAACAAAGCATAATTTTAATTATTAATTGTTAATACAACAATTTTAATTTATCTATACTATATGTTATAATAAAGGAATATTTGAAACAAAACACTTAGAAAAATGGCTAGTTGTAGACACCCCATTTTTTGGACCGACCTTAAGACTTCGGCCAAGTCATCAATTGAGCGCTAAAGTGATTGCATGCTTTGTGCTCGTTACTGAGGTTATGGAGTCTGGTGAGAGCCTTGCCTCCCGGGACCTCGAGGACTCTTTTGCTTTGCCTCGGTTTGCGAACCGAGGTCTTGTTTTCTCTTCCTGAAGGAAGGAGAGGTCTCGTGAGACCATCTCTCGATGGCCGTATTGAAGCTACTTTTCGTGGTCGAGGCCACTTTTTCCGTTGGAGACCGGGGCTTCAGCTTTGGTCGAGCCGTCGATTGCGTGCGCCTCGGTTGCCGATAAGCTTAACTTTTCTCCGTTGGCATAGTTTTTAGCACGGTTTGTACACCTTGTTTCCTCTCTCTAGAGGACAACTTGTGGCCAGAGAGACCACCTTTGTGGTCATGCGCCACTTTCGTTAACCAAGACTTAAGTTTTCGGGGCACCCGTTCTTGGCGTTTGACCCCTGAACCCTCGTTTGCATCCGTCTTGGTTAATTTTTGGCATGGACCTGATTTTCATTGTTTGGGAGGAGGTGGTACAAGGGTAGGAGACCACCTTTTCTTCTTGGAGACCACTTTTCTGCTCGCTTGGCCGATTTCCTTGTCGAGAAACTAGTCTCGCTTGGTCTTTGAGCCACATTCTTGGTCTCCCATACCACCACTAGCTTGCATTCAATGTGGAGACCATCAAATGGGGCTGCCGACCACCTTTCTTTGAGTTGAACCTTTGAACCGGGATTTGGCCTACCGAGGGAGACCACTGGTGACTGCCTCCCTAGTTTTGTCTCTGTGAGTTATTGCAACGGTGTGTGCCACCAATTTATGGAGCCTGATCCTCTATACACATGTATGGAGGATCTTCAACCTTGGTTTTTAGCTTCTTTGAGAAGCTTTGGTCCCTTTTGGCTAGAAAGGAGGGCCTCCCCCTCCATTGTGAGGGTTCAGAAGTTTGTTAAAGGCATACAATATATCTCCCTCTATATCTCTCTATTTTGGCTCAAAAAGTGTATTGTTCTTGCACCTTTGCACACAACCTCATAGCCTAACCCTTCCACCATTGCTTGGAGCTTCTTGGAGGCCATTTTCAGAGGTTAAGGAGTTGGGTTTTGGGTCCAGAAGTTGCTGTCTTGCTGAGCTTCAAGGGTAACACACTTTTTCCTTTTTTTAAGCTCTATTTTGATCCATCTCTTAGCCTTATTTGCTTGCATATTTGAGCTTTGTTTTTAACCAAAAAAAGTCTTGTTTTGAGGTCCTTTTGATGTTTGTTTAAGGTCATTTTGTTGTTGGGGGTCATCTATCCCCTTGCATGCTTCATTTTGCCTTGTTTTGTGCCATGCCATAGGGCCTTTGAGCTAGTCCTTGCTTGGCCTTTTAGCCACTGAAATCCATTGGATTTTTTAGGTGGTTGGCATGTGGTTTTGAGGTCTAAATCGAGAGGGGTGACCCTCTCTCTTTTTGATCTTGTTTGCTTGCATTTTGGCCTTATAAAGGAGCCTTCATTTGCACACCTCCAAGCCTTGTTTCAGGCCCTTTTAGTGACTTTTAGGGCCTGCCTAGGCTCTATCCACAGTTGGTTTTGTCACCTTGGGTGTGTCTCTTGCACGTGTAGAATAACCTCTCTTATAGCCTATCAAAGGAGCATGACATTCTTGCATGCATTGATCATGTTTTAGTGGGTTTTGGGGCTTTATTTGGCATGTCATGTCTCGACTTTTCTTTGGTTTTAGTGGCCTCTTGAATGCTTCATATGCTTGTAGTGTAATCCATGTTCACTGGCTCACATTGCATGTTGTTTTAGCCCTTGATTCTAGCATATTTTGTCACGCCCTCAAAATAAACCCATAATATCATACAATCACAATAAAGAAAAGGGATCTCATATTATAATCATCAGAGTATTCTTACAAAAAGTATTATATCTTTGACAAAAAGTAAATGCCCTATAGGCGTACAACTTTCCAAGTCAACACTTGGTTACAAAGAAGAGAGTACTAACTCTACACAAAAAGAAGCCCTTGGCACGATATACATGTAATACAACAACAATAACCAAAAAAAAAAAAAGTCTTTAACTCCCACAATAATCCATGCTAAGATCTTGGAAGTGACATAGTACGAACACGAAAATGATGTCCCATATAGGGTGAGCCACAGCGGTAGAAATATACTAAACCAACTATAAATAATGACTAAAATAATAGCATTAGATAGATGGTCACACTTATATTCCAACTTATGTCATATTACAGTTTCATAGCAGTCATGTCCATATTACAATTCATTTTCCATTTCTTATTAGACTCTAAGTTTGAAAACAAGGCTCGAACTTGGCCAAACAATTTAATGAGATTATAACTCATCACTAAAATACTTTTGAAATTCATAATAGATACTGCGTTCTAGTGTTGTATCAATAACACATAAAATCACTTCCATACTTCACAAATGATACATATTGTAGTCTTTGTGTCGATAAAACAAGAACACTTCCATACTTCACAAATGATACACATTTTGGTCTTTGTATCAATATATCATAGAAACACTTCTATACTTCACAAATGATACACATTTGGTATTGTATCAATGAAACAATTTCGGTTTAGAGGTTCATCTCCATCTTTCCCTAATAGTAGGTACATCCCCGTCTCCTTCCACACAAAACAATGTATATAAGCAATTATCATGTACAAGTACAATCAATCAATACAAGATTTGATGTATTATACCAACCGCTATATTCGATAGCATACTCAATTGATTAGTTCTAGTTTGCCTAATCATCATGCATTGTCTACAACAATCAAGACTATCCTCCACCGATAGCCCAGCGATTATTTCTAAACAGAAAATAAAATATCAACATTTAGTCTAGGTGAGCGATAAATTAATCCAACTATACCCTTTGATCCCATACCTTTCCAATTTGAATATTTCCTATTCAATTTCTCATTTCCCTAAATTAATTATACAAATTAATTTATCATAACAATTAGGGCTTGTCTCCATATTCTTAACATCAACCCTAAGGTTTCATTTTCATCAATAATCCAACATTAATTCCTTTTCTCAAAGTATTACATACATATGGGTTTATATAAATGAAAACCCCCTCTTTTGTAAATTACACAAAGATCTTAAACTTTTCCAATATTACCCAACAACCCCAATATATCAAAATGCCAAAATTTAAAGACAAAGCTCATAAGATGGAGTAGGATATCCCTACCTTGAAGTTAGAGCTCAAGCGGAGATGAAGACCAAAACTCAACGTGCTCCAAATTCAATAATTTTCTTATTAAAACAAAGCCCTCAACACCCTCTATCTTTTATACAAAGAGGCTAGGCTAGGAACTCACTAGAATGAGATGAAACCTTAGAGAAGGTTTGTAGAGAGAGAGAGAGCTTCGAGATCTAGGGTTTGTATAAAGAAGAGAATGAAAAAAGTGAAGTGTAATCCGTTCTTTGTCTACTGATATACATATGACCCGCTCGAGCGTAGAATAGGACGCTTGAGCGTCAAGCACAAAAACTGAACCAGCTCGAGCGCAAGAAGACCCGCTCGAGTGCTAAGACACAAGAATAAAATACATCCGCTCGAGCGTAAAAGGGAAAGATGCTCGAGCATTGATTTCCCCCTTCCAGTACTTTTACAGAAAATGAACTACCTGCCCGAGCGCCAAGATACCCGCTCGAGCGCGACCCGTCAAGCGTAAGAAAATCCGCTCGAGCATGAAAAATACACCTGTAGAAGTTTTTGCAGAGGCATGAAATACTGAGAGGGTGTAAACCCCGCTCGAGCACAATAAGACCCGCTCGAGCGGATCACTGGCGGGCAACAAGATTTGAGACTTTGGCCCAACCAACCCGTAACACACTTAATACATCCTAAAACTCAAACACACGGAATTAAGGATAACAACAAGATATACAACCACCAACTCCACGGAACCTAAGTCCAAAATACAACAATCAAGGAAGGAAAGCGGGATCGCTATAACCTCCCCTTAAAGAATTTCCTCCTCGAAATTAAGTACAAGTTTTTCAAAAACATGTTTTCTCAATTGGTAACATTATTACAATACAAAATTCAACAACTTGACCGATTGGGTCATTCCATCTCTATTCAAGAGGCAAACTTCCATATAATCTCCAACATGCATTATCAACATGCATCTCAAAATATATTCAATCCCAACAATACATTTGCATTTCTAAAATATCATCAACATATACAATGTTAAAATCAACTTCCATTATAAGGCAAGTTCCAAACTATATTTCTATAAACTCAAAACATACACCATGTTTTTACAACTTAAGACACAATCAATGCTCTTAAAGTTTATCGATATTACAAAATTTCTAAAACATGATTACACATGAACAAATAAGTGCGGATATTTCTCACGGACCTCCAACTCACGTTCCCAAGTGGCTTCCTCCACTCGTAATGTTTCCACAAAACCTTCACCAAGGAATGGTCTGCCTCATAAGACTTGCTCCGCCTATCTAAGACCGAACCGGTCTCTCCTCATCTGGCGTCCTCATCTACCTCCAAGTTGATACAATCCAACAAGTGCGATGGATCCGGCTCGTACCTCCGAAGCATACTAACATGAAACACATCATGTACTCCGAATAACTGTGGCGGCAAGGCCAAACGATAAGCGACCTCCCCAATCCTCTCAAGGATCTCAAAGGGACAAATAAACCGAGGGGATAAATTCCCACTCTTCCCAAACCTCATCAAACCCCGTCTAGGTGATATTTTCAGAAAAACATGATCACCCATCTCAAATGCCAAAGGCCTCCTCCTACGGTCAGCATAACTCTTTTGGCGACTCTGGGCTGTAACAAGCCTCCTATGGATAAGCTCAACTTTCTCCGTCGTTTACCTCACCAACTTCGGGCCCAACAAACCGGAGACCTACACGGTCGGTCATACAAGGCCTCAAATGGTGTCATACCGATACTAGACTGAAAACTGTTGTTGTAGGCGAACTCCACCAAGGGCAAGTGCCTCTCCCACGTCCCACTAAAGTCAAGGACACAACCCAGATATCCTCAAGGATCTGAATAGTATGCTCACGATTGCCCGTCGGTTTAAGGATGATAAGGCTGTGTTAAGGTCCACTTAGTGCCCAAGGCATCATGAACTCTGCCACAACCCTAGCGGTAAAAGCGAGGATCTCTATCTGAGGCGATCGTCAAATCCTTTGGGACCCCGTGCAACCTCACTATGTCCGAATATACAAATCGGCAAGATGATCTAGAATCTCTCATGCATAGGGATAAAGTCTTGACTTAGTCATGGGTCTACAACCACCCAAATAGCATCACTACCTCTGAGCCCTCGGAAGACCTACAATGAAGTCCATAGTGACATGCTCCCACTTCCACTCGGCAATAGGCAAGGGTTGTAACAAACTCGGCCTCGATGTTCGGCCTTCACTGGCGACAAGTAAGGCACTTGAACATAGCGCCACATCCTTCTTCATACCCCGCCATCAAAAGCTGGCGACCCAAATTCGATACATCTTAGTGCCTCCGGATGCACCTCAAAGGCGTGAATGGTGAAACTCTCGGGTACTTCCTCTCGGCAAGACTCGGCACAAACAAGCAGTTACGGTATCTCACACCGGATCGGGATACACCGTCAAACCCTTCTCAACCTTCCCGGAATCTTTTCTCGGAAGGTTTTTATCTCAAGGTCACCTCTACGTGCCTCGACACTTTCGAGTCATAAGTGTAAAAGCTGCAACGACAGAAAACAAGGCGCGACCTCAATGGATTAAGCCGAAGCAAATCAAACTCCCCAAGTGCCCCCAACATCTCCCACTCTTGGATGGCTATACTAGCGACATCACTAATGGATTTCCTGCTAAGGGCATCGACCACAACATTAGCCTTCCCCGGATGATAATGTAACTCGAAGTCGTAATCCTCAATAAACTCCATCCACCTCCTCTGCCTCAGGTTCAAGTCATACGTAAGCAGATATTTTAGACTCTTATGACCCGAGAACATCTCGAATCTCTCACCATAAAGGTAGTGCCTCTAGATTTTCAAGGCAAAGATCACAGCTGCTAGCTCTAGGTCATGTGTAGGGTAATTTTTCTCGTGTATTTTCAACTGACGTGAGCCATAGGCTACCACTTTCCTCTCTTGCATCAACACACAACCCAAACCTTCTCGTGAGGCATCACGATGTGACATAACCCAAACCTCTCTCCAGAATGATCAACACTGGGGTGGTAGTAAGTCTAACTTTCAGATCTTGGAATGACTTTTCGCAAGTCTCACGCCATACAAATTTGACCCCTTTCCGCGTCAATCTAGTCAATGGCGAAGCTAGCCTGGAGAAATCTTTCACAAACCGACAGTAATACCCAGCTAATCCCAGAAAACTGCGGATCTCCAAAACACTCTTAGGGTGTGCCCAATCTTGCACTGCCTCAATCTTGGATGTATCAACAGACACCCCTTCCCCGGAAAGCACATGGCCTAAGAACTTGACTTCCCCTAGCCAAAACTCACACTTCCCAAACTTGGCATACAGTCTGTGGGTTCTAAGCAACTTAAGCACCACTCTCAAGTGTTTCTCATGCTCCTCCTCAGACGATGAATAAATCAGGATGTCGTCTACGAAAACGACTATAAAACGATCTAGGAATTCCCGGAATATCTAGTTCATCAAGTCCATAAAGACTACCGGTGCATTGGTGAGCCCAAATGGCATCACTAGGAACTCATAATGGCCATACACGCTGAAATGCCGTCTTGAGTATCCTCCTCGACCCTCAAGCGATGGTAACCCGATCTCAAGTCTATCTTAGAGAAACAGCGGGAACCCTTCAATTGGTCAAACAAATCATCTATACGGGGCATAGGGTACTTATTCTTGACCGTAGCCCGATTCAACTTCCGATAATCGATACACAATCTCAAGTCACCATCTTTCTTCTTAGCAAAAAGGGCCGGTGCTCCCCACGGCGAAACACTAGAGGCGGACAAAACCCTTATCTAGCAACTCCTAGAGCTAAATCTTCAACTCACTCAACTCAAGCTGGGCAAAAGCGATAGGTTGCCATAGAAATAAACCTTTGCGGGCACTAAATCAATAGAGAACTCTATCTCTCGGTGAGGTGGTAAGCCCGACAAGGTCCTCGAAAAACATCCAAATACTACTAAACCACTCTCGACAATTCAATTCCAGTCTTATCACATCACTACTCAAAAGGCTAGCGAGAAGACCACTAAGCTAACTCCGCCCTCGCGGATCATACACCCGTGGCAACACACTACCAACCCGATCCCCCAGAAAATGGAAACAATCCCGCTCAAGGTACATACTGTGACCCTCTGGCGGTAACAATCAATAACAGCCCGGTATGACGATAGCCAGTCCATACCCAAGATAACATCAAAACCCGACATAGGCATAACTACAAAAGGAAATGGAAGTCGGCGATCTGCTACCTCTATATCACAACCTCTACACCCATGTTTCAAAATCAATTCACCCCCAATAGGTGATACTACACAAATTGGAGATGCTAACTGTGCCAACACTAACCCCAAAACAGATGCAAATGCAACAGATATAAAAGAATGAGATGCACCTGTATCAATCAACACATTGGCAACCGAGTTGCAAAACAAGAAGGTACCTCTCACAACCGATGGAGCTGGTACAAGATCCTACGCGGTAACAGCATACACGTGCCCTGTAGGCCCCTGATCTACCTGCTCACCTCTAGGAGCAAAAATGCTTTGCATATAGGGGACGATGAATCTCCCTGATTGGCCCTCGAGGCCTAAACTGACTGAGCTAGCTGAAAACTCTGCCTCTGCCCAGATGCACCAGATGCACCAGATGTGCCACTCAATTGCTGGCAAAACCTCTTGAGTGCCCTTGACCACAGCCCTGATAACAAAAGCGATGGTGGCCTCTGCCTGACTCAGCCACGAGGTCGGCCAGAAAATAAAGCTGCTCTCTGCCCTCCACCCTTCTGCGTGCAAGCTGGAGACTTGTGGCCCAGTTGACCACATTTGTAACAAGTCACGTCTCCCTGACTGCCTCTCCCAGAGCCTGCACTCTGCACTGGAAAGGTAGATCTAGCAAAACCTCCCTGAGACTACTAAGGGTGTGAACCCCTCTGTCT
This sequence comes from Camellia lanceoleosa, assembly GCA_025200525.1. Taxonomy (NCBI): domain Eukaryota; kingdom Viridiplantae; phylum Streptophyta; class Magnoliopsida; order Ericales; family Theaceae; genus Camellia; species Camellia lanceoleosa. Next base: position 9,951 of record JANUSC010000377.1, read on the forward strand.
CCTGTCATCACCCTAACCATCCTGACTCCTCTTGGAGCCTTTATGCCCCTTCTACTCCTGCATCATGATCTCCATATGAGCTGCAGCATTAACTAGACGCCCATAGTCTCGAGTCATACTCCCGTCAACTCTCATCTTGAGGCTGTGCCTCAACTTCTTCTCGAACTCTATACAACGGCGTTCCTCGAACGCCACAAGTTCAGGTGCAAACCTGGACAAAGTAGTAAATCTTGACACCAAACTCGGCCTTTGAAGAACTTTGTAAAGTGGCAAAATAGGTCTCTTAGCTTCTCCTTGATAGTTGGAGATAAGAACTTCTCTGGAAAGCATCCACAAAAGCCTCCCAAGTGCCTGTCGACCCTTCATGAATTTCCTGTGACCGCATCCCCTTAAGTTGGAAAGATGCCAAGGTCACTTTCAAAGCCCTGTCTTCGATGCCTAGCATCTCAAACGTCTTCATCATTTGTTCCAACCACTCATTCGCCTTAAGTGGCTCCTTCGGATCACCGACAAACTTGTCCGGATTAGACCGGTAGAACTCCCTCTTCAGAAGGAAGGCCTGCATCCACAACACAGGCACGAACTAGATTCTCGATTCACGAGAATGCCCATAGATTCCCTCAAAGCATCGGTTATCCCACGGGCTAAAGCGCCTAGAGCCTGTTGACCTGCTGGCTCGGCCACATTGGCCTAGCCGACTCCCTCCTGCATCGCCGGAACCTCATCCGGTACAGGCAGTTCCTGCCTCCTAGGCCTACCACGCCTACCACCTCGTCCTTGTCCTGACATACTAATAAAGGTAACGAATACGTTAGCACATTCACAAATGTGCCGAAGCTATAACACTCACGTCCTAATACATGGACAATTGTAATTCATTCCACGTAAGCACATAATCATATAAGCACTTACGAATTTCATTTCCGGATAATGATAGTTCCGAGGCGTTATGTAGACACCCCATTTATGACCGCTCTTAAGACTTGGCGTTCTTGATGGTTTACTTGGTGGTAAAAGGTGTGCGAGTCAAAGGTTCAATTTCTTGACAAGGAGAGACAAATCTCAACTTCACACCCCATTTTGGACCAAAGCTATTTTGAATGGTTTTTAGACCTTAAAACCCTCTCTTTCAAAACATTTTTGAAATAAAGTTTCTGCGATGTTCCGAGGCTCGCATTTTGTCAAACGTTATGCTTTTTGGTAAATCGAGCAAGGACAAAGTGGAAATGAATGAAAGAGAGATGAAATCTTTGAAAAATCTTTCAAAACAACTTGCTTAGGGGTTTGAAGTTGAAGAAAAGAGGAGAAGAGGGGAGAAACCAAGTTGGAGAAGAAGATAGGCAAGAATTGCTAAGAGAGGGACGAGCAGTCCTCGCTAAATCAAGCATATTTGTCTATACACTTTGAGTTAAGCTATGAGGCCACCACCGTTGGAAAGAAGACTTCCGGGGCTTCATTTTTCATTCAAGAATCTCTTAAATCCGAGACCGGAGGGCAGAGATATGATTGGTTGAAGTTGGGCATAATCCCGGTTGGACCGAAACTGCGTAGCCTTCACTAAAACAAGCATAACGTTTTGTACAGTTGGAATTTTGATTCAAGGCTGGTTCCATTGGAAATCTTACTTCCGTGGCTTCAATTTTGACACAAGAATGACCTAAAAAGGAGTTCATATGAAGAAGTTATGCCCGTTTGAAGTTGGACCTGCAGAGCAGATTTTTCCTGCCGACCGGCCAAAACAAATGGCCGACCGACCAAATAGATGGCCGACCAGCCAGAAAAGATGGCCGACCGACCAAGTTTGCTAACCGACGACCTTCTGGAGTATTCTACAGATTGAATGGATGCCTGTTGTGCCAGCTGGAATGCACAGGCTCTGCTCCCCATGCACGTGTGTGGCTATTTTGCACCCTTTGCACCCTTTTGACCCTCTTTTTGCACCCTTTGCTCAAAGCTTCTTGAGGAAGCTTTGAACCCTTGTCTTGGCTTCCTCAAGAAGCTTGCACCTTTGCATTAGCTTCTCTTAGAAGCTTGGTCCCTTTGACCCTTTTGTATAGCTTCTTTGAGAAGCTTTATGCCATTTCCTTGCTCTATAGAAGGAAGCCTCCTCCTCCATTGTTTTGGTTGAGCAAAAATCAGACCTAGGGCATATATATCTAATATATATACATCCTCTCTCTCTATATCTCTCTCTCTCTACATTTGTGTGTTAGAGGGTTCAAAAGGGACTTGTTCTTGGCCTATTGCACCACACCTCATAGCCATACACCACTACCATTGGATTTGAGGTTCTTGGGAGGGCTTATTGAGCTCAAAATTGGTTTTTGGCCCTGAAGTTGCTGGTCTTGAAATTGGTCTTCAAGGGTAAGTTTCTTCCCTTTTTAGCACGATCTTGCACCTCATTTTAGCCTGTCTTTCTTGCTGGTTTGGGCTTGGTGTATAACATGAAAAAGTTCTCTTTTTTTTTTTTTTTTTGTGTTTAAGATACTTCAGTAAGACCACTTTGGTGTTTGGGGTTGTTTGACCCCTCTTAGGCCTTGTTTAGCCTAATTTTTGTGCTTTTTTGTGAGCTTCGGGACCACCTTGTATTGGCCCTCCCACCACTAAAATCTAGAGGGATTTCAGTGGTGGGGGGTGGTGTTTTTGAGGTCCTAAGAAGGAGAGGGCCATCTCCTCTCCTTGTTGTCTTGTTTGCTTGTATTTTTGGCCTTACAAAGGGGCCTATATTTGCACACCTCTTGAGATTAGTTCAGGCATTTTTCAGTGGGTTTTAGGACCCCTATAGGCCATTTCCAGAGCTGGTTTGGCCTTGTTGAATGTCCATCATGTATGTGCTTAATAACCTCTTGTATAGCCCTCTAAAGGAGCTCATCATTTTTGCATGTGTTGGCTTCATTTCAGTGGTTATTTAGGCATATTTTTGCATGTTTTATTCACTGATTTTTGATGGTTTGGTCAGATTTCATATGCTTCACATACATGCCATACAACTCATGCTTACTAGCCTATGTTGCATGTTGTTTTGGCCAAGCATGCTAGCTTATTTTGGCTACATTTCATACATGTTTTAGCATTATTTTGGGCTGCATCGGGACTATTTGTGGCTGTCTTCATCATTCGAGCATCGCTTTGCATGTTTATAGTGTATTGCATTTCACTAGCTTTAGTGCTTAAGTCCTTAACAATGCATTACATGAGTGTTTGCATGCTTTGGAGTCATCTTGGAGTCAGTTGGCATGCCATTTCAGATCTGGAACATGCACCATTGTATGCCATATTTCCTCCTTGCCATGTTTTGGTAGAGTTGTGTTTTTGTGCCTTAAGCTTGGTTAATGCATTGTGCATGTATTCCATGTATTTTGTTGCCTCATTTGCATTATCATGGCCCTTTGTTTTGGGCCTAGTATAGGGCTGCCCAAATTAGTTTAAGTCCACTCTTTACATGTTGTTACATGTCTTACACTTTGCATGTCTTGATTGCATCATGTCTTGCATGTCCACTAGCTTGCATACTTGTTTATTGCTTGCTTGTTTGCATTGCCATCTTTGCATACTTAGCTTCCATGCCTAGGTTGCATAGCATTTGCATGCATGCCTTGCCTCTTGAAATCAAGTGATAGAGGTTGGGCCTTTATGTGTTTATTTGGTTTGCATCTCATTTGACATAAAGTGCATACTTGGTTTCTTGGGCCATCACGCATTGAAATCTTGCGATTGGTGGTCGAGAATCGAGAACCATGCCCTTTGAGTCACAAACATGATAAGGGGTGTGTTGGTGCACACATTGCTTGAAATGTATTGCCATGCCTTGTTTTGCCCTCTCTCTTTGTCAAAAGCAGTTCTGCGAGAAGACATGGCGATTCGGCTACATATAGTGCCGACAACCAACAATTGGTAGCCGATGACTTCACAAATGGCCGATGACCATCCGCGAATGGCCGGTGGTGTTCCCACTTGGTCGGTGGTGCTCCACAGTGTCCATGGAGTATACCTTGGGAGTTGTGCAATTTTCAGAAGAATAGAGCAGGGAAAACAGAAGCAAACTTGTGCATGGCGTTGGATTTCCGAGCAAAGCCGAACATGCTTGCATGCATCCCTCTTCGAGGCCATTTCTTGCTTTAAATAGTTTAATTGATTTGTTAATTAGTTAAGGGTTTGTAATAATTAATTAGCTAGGATAGTTAATTATTTATTAGGTTTGTATTATTATTCGGTCCTCCGGTGAGGCGTGTTGTAATAAGTGTGAGTGCGTGTGTGCATGTCTTCCAACCCCCACTTCTTTCTCCCTTTTACTTAGCTGCTTTGATGGTTAGTATTAGGACATATTTAAATTAGCATACCTTATGCTATGCATGCGTGCATCCATTCATTTGTCTTACATACACCGGGCTCGGCGCATCATTCTAACTGCATCTGTATTTCAATTCCAAATTGAATATGTGTTAGTTGTAGCATTTCACATGTCATCGTAGATTAGCCGAGCCTATCTTAGTTGCATTCTGCATGTGTTGCATTAGCCATCTTAACATGAACTAGGATCATGCATGATTACTAACTAGTTTCTGTTTTGGCATGGAGTACTAGGTAAGCTTTTATGCTTTAGCATACCGCATGCGTGTGAGTGTTGCCATAATAGCGTGATTGCCATGAGGCTAGCTGCTTATGTGATATAACTGCTTGAATGCCTATGGATGGAGGTTGAATTACCTAAATTAGAATAATGCATTAAAACTGTGAGTTTTAAGCCCACTAGATAGTGGCAAAACCACCTTTTCTAAAGCCCACTTGAGGGTGGCAAAATCTGTATTTTAGCCTACTTGAGAATAGCAAACCATTTTCAAAACAAACATGAAATGTTTTGTTCCAATTTAGGCGATTTGGTCTATACTTGTTTGCTGTGCGCATAACATAGTAAATCTAGGCTAATAACCGGAATAAGAACACATAACGTGTTCAAAATTGGATATCATGATTAGTAGAGGCGATCTTGAATGGCGAGAGGGTGCTCATAGTGACCTTCAATCGTACCCAAGTTCGAGCCGAGGTAACTTTGGTAATGACGGACACGTGGCCTTTGGCACCGAGTCAGGGTTTCCTAAATTTCCCCATTAAAAAATATTTAGGTGGCGACTCTGTATCTGGAAAAGCAGTCCATGTTTGGCACTTCTTTCAAAATCTGTTTTTTCTCAAAAACGATTTGCCGGATTTGGACTCTTTGGTTCAGATTTAGAACTGTGACAAATCGAGTCTGAGCCTTAGTAAGCCCAATATGAACGAAGCGGGGTTCATCCCGGGCGTTCGAGGGCGTATTATAGTTCTGGCGACTCTGTTTGAATTTAGAGAGCTTGACTCGAACTCGTGATATCCTTTTTTAGCTACACTTATGTGTTTCTTTGCATTGCATGTGCATTGGTGCGCCTAGGACACTGTGTTGGCCATCTACTATTCCTGAGTGGTTTGCCAGAGGCTTGACTTTGTCAAAGCATGCCATAAGGCTGACCGGTTGCTGGCTCTGCCAGTATGGGAGCACAAACCCTGGTTTTACCGGGGCACCCTTTTCGACCATTCGACCTAGTGCATATTCGGAATCCATAGTGACCATTCCAAACTAGGACAGGTTGCTTACCCGATCATAGGTTGTTTGAAACCGTTGCGTGCGTAGTAAAACCCTAGTTCCTGACAAAATAGGACAGGGAAACCCTACCCTAACATAGGGTGTATTGGCTCTCATTTACTTGCTATGTGCTTTTAGAGTGTATCTCTACAGGGAATGTATATACCAGTTTGAGTCCAGGTATCCGCTGCGAGCACCGATGTCGATATTTTGAGAATCGATTATATCTGCAGTATCAGATTGATTTGGGGCAATGATTTGAGAACGGGATCGATAATAGAATACTGATCGTTCGACTTTGCTCGTATCCGTTCGATGAAGTTGGTGAGATCTTTGTCTGTTTTCTCTTTTGCTAGGTAGTCCTGGAATCATAGCTTCAGAAGGGTCCACTATCCCACGGGTACATTGGATTTGTGTTGATAGACTTTGTCAGGTCAGAGACTCAGTTCAAAGGTAATTAGGGCGAAGAGGGCCGTCGAGCCTGAACCACCAAGACAAGCGACTACGGATCGATGATCTTTGAGCGGTCGGGTTGAGATTTCCAAGCCTACTACTGAACCAGATATACGGTTGCTCGGTTAGATCGAGGACAATATGTCGAGTCGGAAGAGATGGTGCGCCAACTCGGGATAGTATGAAAGCCATGCAAAGACCTCTGTCGAAGAATTCGTAAACAAAGTTGTGGTCATAGCCCAACAGGAGAGACAATTGCTGGTTAGAGCAAAGCCCTGATATCTACTTCACACCAAGCTCCTCCCCACCAAGAGTCCCAATACCGAGGCGGCGAATGTTCAGAATGTCCAGGAGGATACAGATATCCCAACGGGGCCGGCTCCGCCCCCGATTCTACCTCAACTATCCAAGGCACCCACTCCTATCAATCAACCGAATTCCCCTTTTGCGCTCGAGGTGGACCCCACAACACTAAAGGTGAGTAAATTGGAAAAACTATTCAAGAAGTCTCAAGGAGCTCAATCCATTCCGGACATTGAGGACGGGTACACCAACGTAGCTGTGACGCTGCCGGATAGATTTAAGATGCCACAAATCGACCGCTTTGATGGATTTTGTGATCCCATGGTGCGCTTGCGGCTGTTTTCAAATATTCTAAGGTCGATGGGCCTCACCAGACTACAGAAACTTTCTTTATTCGGCCGGACCCTGTCGGGTGTAGCAGCCATCTGGTATGCAAAATTGGAAGATGATGTTAAGAGGAATTAGGAGGAGATGGCCGAGGCCTTCGTTGCACAGTACTCCTATAACACGCAAATCGAGATTACAACCCGTGATCTCGAGACGACTAAGCGAGGAGCCAAGGAGAGTTTCTCCAATTTTGTAACTCGGTGGAGGGCCAAGGCCTCAATGATGACCATTAGGCCGACTGACAAAGATCAAATACGGATGGTTGTGCGCAACCTCCAACCCAAGCTTATGCAGAAGATGATCGTTCTCCCCTTCCCTACCTTTTCAGATCTACATGAGATGGGGGTACAGATTGAGGATGTCTTGAAGCAGGGCCTGATTGACAATGATAGAGAGCAGCCCAAGAGGGCATTCAACCGTAGTTCGAATGCGACCACCAGTGGTGATGCAGTTGCAAGATCTTCCGAAGTGGGCACGGTTGCCACCACCACACCAAGAGCAGCCACCCCCTTTGTTGGTGCATCCACTTCAAACCCCCGAACTTCAGACTATCTACCCCGAGGCAAGAGGGTTTTCACCCCACTCTTTATGCCTTTATCTAAAGCTCTATGGGTCCTACTCAGGAAAGGACATCTAAAACCGTTGGAGCAACGGCCTCTACCCGATCCTCTCCCTGTAAAACATGACCCGGCTAAGTACTGTGCTTTCCATCAACAAACCGGTCATGACACCGACAGTTGTGTCCGTCTTCGCCACGAGATACAAAATCTAATTGACAACAAGGTCATCGTTGCACCAGCTCAGTAAAGTCTATCATCACTGGATCAGTGAATTTGGGGGATAGTACGAAGTATGTGATCGGGGGATGAACCACCTGCGGGCAGCACTCAGTTTACTCCAGATGTGGCGTTTGGCACGCACTGTTTTGAGCGTTTGCGAATGCTAATTTTGTACTTTCTGACTTGGGTATTGGGTCAGTCTTTTCATTTTGTATTGAGTCAGTCTTTTCATACTGAGTCAGTCGGGTTTGTCTTGTTGTATCGAGTCAGTCCTGTTGTACAAAGGTCGGGTGATTCTGGGGGTGTTACCTTGGGCAACACCATTTTGTTTTTCATTTGTCTTTCTGTTTTGTTTTGAGTCTGTTTCTGCCAGGGAGCCAGTTGTGCCAACAGATTTTGAATGGAACAGCAGTGATTTTCACACTCTTGTGTTTGCTTCTGCCGTGTGCCAGTTGTGCCATAAATTCTAAATGAGATGGCAGTATTTGACTAAGAACTCTGTCTTTTCTGTGCCTTGAAGTCATTGCATTGACCTAAGTTTTTCAAAACTTTTTCAAACACTGTGGTGAAAACGAAGAGGAAGGAATTCCTCGGGATTTTCAAAAATTTGATCAACTGAGAGAAAAAGAGGCATGCTAAGCCCTTAATGAATGAAATCATGCTTGTTAATGTGAGTACTGAGAAGGACCCTAGCTTTGATCCAGATTGGTTCTACCATCTTCTTGTGACGATTTGTCGCTTTCTTAAAACTTTCAAAAATGTTTTTCTTGATCTGCGAAGACCTGTGTGGAATCGCTCTTGAGATTGTGCAGCCTAGGATCGTTCTCAGCCTCGAGACTCGACCCCTTACTTTCAAACCTTGAACTTAGATTCAGAATGTTCAGAGGTCAATCATGATGTGAGGCCTGTGTGGCCCAATTTGAAGCAGCCCTCGAATAAGAGGCAAGAAAGTCAGATCAAGAAGATCAGATGTCACCAAAAGAAGCTTGTAAAGCTAGATTTGAAGCACCCCTGGAACTAGGGGCAAAGAATTTCAAATGTGCTTGAAGAGCCGAAGATGGATCATTCCACAAATCAAAGAAAGTCGGCAAGAATGCCAAGTCCGAGAAGGGAAGACAAAAGAAAGTATTGCTGAAAAGCAACAGAGTTCCTATCCACAACACTAGGGGCAATTCAGCCCCCATTGGATGGACTTCTACATCGTCGACAAAGCAATGACCATTCTCCGGATTCGGATGACGAGATTTCAAAACCATTTGACATGGACAAAGCTACACTTTTACCCTTGAGAGGCTCGCTGGGCCGAAAACCCGGAAGGGCGACCCAGGCAAAAGTTAGAGCAAGAAAAAGAAGAAAAAGAAAAAAAAAGAAAAATGCAAAGAATGAAAAAAAAGAAAAGAAGAAAAATGAATGAAGAAAATGAAAAGAAAAGAAATGAAAAGAATTGAAAAGAAAAAAGAAGAACAAAGCTATAAGGTTGAAAACCATAGCAGCGCCTTGGTAAAAGTTAGAGCCTAGAAGGAGAGGTTAAATACCCGAGTGTACCTTAACCCCGAACTACGTAAGGCTTGATTCCCATCTTTGGGATACGTAGGCAACTTCATTCTGAAGTCCAACCGTAAAACATTTCAAATTCGACTGTGTCCATGTAATGGTTTTGACCGTCCTTGCCTTCTCTGTATCCGAGAGTTTGGTCGCAATCATCGCTCTGAGGACTGACTACAATCTTGTTGATGCCATTTAAACAAGGGGCAACTTTCCGTTGTCATTCAATGCGCTGCGGTGCCGTCCAAACAAGGGGCAACTTTCCGTTGCCATGAAGTGTCCTTCAGACAAGGGGCAATTTTCAATTGCTATGGGTCTGAGGTTGTGCATCTCAAGAGTTGGTTCCGTGCTTGTTGAGCATTGGCCGTTTGCAAAATATTTTTTGAGAATTTTTACTGAGGTTGACTATTCTCTTGAAAATTATTCTATTTTTCCAAAAAACTGGACCATTTCTTGGACCCAAAAAGGGAAAATTTTCAGTGCTCATAGCCTGACTTGCATGATTTTAAATCAAAAGTTGAACAAGCATGTTAATCTAACTTTCATGTTGGTCAAAATTGTTTTAAAACCAAAACAAAAAAATGGTCCAAATGATGAACTAGGGGTACAGTTGAGTCAGGTGTTCTGTCTTTCCCCCATCGTCAACTACTCGCTAAGAAGGGAACTCTACCTGCCAAGAAGGGCACAACTGAAATTAACAAAAAGGGCTCTTACCCTCCAAGCAACGAGGTATCAAGCCAAGTGCGAAGCACGAACTGGAATGGGACAGGATATTCCACTCCCTTATCTGGACAAATTTGATCACATCCAAACTCCCGTGAGCATCGTCAGCGATGTCGGCCTGATTTCTGTTGCTACACACCCAATTGTAGCGTAGCCCCTCTGTGGGAGAGTTTACTATTGTGAGCGAAGAAAGAAGAATCTAGCGGAATGCTAGGGCAAGAGCCCACAACTACATTTATCCATCAACCACCGGGAAGGGATTGAAAATGAGAGATTGAAGAATAGAGATGTCTTGAGAAAAAGCGAGAAAAGGGTTTTGAGAGAAAAACTGAGCTTGAGGGCCGAGTGATGTGAGAATCACAAATGAGGAACGGTGGGAAATAATACCTGGTGAAACAGGCTCCCTGTGCGCATTTGAGTCTTTCGTTGCATTTTGTTTGTCTCGATCCTTGTTTTGAGTCGTTTCAAGTGTCAATAGATGTGTTTAGGTTGTTTACCTTTATTTTCCATTGTCGTGTAGTCTTTGTTGTGTTCAGTTGTAGGCTCAATACCCGGTTGAGAACTCATTTTCTCAATTTCAAAATTGATTTGTTGTGTGCTCAGAGTGCTGTGCCATTCTCCACATTTGTGCAAAAAAAAAAAAAGAATTTGTTCTTTCGAAAACTGCAGGGTTCACCCCCGACAAGTGTGAACAGTAAAACAAGGACCTATCTGAAGCTATGTGGGTTCCAGACTGCAAAGCAAAAGAAAAGAGGGAAAATCGAAGCATCTGAGTGTGTTTCACCTTCAGTGGATTCTGAGATTGTATTCCGAATGTACCTCTTCAGACCTTGTCAGTGTTCCGAAGAATGAGCGTGCCTCTATTCCAAGTGTAAGCCTGCTTCAAGTCAGAATGGCAATTAAAGCAGTAGCAGATGTTATCTCTCTCTAATATGAACAGGGTGTGCCCGTTTTTGAGCTGAATATATTGTGACCCCTCCGAGAGGTAAATCGGAGGTTATGTTTGAATTGGTCTTGTTAAGGCTTGTATTCCCTTACTCGGCATTTTGTTTCAAATATGCGTTGTCAAGCACATTCCAATTGCATTGTTATACACCCACTTCACTAGCATTGTTATGCTCATTCGTTGCATTGAGTATGCACATCTTTCTAGCATTGTTACGCTCACTACTTGCATTGTTATGCACCTTGTCACTTGTAATTGTCATTCTTTCTCCTCGTGCGTGCGACGGGTTAGACCTCCTCTGGTTTAGAGCATTTGGGATACGTTCCAATGCTTATACCTTTCTGAAACACCGGGATACGTCCCTATGTTTCTCTTTCCTTGCGGGACACCGAGATACGTCCCTATGTTTCTCTTTCCTTGCGGAACACCGGGATACGTCCCCATGTTTCTCTTTCCTTGCGGAACATCGGGATCGTCCTAATTTGGGATCGTCCTAAACATTGGGATCGTCCTAATTTGGATACGTCCTAATCTTGGGATCGTCCTAATTTCGATCGTCCTAATCTCTGGGATCGTCCTAAGCGCCGGATACATCCTAATTTAGGATACGTCCTAATCTTTGGGATCGTCCTAAACACTTTGGGATCGTCCTAAACATCGGATCGTCCTAATTTTTGGGATCGTCCTAATCTTTGGGATCGTCCTAAACAACGTAATCGTCCTAATTTAAGGACACGTCCCTAATCTTTGGGATACGTCCCCAACCACCGGGATACGTCCCTATGTTTCTCCCTCTTAGGTTAAGAGCATTCGGAATACGTTCCAATGTTTATACCTTTCCTAAACACCGGGATACGTCCCTATGTTTCTCTTGCCTTTCCGAAACACCGGGATACGTCCCTATGTGTCCCCTTCCTTTCTAACCTTTGGGATACATCCCTAACCTTTGGGATACGTCTTTAACCTCTGGGATACGTCCCTAATCTCTGGGATACGTCCTTATGTTTCTCTCTCATTGGTTAAGTGTATTTGGAATACGTTCCAATGCTTATATCTTTCTGAAACACTGGGATACGTCCCTAATCTCTGGGATACGTCCCTCCGTTTCTTTTTCTTTTCGAAACACTGGGATACGTCCCTACGTTTCTCTTCCTTTCGAAACACTGGGATACGTCCCTACGTTTCTTTTTCTTTTCGAAACACCGGGATACGTCCATACGTTTCTCTTCCTTCCAAAACACTGGGATACGTCCCTACGTTTCTATTTCTTTTCAAAACACCGGGATACGTCCCTATGTTTCTCTTTCCTTCCTAACCACCGGGATACGTCCCTATGTTTCTTTGCATGATCATAAGTTATGTTCGGCTTCTTGCATTGTCAGTTGCATTTTGCCCCTGCCTGCGGGCACATCTCTTTGATTATATTGCCTGTTTGTCCAAGTCTTCAGTCTTGTCAAAAATGGGTCATCTCTGGGCTTTGACACTCACTCCCATCATTGTTATGACTTACGAGTTCTGTCAAAGAGGGGCAACTGTTGACACCTCATTTTTGACCGCCCTTAAGACTTGGGCGTTACTGATGGTTTACTTGGTGGTAAAAGGTGTGTAGGGCAAAGGTTCAATTTCTTCGGCAAGGAGGGAGACAAATCTCAACTTCACACCCCATTTTGGACCAAAGCTATTTTGAATGGTTTTTAGACCTTAAAACCCTCTCTTTCAAAACATTTTTGAAATAAAGTTTCTGCGATGTTCCGAGGCTCGCATTTTGTCAAACGTTGTGCTTTTTGGTAAACCGAGCAAGGACAAAGTGGAAAGGAATGAAAGAGAGATGAAATCTTTGAAAAATCTTTCAAAACACCTTGCTTAGGGGTTTGAAGTTGAAGAAAAGAGGAGAAGAGGGGAGAAACCAAGTTGGAGAAGAAGATAGGCAAGAATTGCTAAGAGAGGGACGAGCAGTCCTCGCTAAATCAAGCATATTTGTCTATACACTTTGAGTTAAGCTATGAGGCCACCACCGTTGGAAAGAAGACTTCCGGGGCTTCATTTTTCATTCAAGAATCTCTTAAATCCGAGACCGGAGGGCAGAGATATGATTGGTTGAAGTTGGGCATAATCCCGGTTGGACCGAAACTGCGTAGCCTTCACTAAAACAAGCATAACGTTTTGTACAGTTGGAATTTTGATTCAAGGCTGGTTCCATTGGAAATCTTACTTCCGTGGCTTCAATTTTGACACAAGAATGACCTAAAAAGGAGTTCATATGAAGAAGTTATGCCCGTTTGAAGTTGGACCTGCAGAGCAGATTTTTCCTGCCGACCGGCCAAAACAAATGGCCGACCGACCAAATAGATGGCCGACCAGCCAGAAAAGATGGCCGACCGACCAAGTTTGCTAACCGACCTTCCAGTATTCTCTGATTGAATGGATGCTGTTGTGCCATTTGGAATGCCTGAGCTCTGCTCCCATGCGTGTGTGGCTATTTTCCACCCTTTGCACCCTTTTGACCCTCTTTTTGCACCCTTTGCTCAAAGCTTCTTGAGGAAGCTTTGAACCCTTGTCTTGGCTTCCTCAAGAAGCTTGCACCTTTGCATTAGCTTCTCTTAGAAGCTTGGTCCCTTTGACCCTTTTGTATAGCTTCTTTGAGAAGCTTTATGCCATTTCCTTGCTCTATAGAAGGAAGCCTCCTCCTCCATTGTTTTGGTTGAGCAAAAATCAGACCTAGGGCATATATATCTAATATATATACATCCTCTCTCTCTATATCTCTCTCTCTCTACATTTGTGTGTTAGAGGGTTCAAAAGGGACTTGTTCTTGGCCTATTGCACCACACCTCATAGCCATACACCACTACCATTGGACTGAGGTTCTTGGGAGGGCTTATTGAGCTCCAAAAGCTGGTTTTTGGCCCCTGAAGTTGCTGGTCTCGAAATTGGTCTTCAAGGGTAAGTTTCTTCCCTTTTTTAGCACTTTCTTGTACCTCATTTTAGCCTGTCTTTCTTGCTGGTTTGAGCTTGGTGTATAACATGAAAAAGTTCTCTTTTTTTTTTTTTATGTTTAAGATACTTCAGTAAGACCACTTTGGTGTTTGGGGTTGTTTGACCCCTCTTAGGCCTTGTTTGGCCTCATTTTTGTGCTTTTTTGTGAGCTTCGGGACCACCTTGTATTGGCCCTCCCACCACTGAAATCTAGAGGGATTTCAGTGGTGGAAATGTTTTTGAGGTCCTAAGAAGGAGAGGGCCATCCCCTCTCCTTGTTGTCTTGTTTGCTTGTATTTTTGGCCTTACAAAGGGGCCTATATTTGCACACCTCTTGAGATTAGTTCAGGCATTTTTCAGTGGGTTTTAGGACCCCTATAGGCCATTTCCAGAGCTGGTTTGGCCTTGTTGAATGTCCATCATGTATGTGCTTAATAACCTCTTGTATAGCCCTCTAAAGGAGCTCATCATTTTTGCATGTGTTGGCTTCATTTCAGTGGTTATTTAGGCATATTTTTACATGTTTTATTCACTGATTTTTGATGGTTTGGTCAGATTTCATATGCTTCACATACATGCCATACAAATCATGCTTACTAGCCTATGTTGCATGTTGTTTTGGCCAAGCATGCTAGCTTATTTTGGCTACATTTCATACATGTTTTAGCATTATTTTGGGCTGCATCGGGACTATTTGTGGCTGTCTTCATCATTCGAGCATCGCTTTGCATGTTTATAGTGTATTGCATTTCACTAGCTTTAGTGCTTAAGTCCTTAACAATGCATTACATGAGTGTTTGCATGCCTTGGAGTCATCTTGGAGTCAGTTGGCATGCCATTTCAGATCTGGAACATGCACCATTGTATGCCATATTTCCTCCTTGCCATGTTTTGGTAGAGTTATGTTTTTGTGCCTTAAGCTTGGTTAATGCATTGTGCATGTATTCCATGTATTTTGTTGCCTCATTTGCATTATCATGGCCACTGTTTTGGGCCTAGTATAGGGCCGCCCAAATTAGTTTAAGTCCACTCTTTACATGTTGTTACATGTCTTACACTTTGCATGTCTTGATTGCATCATGTCTTGCATGTCCACTAGCTTGCATACTTGTTCATTGCTTGCTTGTTTGCATTGCCATGCTGCATACTTAGCTTCCATGCCTAGGTTGCATAGCATTTTGCATGCATGCCTTGCCTCTTGAAATCAAGTGATAGAGGTTGGGCCTTTATGTGTTTATTTGGTTTGCATCTCATTTGACATAAAAGTGCATACTTGGTTTCTTGGGCCATCACGCATTGAAATCTTGGCGATTGGTGGTCCGAGAATCGAGAACCATGTCCCTTTGAGTCACAAACATGATAAGGGGTGTGTTGGTGCACACATTTGCTTGAAATGTATTGCCATGCCTTGTTTTGCCCTCTTCTTTGTCAAAACAGTTCTTAGAAGACATGGCCGGTCGGCTACATATAGTGCCGACCGACCAACAATTGGTGGCCGATGGCTTCACAAATGGCCGATGACCATCCGGGAATGGCCGGTGGTGTTCCCACTTGGTCGGTGGTGCTCCACAGTGTCCATGGAGTATACCTTGGGAGTTGTGCAATTTTCAGAATAGCAGAGCAGGGAAAACAGAGGCAAACTTGTGCATGGCATTGGATTTTCGAGCAAAGCCGAACATGCTTGCATGCATCCCTCTTCCCGAGGCCATTTTACTGCTTTAAATAGTTTAATTGATTTGTTAATTAGTTAAGGGTTTGTAATAATTAATTAGCTAGGATAGTTAATTATTTATTCGGTTTGTATTATTATTCGGTCCCTCCGAGTGAGGGCGTATTTGTAATAAGTGTGAGTGCGTGTGTGCATGTCTTCCAACCCCCACTTCTTTCTCCCTTTTACTTAGCTGCTTTGATGGTTAGTATTAGGACATATTTAAATTAGCATACCTTATGCTATGCATGCGTGCATCCATTCATTTGTCTTACATGCAAGACTCGGCATCATTCTAACTGCATCTGTATTTCAATTCCAAATTGAATACGTGTTAGTTGTAGCATTTCACATGTCATCGTAGATTAGCCGAGCCTATCTTAGTTGCATTAGCCATCTTAACATGAACTAGGATCATGCATGATTACTAACTAGTTTCTGTTTTGGCACGGAGTACTAGGTAAGCTTTTATGCTTTAGTATACCGCATGCGTGTGAGTGTTGCCATAATAGCGTGATTGTCATGAGGCTAGCTGCTTATGTGATATAACTGCTTGAATGCCTGTGGATGGAGGTTGAATTACCTAAATTGGAATAATGCATTAAAACTGTGAGTTTTAAGCCCACTAGATAGTGGCAAAACCTTATTTTCTAAAGCCCACTTGGGGGTGGCAAAATCTGTATTTTAGCCTACTTGAGAGTAGCAAACCATTTTCAAAACAAACATGAAATGTTTTGTTCCAATTTAGGCGATTTGGTCTATACTTGTTTCTTTGTCATAACATAGTAAATCTAGGCTAATAACCGGAATAAGAACACATAACGTTTTCAAAATTGGATATCATGATTAGTAGAGGCCGGTCTTCAGACCGGGCGAGAGGGGGTGCTCATAGCTGACCTTCCCCAATCATACCCAAGTTCCCAAGCCGAGGCAACTTTGGTGATGACGGACACGTGGCCTTTGGCACCGAGTCAGGGTTTCCTAAATTTCCCCATTAAAAAATATTTAGGTGGCGACTCTGTATCTAGCAAAGCAGTCCATGTTTGGCACTTCTTTCAAAATTTGTTTTTCTCAAAACGATTTGCCAGATTTGGACTCTTTGGTTCAGATTTAGAACCGTGACAAATCGAGTCTGAACTGTAGTAAGCCCAATATGAACAGAACGGGAGTTCATCCCCCTGGGGCGTTCAGGGACGTGTTACACGTTACTAGAGTTCCGGTTAGAAATAGCATTGATCAAGTGCTTTTCCAACAAGACTCACAGAAACCCAAGGATCCAATCAATAACCTAGAAACTAAATCCCATACCCAATTAGTCATGTAAACATGTTATCACATAAGCACATAACATCACATCTAAGTCTCTAACAAGTGAGACAAACCCATTGTGATACTAATCACTTCCCACGTACCTAAAGTATTAAAACTCGGTACGCTTTGATACCAAGTTGTCACGCCCACAAAATAAACCCATAATATTATACAATCACAATAAAGAAAAGGGATCTCATATTATAATTATCAGAGTATTCTTACAAAAAGTATCACATGTTGACGACAAAAATAAATGCCCTATAGGCTTACAACTTTCCAAGTCAACACTTGGTTACAAAAGAAGAGAGTACTAACTTTACACAAAAGAAGCCCTTGGCTTGATATACATGTAATACAACAACAATAACAAAAAAAAAAAAAAAAAATCTTTAGCTCCCACAACAATCCATGCTAAGATCTCGAGGCGGACACGATGCACGAACACGAAAATGATGTCCCATATAGGGTGAGCCGCAGCCCAGTAGAAATATACTAAACCAACTATAAATAATGACTAAAATAATAGTGTTTGATAGATGGTCCACACTTATATTCCAACTTATATCATATTACAGTTTCATGACAGTGATGTCCATGTTACAATTCATTTTCCATTTCTTATTCGACTCTAAGTTTGAAAACAAGGCTTAGAACTTGGCCAAACAATTTAATGAGATTATAACTCATCACTAAAATACTTTTGAAATTCATGATAGATACACGTTCTAGTGCTGTATCAATAACACATAAAATCACTTCCATACTTCACAAATGATACACATTGTAGTGCTGTATCAATAAAACAAGAACACTTCCATACTTCACAAATGATACACATTGTGGTGCTGTATCAATATATCATAGAAACAGTTCTATACTTCACAAATGATACACATTTTAGTACTGTATCAATGAAACAATTTCCGGTTTAGAGGTTCATCCCCCATCTTCCCCTAAACCGTGGAGTACATCCCTCATCTCCTTCCACACAAAACAATGTATATAAGCAATTATCATGTACAAGTTCAATCAATCAATACAAAATTTGATGTATTATACCAACCGCTATATTTGATAGCATACTCAATTGATTAGTTCTAGTTTGCCTAATCATCATGCATTGTCTACAACAATCAAGACTATCCTCCACTGATAGCCCAAAGCAGTTATTTCTAAACAGAAAATAAATGCACCAAATGGATAAAATATCAACATTTAGTCTAGGTGAGCGATAAATTAATCCAACTACACCCTTTGATCCCATACCTTTCCAATTTGAATATTTCCTATTCAATTTCTCATTTCCCTAAATTAATTATACAAATTAATTTATCATAACAATTAGGGCTTTTCTCCATATTCTCAACATCAACCCTAAGGTTCCATTTTCATCAATAATCCAACATTAATTCCTTTTCTCAAAGTATTACATACATATGGGTTTATATAAATGAAAACCCCCTCTTTTGTAAATTACACAAAGATCCCAAACTTTTCCAATATTACCCAACAACCCCAATATATCAAAATGCCAAAATTTAAAGACAAAGCTCATAAGATGGAGTAGGATATCCCTACCTCAAAGTTAGAGCTCAAGCGAAGATGAAGACGAAAACTCAACGTGCTCCAAATTCAATAATTTTCAGATTAAAACAAAGCCCTCAACACCCTCTATCTTTTATACAAAGAGGCTAGGCTAGGAACTCACTAGAATGAGATGAAACCTTAGAGAGAAGGTTTGTAGAGAGAGAGAGAGAGAGAGAGAGAGAGCTCAGATCTAGGGTTTGTATAAAGAAGAGAATGAAAAAGTGAAGTGTAATCCCGGCTAGTCTCTTGATATCGTATGACACCTTTCGGCGTAGAATAGGGCCTTTCGGCGTCAAGCACAAAAACTGAACCCGCTCGAGCGCAAGAAGACCCGCTCGAGTGCCAAGACACAAGAATAAAATACATCCGCTCGAGCATAAAAGGGAAAGATGCTCGAGCGTTGATTTTCCCCTTCTAGTACTTTTACAGAAAATGAACTACCCGCTCGAGCGCTAAGATACCTGCTCAAGCGCGACCTGTCGAGCGTAAGAAAATCCGCTCGATCGTGAAAAACACACCTGCAGAAGTTTTTGCAAAGGCACGAAATACTGAGAGGGTGTAAACCTCGCTCCAGTGCAATAAGACCCGCTCGAGCAGATCACCTGAAAACTAGGCAACAAAATTTGAGACTTAGGCTCAACCAACTTGTAACACACCTGCCCAAAACATCCTAAAACTCAAACACACGGAATTAAAGGATAACAACAAGATATACAACCACCAACTCCACGGAACCTAAGCCCGGAATACAACAATCAAAGGAAGGGAAACCGGGATCGCTATAATTTTGGCCATGTTCTAAACTGATTTTATTCATGATTTGGGCTTCCTTAGCTCTGTTTTGAGGTCCCATAGTCGAATGATGCTTGCTATGCATGCTTGTTGTGTAATACCCTTGCCTAGCTTCGAGCTTTGAAGCCTCTTGCATGTTTAATTTGAGTTGTTTTCATGTTTTGGCATCATTGAACATGTTATTTCAGAGCTTATACTTGTGCCTTGTTCCCATGTTTTCCACTCTTGAAATGCGTTTCAGAGTTGTGCTTGTATGCCTCATTTATGGGCCATTGCATGAGCTTCATTTTTGTGCATTTCAAGCCACTATTTTAGTCCATTTTGCCACTGTTTTGGGTCTGCATAGGGACTGTTTGGGGTTGGTTTGGTCATTTGGGCATCGCTTTGCATACCTCTAGTGTAATGCACTTCACTAGTTTCGGTAATTGTGCCATCCAACATGCATCGGGTGAGTTGTTTGCATGATTCGGGACCATCTTGTATGTCATTTTAGAGCTGGAACATGTGTCATTGTATGCCATATTTCATCCTTGTCATGCTTTGGTAGAGTTGCACTTTGTTCCTTAGGTTTGGTCCCTTGCATTTGTGCATGTTTGCATGTACCCTGTTGCCTCATTTTCGTCATATTGGCCACTGATTTGGGTGTGGCCGAGGCCCATCCACTTTGGTTTAAGTCCATCTTGCATTGTGTATGCCATCTAGTCCATGTTCCTGCATGATTTACCATTGCATTGTGTGTGTTTTGTTCATCTCATTGTGTATGTTAACTTCACATGTGCATTGTATGCCATATAGTATCATGTGCATTGAGTATGCCATTGTTAACTCATAGCATCGTGTATGCTAGTTGCACGTTTGCATGTCATCCTTTGCATGTTTGCATGACTAAGTTGCATTGCATTTAGGATTGCATGCTAGAGTTGTATTTGTACATGCATTATTTGTTGCATTTTGTTTGGAATAGGAGTTAGTCCAAACATGGGAAACGAGGAACATTTTGTACTCAAAGTGACGAAACGTGCCTCAATTCCCAGTTGCCGACATTCTTGACTACCCATGATGGAGTTGTTGGCTTTAGGTGCTTATATGTGTATTCATGTCCCATTGAGTCGTGCAATTCGACTCCTCGGCCATCATGCATCGAGATGCGTGATTAGTGACCTAAGGATCGAGGACTACACTCCCTAGAGCTTATGCAATGATAGGGAGAATGGTCGTGCACACATGTGTTGCAAATACCTTGCTTTCTCTCTCTCTCTCTCTTGCCTTTGTTGCAGAAAATGCAGAAACCAAGAGAAGAAACTGGTCGGCCGACCAAGTTTTCTGGCAGGCCGACCACCTTTTCTGGTTTTCACCACCAAGGGTGGTCGGTAGGTGGTCTCCAATGCCTATAGCTGGTCGACAGCCTCCCCCTAGATTCCCAGGGTAGAGTTTCATCTCCTTGGAGCTTTGTGCAAGTTTCTGAAATCAATCACAAACAAAGACGAGCTGGGGCATCGCGATGGATTTCTCGACAAGGTGACTCAAGCATGCATTCATCCTTTATCATTCAAAGCAGAGTTGAGGCAGCCCATTTTACATAGTTTGCATGCTAGTTTAGTTAATTTGTTAATTATCTAATGTTGTGTAATAATTAGTTAATTCGATTCTGTATTATTTATTCGGACCCTCCAAGAGAGGGCAATGTTGTAATAAGTGTGCGTGTGTGTGATAGATGTCTTCCAACCCCACGTCTTTCTCCCTTTTATTTACCAGCTCATGATGGTTAGTTTTAGGGCACGTTTCAATTAGCATCCTTATGCTCATATGTTTGCATCCATTCACCTATTTTGCATGCACTGGGGTCGGCGTATCGTAGTAACTGCATCGTATTTCAATTCCAAGTTGAATACATGTTACCTGTAGCATCTCATATGCCATCTTAGAATAGTCGAGCCTATCTTAGTTGCATTCTTGCATGTGTTGCATTAGGCATCTCAGCATAGTTAGGATTCATGCATGTTTTCTAATTAGCTTATTTCTTTGGCTCAGAGTACTCGGTAAGTGTTTATGCTTTAGCATCCTTGCATGCGTGTGAGTGACTGCCACGATAGCATGCTTACCATGAGGCTATGTGCTTATGTGATATAACTGCCTGAATGCCTGTGGATGAAGGTTGGGTTGCTTAAATTGGAATAATTTGTCGAAACCCGTGTTTTAGCCTACTTGCGAGTAGCAAACTTCAATCCATTTTCAGAACAAACGGATATGCAATGCTTTGTTCCAACTTAGGCAATCCAGTCTATACTTGTATGCTGTGCGCATCACATAGTAATTCTAGGTTAATAATCGGAATAAGAGCACATGTGTTTTCAAAAACAAAATATCATGTTTAGTAGTGTCCGATCTTTGATTAGGCGAGCAGGGGTGCTCATAGATGACCTTCCCCAATCGTACCCAAGTTCCCGAGCCAAGGCAACTTTGGTGATGACGGACACGTGGCCTTAGACAACGAGTCAAGGTTTCCTAAATTCCTCCAAAAATAAAACATTTAGGTGGCGACTCTGTATCTGGAAAAGCAGTCCATGTTTGGCACTTCTTTCTAAAAATCAGTTTTTCAAAACGATTTGCCGGATTTGGACTCTTTGGTGATTTATCGATCTTGCATTGCACTTTGTGAGATTAGATTCAGAACCGTGACATTGAGTCCAAATTGTAGTGAGCCTAATGAACAAAACGAGATCTTCCCCGGGACGTTCGGGGCACGTCTACAGTTTCTGGCGACTCTGTTGGGAATTTAGAGAACTTGACTCGAACTCATGATATCTTGTTTTGATTACACTCATGTGTCTCTTTGCATTGCATTTGCATTGGTGTGCCTAGGATACCGTGTTTGCCATCTGCTATTCCTGAACGGTTTGCCGGAGGCTCGCTTTGAGAAGCGTGCCATAAGGCTGACAGGTTATGGGCTTTGCCACGATAGGAACACAAACCTTGATTTTACTGGGGCACCCTTTTTTACCATTCGACCTAGTGCATATTCGGAATCCGTTGTGACCATTCCAAGCTAGGACAGGTTGCTTACCCGATTGTAGGTTGTGTGAAACCGCTGCGTGTGTAGTGAAACCCTAGGTCCTGACAAAATAGGACAGGAAAACCCTCCCCCAACATAGGGGTGTTTTGGCTCTCACTTGTTTGCTATGTACTTTTAGAGTGCGTCTCTACAGGAATGCATGTATCAGTTTACAAGTTTGGGTATCAGGCCTGGGGGCACCAGTATCGGTATTATGGAAATCGGTTATCTATGGGTATTAGATTCAGATTTGGGGGCAGTAATTTGGGAACAATGATCAGTGTTTGAGAATAGTGTATTCAGCTTATCAATTGCGTGTTGTTATACCCAATTGTGTGTTGTCTTTATTTAAAATTTGTTATCTTTGTCCGTTTTCATTCATTATTTCCTTATTACTGCTTTATTTATCTTTTTGTTAGGTAGTTTAGCACAATAGCTTCTGACCAAGCAGATATTCCCCAAGCACTCTGGACAAGAGGTCACAGACTCCATCGATCTGAGGATCTAGTAGACGGACAACCGGTGTTCTATTCTTTACCCCCGGTTGTTAGGCGAGGTCGATGAAGTGATGTATCGGTACTGATTGCGAGCGATGGCCTTTGACTAGTCAGGTTGAGATTTCTGAGTCTACTGCAGAGACAGATATACCAGCAGTTCAGTTAGATCAGGGCAGTATGGCGGAGATGGAAGAAATGATGCGCCAACTCCAGGAGAGTATGAAAATCATGCAAAAAGACGTTGTCCGTCAAGCAGAATTTGCCAAATAGCAGGCTGAGCTCATGGCTCAACAGGCGGAGTTAATTACCGAACTCGGCTGACAAGTGGGGCATCCGCTGACACCAAGCTCCTCCACCAAGAGTCCCGATACCGGGGAGGCGACAAATGTCGAGAATATCTAGGAGGATATAGACATCCCGGCGAGTGGCTCGCCCGATTCTACCTCAACTATCCAAGGCACCCACTCCTATCAATCAACCAGATTCTCCCTTCGAATTTGAGGTGGATCCCACGGCATTAAAAGTGAGCAAGCTTGAAAAGCTGTTCAAAAAATCGCAAGATGTGAAGTCCATTATGGACATTGAGGATGGGTATACCGACGCAGCCGTGACGCTGCCAGATAGATTTAAGATGCCACACATTGATCGATTTGATGGATCTGGCGATCCCATGGTGCATCTGCGGTTGTTCTCAGACATACTAAGGCCGATGGGCCTCACCAGATTATAGAAGCTTTCCTTATTTGGCCGGACCTTGCCAGGTGTAGCAGCCATCTGGTATGCAAAATTGGAAGACGATGTTAAGAGGAATTGGGATGAGATGGCTGAGGCTTTTGTCGCTCAGTACTCCTATAACACACAGATTGAGATCACAACTCATGATCTTGAGACGACTAGACAGGAGCCGAAGGAGAGCTTTTCTGAATTTGTAACCCGCTGGAGGGCCAAGGCCTTAATGATGACCCTTAGGCCAACTAACAAAGATCAAATACGAATGATTGTGCGCAATCTCCAACCTAAGCTCATGCAAAAAATGATCGTACTCCCCTTCCCCACCTTTTCAGATTTACATGAGATGGGGGTACAGATCGAGGATGCTTTGAAGTAGGGTCTGATCGACAATGACAGAGAGCAACCCAGGAGAACCTTCAACCGCAACACAAATGCTGGCTCGAGCAGTGCTACAACTGCCAGAGCCTCGGAAGTAAGCGTGGTCACCACCACCCTCCCCCCCAAGAGCCCTTGCGGCTACACCATTCACTGGTGCGTCCGGTAGCAACCCATAAACAACCAAATACCAACCTCGAGGCCAAAGAACCTTCACCCCATTATGTATGCCCCTGTCCAAAGCTCTGGGGGTTTTAATCAAGAAAGGGCACTTGAAGCCCCTGGAGCCGCAGCCATTGCCAAATCCACTACCTCCCTCTTATAACCCGGCGAAGTATTGCGCCTTTCACCAGCAACATGGTCACAATACCAACCATTGTTTTAGATTGCGTCACGAGATTCAGGATCTCGTTGACAATAGGGTGATTATGCCTTCAGAAAAACCCAACGTCACAACCAACCCTCTCCCACCACACAGTCAAGCTCCACGTCCCAAACGAATCAACTTTATCCAGACCGGGGTCATGTCATACGACCCCAGCATATATATCACCTCGTCCCACCTACCCAAGTCGGAGGTGTTCCTTCCTGACAGCACTGACTTGTGCATGTTGGACATCTCCCGAGCCCAACTTGAACCAATGGTGGTGACCATCGAAGATGGAACAGGGATGATTTCGGAGGAAAGTCGCACTGTTGATTCAAGGTGCGAGAAATTGGGAAGCTGTCTTTGAGAAGGCGTATGATCCAGTGGCTACATTATGACGATGGGCGGTGGTCCGAATGTGGAATTGCCGGTGGGGGCAGAAATTTGTGTAATACGGGGAAATGGACTTGATAAGAGGCTAGATGACTTAGCAGCTCTGGATGGGGACCTTACTAACCTTTAGTTTTTCAACGAACAAGATCCGGAAGACACAACAGTCAACTGGTTTGATTTTGAGGAGTTAGTAGAGGTTACAGGGTGGCTTGACGACCAACCAGATATTGTTGAAGAATCTCAGCTGGAAAAGGGCCTGTCAGGGGCAAGGACATCAATTGTGGCCGGAAGGGCCGGGGATCATAATACATCGCCGAAGAGCACCGGTGCCAAGAATTTCGCTCAAAATTTGGGCATTTTGAATATAGGGAATGTTGAATAGCAAGCTGTACTGATGCAGTTGGAACAAGAAGGAATCGAAGACTTTGAGAGAGCCAGAAAAGCCAAGGCCCCTGTGGGGACTGAACCTACTATGTGCACAAAGATAAAGCGTGCTGCGAGCACCTCGACGGAAAATCTTTGCGAGTATAGGGATAGTTACAGTGAGCAGGCAACGGTGTCATCTTGCCGATGGAATGTGGTGGGAGGATGATGATCTATGTCTTGCCCACACAGATGAGGATTAGGGGAGCAATCAATCGGACGATACCTGGTATATTGGTGAAGTTGACCATATGACTAGGAGTGGGCGGTATTTCAAGCCCCCACACCTAGATTAGCCAGAGGCATCTGGGAAGGAAAGGGAGGCAGAAAAGCAAAAAGAGAAGCTACTTGAGGAAGAGGCCGTGCTGAAGCAGTTGAAAAAGATACAGGCAGACATCTCCATCTGGGGATTGCTTATGGCTTCACGTGTTCATAGACAAGCTGTCCTATCGATAATGGACAAAGCCAAACTTTCAATAGACACCACGCCTGAACAGTTGGTAGGACTGGTCTTTCTGGGAGTAGATTTCCCAACGTTGACCTTTTCTGACAAGGAACTGCCACCTGAGGGTGCAAATCATAACAAGCAACTCTACATCTCTATGGAGTGTAGAAACCAATGGATACTGGTGGTTCTTGTCAACACAAGATCCGTCATTAATGTGTGCCCGTCGAGGACGGCATATGCAATTGGGTTGAAGCCTGCGGACTTTGCGCCAACTGCCCAGGTGATAAGGACATATGACAATACAAGCAGAGAGGTGATGGAGACCGTGCAGATTCAGACTAAGGTTGGTCCAGGACAACATGAGATTGACTTCCATGTCTTGGATGTTCCCGCAACCTTCAATTTACTCCTTGGGCGGCCGTGGCTGTACCAAGTGAAGGCAATCTCTTCCACCCTGCACCAGATGTTAAAATACCCCCACGGGAAGGGGGTGGCTATAGTTTTTGGGAATTCATCAATCCATCCACCGCTAGAGGTGTCTACACCAGTTTTGGAAATCGAGCATGGCATGGAGGATGTCTTTTTATCGGGATTTACCTTAGCCGAGGCCCGGGTCATTCAAAACATTTTAGCTGATAATGAGGGGTTGTATGTCGTATTTGTCGGTGTATCTCATGAACAAGCTTGACATATCCTCGATGGGACTGGAAAAAAGTGGCCGGAAGGGCATTGCAATATCGACCGAAGTGCTGCACAATCCGCATACCTTTGGCTTGGGTTATCTGCCCACCAAAGAGGACTGGGTGAGGAAAGGCAAGGAGATAGCCGGGAGAGCCAGAGCAAAGCGGGCAGGGAAGGCTTTTGAGTTGATGCATCGACCCATCCAGGGTACCCTAAACGGACGCTTTGTCGAGAGGCGAGACTTTCCATTTTGTGGCTTCCCAGAGCCATGGCTAAATGCGGAGAAGAGGCGCCTGCCGGGATTTGAGATCTTCTTCGACCTGTAGTTATCCAGGGATGATGTTGCCGAAGAGCAGACAAACCCATTAGCTGAGGTTAAACAGAGTAAGGAAGTGGATTCCGAAAGCGCCGAAATTGAAATGGGGGTAGCATTGGCTTGTCCACTTTCAGATCCTCTGATCGAACAGAAGTGCTTGGGGGATAACTTCTCGGTGTCTATGATTGGGAATGAAATGGCTGCGAGCCCACCGTCAAACATTTTGGATGCATCCATCGCACCCTCTCTCATCTGGCGATCTGAGGAGGATTTTTATCAAGCAGATTGGTCGTAGTGGTAGGAGTCGATTCCACGAAGTCTGTAGAGTCGATTAGGTTCCATCTCTCGTCGAGTCCGAGTCGATATTCACGGGGTGACAACCCGGATGCCTGATCTGTCTAGGTCATCTTTTTCTTTCTCTTTTGAGTCTGTTATATGAGAGAGAATCGACGATTTGGAAATGCTTAATGAGAATGAAGTGGCTGTGGCTTCTGATTACTTTTCTGTGCCTTTGATTTATTGCATTAATCTGGACTTTCAAAATTTTGATGAAAACGACGAGGAAGAAATTCCTCCAGTTTTACAATGATTAATTGATGAAGAGCAAGGGAGATTTGTTAAACACTTGGTTGATGAAATCACTGCAGTTAATGTGGGTACTGAGAAGGACTCGCGGCTGGTCCAGATTGGGTCCATGTTGTCTTCGGAGGAGCGCGAGCGCTTAGTCGCTTTATTAAAAGATTTCAAAGATGTTTTCGCGTGGTCCTATGAAGATATGCCTTGAATCGATCCTGAGATTGTATAGCACCGGATCCCTCTTGACCCGAGGCGGGCAGTTAAGCGAAACTTAGAAGGATGCGGGTTGGGCTCTCAAGATTAAGGAAGAGGTCACCAAAAAAATTGACGCATGATTCCTGCTAGTATCAGAATACCCAACTTGGTTGGCCAACATAGTTCCAATGCCGAAGAAGGATGGTAGGATCCGGGTATGCGTGGATTTCAGGGATTTGAATAGAGCCAATCTGAATGATGAATTTCCTCTGCCGCATATCGACAAGTTAGTAGACTTCACAGCGGGGCATGCTTTGCTTTTGTTCATGGATGGTTTCTTAGGCTACCACCAGATTATGATGGCACCCGAAGACCAGGAGAAGACTACTTTCACCACACCGTGGGGGACCTACTGTTACAGAGTGATGCCGTTTAGGTTGAAGAATGCTGGAGCTACATATCAACGAGCCGCAACCACGATCTTGCATGACTTGATCCACAAAGAGGTTGAGGTGTACGTGGACGACATGATTGTCAAGTCCAAAGAAAGAGAGGGCCACTACACCGTCTTGCAAAAGTTCTTCCAAAGGATCAGAGAATTCTGGTTGCAGCTGAATCCTCAGAAGTGTATGTTTGGTGTTCTGGCGAGGAAAATCTTTGGGGTTCTTGATTAGACAGAGAGGTATTGAAGTCAACCCTTCCAAAATCAAGGCCATCTTAGAAATGCCACCACCAAGGACTGAAAATGAGGTGAGAGGCTTTCTGGGTAAAGTGCAATTCATAAGACGGTTTATCTCAAAATTAACCTTGACTTGTGAACCACTTTTTGGTCTCCTGAAGAAAGGAAAGAGGTTCCAATAGGACGGCCGATGCCAAGCTGCTTTTGAACAAATCAAGCAATACTTACAGAACCCACCCGTGTTGACACCGCCTGAGCCAGGGAAACCGTTGATTTTGTACCTTTCAGTGACTAAAACTACAATGGGCTGCATGCTTGCACAGAAGTCTGAGGACAAGGTGGAGCGAGCTATCTACTACTTGAGCAAGAAGATGTTGGATTACGAGACTCGCTACACTCTACTCGAGAAGGCTTGTTTGGCCTTGGTATGGGCTACCAGGAAGCTGCGGCACTACCTGTTAGCTCACTCCGTAATATTGGTTTCAAGATTAGGTCCCATCAAATATCTCTTCGAGAAATCGGCACTTACGGCTAGGCTAGCTCGTTGGTTGCTTCTACTTTCTGAATTCGATCTGAAATATGTGACTCGCAAGTTTGTAAAGGGGAGAGCAGTAGCGGAGTTCCTAGCCGATCACCCAGTGGAAGGGGATGAAGCAGTTGAGTACTTATTCCCAAACGAGGCCATTTTGTATGTCGAGGATGAAACTTGGACGATGTACTTTGACGGAGCATCAAACCAATATGGGTATGGGATAGGGGTATTACTAATAGCACCCAACAATTTCTGTATCCCTCTAGCATTTAAACTCTGGTTCAAAGTCTCGAACAACGAAGTAGAGTATGAAGCATGCATTGCTGGTTTAGAAGCAACCCTAGAACTAGGGGCAAAATGGTTGGACATCATCGGGGACTCGAACCTTGTTGTATCCCAAGCTAAGGAAGATTGGAAAGTCAAAGAAGAAAAAATGAGAATGTACCATCAGACCTTGGACTTGCTGATTCCTCGGTTTGAGAAGCTGAACTTCGCTCATCTACTAAGAGAGTACAACAGGTTCGCAGATTCACTAGCAACTCTATCTTCCATGATAGACATCCCTTTTGGAGTCCGGATGTGTCCGATCATTATCGACCAAAAATTTGCACCGACCTATGAGCTAATTGCTACCATAGATGAGGTTCAAGATGAGAACCCCTGGTATTAAGATGTTTGGAATTTCTTGGAAAAAGAGACGTATCCACCAGGGGCAAATGCCAAAGATAAGAGGGCATCTGAAGAATGGTGCTCAATTCATCATCTGCGGGGTAAAGCGTACAAGAGAGGTCATCTGAGGATGCATAAGGCGTGTGTTGATCTTTGAAGAATCGGCGCTGATGGAGGCCATCCATAGAGGAGAGTGCGGAGCGCACATAAACGGGGTGATGCTAGCTTGGAAAATCCTCAGACAAGGTTATTACTGGTCCACCATGGAGGAGGATTGTATCGGCTTTGTGCGGCGATGCCACAAGTGTCAAGTCCATGCAAATCGCATGAATATCCCGCCGTCAAAGCTGTACAATATGACCATACAGCCATTTTCGGTTTAGGGAATCGATGTGATCGGCTGTCACTCCAAAAAGGGTCTAATGGGCATGAGTTCATTAAGTCGCGATAGATTATTTCACAAAGTGCATTGGCCCAATCTTATGCGGTGTTGAAGGCTTCTACGTTGCAAAGTTCATCAGAACAATATCATCTGTCGCTGAGGTCCCCAAAGCGAGATTATTTCAAATAACGGTTCCCACTTCAAGAAGGAAGTGATTGACTTGTTGGAAAAATACAACGTGGCTTTTATAAGTCATCCACATATCGACCCGCAGACCAATGGAGTAGTTGAGGCCGCCAACAAGAATATCAAACACATTTTGCGAAGATGGTGGAAATCTAGGGTGGCGGATAAGTTGCCATTTGCTCGTGGGGCTACGAATGTCAATTAGAACTTCTATTAGGCGACTCGTATTTATTAGTTTATGGAATGAAGGTCGTTCTACCTATTGAAATTGAGGTTCCGTCATTGAGAGTCTTTGGTGAGTGTCGGATAGCCAAGCAGTTAGCGTGAAGCAGATTTGAAGAACTCATGCTCTTTGATGAAAGAAGACTGGAAGCACTGTACCATGTTCAAGGTTATCATCACAGAATTGCCAGGGCTTTCAACAAGAAGGTTAAGTTCCAGAATTTGAAAGAAGGAGATTTGGTGCTCAAAGACAACCGAGCTCCCATCCATGACCCTAGGGGCAAGTTTAGACCCAATTAGACCGGTCCCTACATCATCAAGTCTATCTGGTCGGGTGGAGCTGTTGTTCTGATGGACTTAGATGGCCTAGAGTTCTCACAGTCGATCAACATAGACAAGTTGAAGAAATATTACCCCTAAGAGGCTCGCTAGGCCGAAAACCCGAAAGGGCGACCTAGGCAAAAGTTAGAGCACAGAAAATTGGAAATTAAAAAAAATTTGAGCTCGCAAGGTTAAAAACCCGCAAAGGGCGGCCTTGGCAAAAGTTAGAGCGTAAAAGGTAAGGGTTAATACACGAGTGAACTGGTAGAACTACGTAGACTTGATTCCCATCTTGAGAATCGTGGCAACTTCATCACGAAGTCGACCATAAACATTTCCCCGATCAACTTCGTCCATTTGATCATCTCGGGCACCTTTATCTATTCAGTATTCAAGAGCTCGGTTGTGATCTCCAGTGCAGTGCTACTTAGACTAGGGGCAACTTTCTAGTTGCTGGGATCCGGGGTTGTGCATCTCAGTGACAGATCTCAGGCATGTCCAGTTCTGATCCATATCGAAAATGGTTTTGAAAAGTTTTAATAAAAGTTGATTTTCCTCAAATTAATCTTTTTACAACTTAGACCATTTTTGGACCAAAGCGGAAAATTTTCAGTACCCACAACCTTCAATTTCATTGATTTCAATACAGAGTTCTCCTGCTCTTGCATACAAATTGAAGTTGCTTTTTTATTACATTCATAAAGAAAACTTGAAAGTACTGATAAAGCAATAAATCCAGGGCATAGATAAGTTAGGTGTTCCTACGCCCCCTCCCAGAGCTGGTTGAAGCTCCTGATGCCAAGCTAGGCCCAATCGGTGTCTCTTCATTGAGCCAATCTATGCACTCATCAGACAAGGTGCAACAGAAGCTGGGAACGGAGGCCAGAAGCTCTCTCGACCTCTATGCCGTGGCATACCGAGCTAGCTGTGCGCCTCGGACCGAAAATGCAGCGGGGTACTCTATCCCCTCTGCCGGGCAAATCTGATCATGGCCGAACTAGTGCTAGAACCAGAAAGGAAAGTAGAACACAAGTGTGTTAGGTCGATCAACTGAATCCCGGGCTGGCGAGACATACTGTAGCTCATTGCCGGTAGATTGAGCTAAGGATAGCGCCAAGCAATGCGGTCTGCGGAGAAATTGCACATCCAATCAAATCACCATCCCTCATCCAGGGCATCGACTAGACGACGTCGGAAGAAGTAGCCGCGAGCTGAGTATGTTGGGCAAGAGTCCACAACCTACAACTTATCCATCAACCACACCTGGGGAGGGATGAAAAATGGGAGATTAAAGAATAGAGAGATGTACGATGAGAGAAAAGTGAGAAAAGGGCTTTGTGAGAAAAAAACCGAGCTTGAGGGCCAAGTGATGTGAGTAATATATATGTGAGATAGGGTGGGAGACATTACCTGCAGCAGTAGTGGACTCCCCGCAAATCTGGTTGTCTCTCGGCGATGAAAAGCATCCAAGCCCATCAATGTCTCGGCCAATGACATGGCAATGCAACTTTTGCCCTTCCTTAAGCCTTGGGCAACCTCGATCAACTGGACACTAGATCCTCCGGAGCCTGAGGCAAGCAAGAAATGGGATAACATGCACAAACAAAGGGCATGTCGCTGAAAGCCTTGCCAATGACGGTTATTGCAGTCACCGGCATCGAAAAACCGACAAATCAAACTCGGAATATCCAGCATTCCGTCACAAATCAAAATCGAGCATCGTGCATAGTGAGCCCACACATTCGCCCTAAGCCTTGGGCGTGGCCGAAGCGAAGTTGGGGCAAGATTTCTTCGTTGCGCTCGAATTCCATCAAAGCTTGGAAATCTTCAAAGATAGGACACACCTCTTGCCCACCAAAGCTAAAGACATGTGTTACCGGATTCCATAACTTTGCCGCGGCATGGAGGAATGGAAGATGTAGCGGAGTGCGACTCAGCGTGAATAGTGCACTTTGCCGCGGCATGGAGGAACGGAAGATGTAGCGGAGTGCGACTCAGCGTGAATAGTGCATTTATGCTGAAGCCCCGGAAGTTCAACTTTTTCGAGCCGTCTAAGGTAGCAATCCAAGCTGTGAGATTTTGGATGAGAAATGCCTCCATTTTGATGCAAAACTGAGATGGAATGAAAGAACCACGAAGCTGGAACTTTTATAGAGGATAAGGCACTGTTTGGAGACATGTGTCAAAAATCGGAGGTCATGGGCCAAGTGGTCGGCCGACCACCTTTCAGGCGACGGCCGGTTTTACAGTCGTGACCACCCATTGGTCTCCAAGGCAGAAAGCTGGTCGGCCAGCCTTCTCTGGTGGTCGGCCATGGAGGAAAGTTGGTTTTTGGTCTTTTCCTAGTCTCTAGAAGGGAGCTCCTAGCATTTCCATGTGTTGGGAGTGTTGAAGGTTCGAGTTTACCTCTGTTTCGGCTGCGTTCCGTCACCCAGTTTGTCCAAAGTGCATTTGCTTATCGAGTTGTTGTTCTTTATTTATCGAGTTGTTGTTTAAGTTTTGTTTATCTAGTTGTTAAGCTTGCTTATCAAGTCGTCGAGTTTTGTACATCGAGTTGTTACTCTCTGTTTATCAACATTGTCGTGTTTTGCTTATCGAGTTGTAAACCTATTGAGGTTTTGTTGTTTCTTAGCGAGTTAAGTTGTTTAGTTTGTTGCATCAGTTCACTACCTGACTTGGTGATATACAATGCTCAATTTTCATTCAATCTCATTTTTGTGCAAAACGATGCGATGCGATGATAAGAATACAAAATACAACACTTTTTGAACAAAAAGCTGTTTCATTCCATCGTAGTTTTTTTTTTTACAACATTTTACAGCAGGGTACAAGTTTTGAAAGAGAAATAAAAAACTGCCTAAGTTGATGTGCTACAACTACTAGTAAAAAGCAAAATAAAGTAGGAACATCTGTATCGGTGCCATCAAGCTCAAGATCGAGAGGCTCTTTTCATCCTCTTCGGCTGAACAGCTTTTGCACCACCCCTACCAGCACCATCATCCGAATCGGAGCTACCATCCTTGAGATCCTCCCCAGCATCACCTCCACTCTCAGAACCGAAGCCAAAGTCCTCCTCTCTACCTGCTGATGTCTCCAACTGAGGATGCGCAGACTCCTCCTTCTCGCTGACTCCTCATCATCTTTGATCGGTGCTCTACGTCTGCCTCGGCCGCGAGTCGAACTCCCTTTCCTAGTCCTTGGAGAAGGCCTGGATGGCCCAGCCTGTAGTGGTGGGACCTAAAAAGGACAGTTTGAGTGCATTAGCCAACGTGTATATCAGATGCAGATGCAAGAATGATGCACAGAATAAGTGCATGCAGATATAGTATGGGAATGTGGTGTGTCAGATGTGCTCTACACATGCAGTCAGCCGATGAAAGGAAATGTCCAATTTCAGTATGTCATCAGGAGTATGATGAATGCAAGGAAATTGAGAAGTACCTAAACGCTGGCAACAAACAGTAGCGTCTCCCTCCGCAAGACCATGCCCTCGAACGAGGCCACCACTCCGAGCAATCCATCCATATACTCGATGGGAGGCTACAGATGCAAGTGCAAGTCATCAGTAAATGAATGAATGTCTAATTATCTGAGTAATGAATCAAAACTGTAAAGCATATCGGTGGCGAGTCAGGGTCTCTGACGTATCGGTGATCTGGCCGCGGAGGCTCTAGCGAGATCTGGTATGGTGTCCCATACTCCCAGCCTGTCAGCTTGGTCGGGAGATCTGGTGTAACGCCCTCAAAATAAACCCATAAATTGACCAACAATAGCATGCTTAGACAAAAGAGAATAAAGCATAAATATATTCCATCAGAGTAATCATTACAAAATGTATTACATGTTGACAACAAAAGTAAATGCCCTATGGGCTTACAACTTTCCAAGTCAACACTTGGTTACAAAAAGGAGAGTACTAACTCTATACAAGAAAAGCCCTTGGCTTGATATATATGTAATACATCAAAAGAAAACAAAACAACAGAAGCAGTCTGGCTGCCTCTGGCCTCCCAAGCTATGTTATTGGAGGTGGCATGCTACATGTACCTGAAAATGAGGTCCCATAAAGGGTGAGCCACAACCCAGTAGAAATATACTAAACCAACTATAAACAATGACTAAAATAATAGCATTCGATAGATGGTCCACACTTATATTCCAACTCATATCATATTACAGTTTCATGGCAATCCTGCCCATGTTACATTTCAGTTTGAAAACAAGGCTCTGAACCTGGCCCAAATAACTTAATGAGATTATAACTCATCACTCAATTACTTTCAAAATTCATGACAGATACACATTTTGGTGTTGTATCAATAACGCATAAAACCACTTTCATACTTCACCAATGATACACATTTTGGTGCTGTATCAATATAACAAAACACTTCTATACTTCACAAATGATACACATTTTAGTGCTGTATCAATGTAACAAAACAATTCCATATTTCACAATTGACACACATTGTAGTGCTGTAGCAATATCAACAATTTCCGGTTTAGAGGTCCATCCCCTATCTTTCCCTAAACCATGGAGTACATCCCCTATCTCTTCCCACACAATACAATGTATATAAACACAGATCATATACATAATCAATCAATACATAAGGTTAATGTATTTTTCAACCGTCATATTCGATGACACATCCAATGGATTAGTTTTAGTTTGCCTAATCATCATGCATTGTCTACAACAATCAAGACTATCCTTCACCGATAGCCCAAAGCAGTTATTTCTAAACAGGAAATAAATGTACCAGATGGATAAAATATCAACATTATGCCTAGGTGAATGATAAATGAATCTAGATACACCCTTTAATCCCATACCTTTCCAATTTGAATATATTTCCTCACTAACTTTGGGCCCAATAAAGGTGCATCACCCACCTCGACCCAACAAACCGGAGACCTACACGGTCGGCCATACAAGGCCTCAAACGGTGCCATACCGATACTAGACTGAAAGCTGTTGTTGTAGGCAAACTCTACCAAGGGCAAGTACCTCTCCCACTGTAAGGACCCACATTTCATGCCATAGTCATGTTCATGTGCATTTGCATAACCATGTTTTTGTTAAGTTGCATTCATGAATCTTGCCTTGTTTTGTATGTATATGATTTGCCTAAGTATTATATGTATGCTTTGTTCCTTCTTTGCTGTCCCCAAGCCTAGGTCATGTTAAGCCTAGGTCATGTTAAGCCTAAGTCATGCCAAGCCTAAGTCATGCCAAGCCTAGGTCATGTTAAGCCTAAGTCATGCCAAGCCTAGGTCATGTTAAGCCTAAGTCATGCCAAGCCTAGGTCATGTCAAGCCTAGGTCATGTTAAGCCTAAGTCATGCCAAGCCTAGGTCATGTTAAGCCTAGGTCATGCCAAGCCTAGGTCATGTCAAGCCTAGGTCATGTTAAGCCTAAGTCATGCCAAGCCTAGGTCATGTTAAGCCTAGGTCATGCCAAGCCTAGGTCATGTGAAGCCTAGGTCATGTTAAGCCTAAGTCATGCCAAGCCTAGGTCATGTTAAGCCTAGGTCATGCCAAGCCTAGGTCATGTCAAGCCTAGGTCATGTTAAGCCTAGGTCATGTCAAGCCTAGGTCATGTTAAGCCTAGGTCATGCCAAGCCGAGGTCATCTTAAGCCTAGGACCATCTTGGAACCACCTTGGTTGACCTCCACCATCACCTAGGCATATTGGCCGAGATGTTATCACCTAGGCATCCGAGATCCTTAATCCTTGCACCTAGTGATCTTGTTCTGGGAGTGGAATGACCTAGACCGAGGTGTGGCACAACTTGGCCAAGTGTTATCCTTCCTAGCCGAGGTCATTGAGACCTTACTTGCCGAAGCCTATGTCCTTAGCCGAGATCATTGCTTGCCGAAGTTCCCTTGCCTTAGCTTGTTGAGTACGCTTTGTCATAGTCATGTCTTGTCAATCTATCACCTTTTTGAGGAGAACCAACCAGTCGTTGCCACGTGTCCGAGCAGAGTGTTAAGTCAGCCGGCAGAGAGAGAAACACATCATTTGTCATATTCTTGTCTTTGAAGAGAGAGAAGCTCTAGGAAGAAGAAGAGAGGTTCTTGAGAGAGAAGTAGATTTCCAAGCTTGATTCCTAGAGATCGAACCGTTAGATCCGTGTTCTAAGGTTAGATTCTTGATCTGCTCATGTTGTTCTTTATGATCATGTTATTGCATTGCATGATTGAATACGATTTGTAAGCCATGCATTGATTCAAAGTTCGGTTTTAGAAAGAGAAAGTGGTATTCATGTGTTCTTCAAGAAAAGTCATGTTTTGATCCAAGGGTTTGCACCAAGGTCCATGTTTTCATGTTTGTTTTCATATGATCTTCAAGTATGGGTACCAAGGTCCATGTTTTCGAACTCATAGCATGAAATCCCAGATTTTGTAATAACAAGTTATGATTTTAGCATTCATGTTCTTCATGTTCATGTTCTTCATGTTCTTCAAGGAGGAAACCCAGATTTCCAGACTTCTTTTCCCTAGGTGTGATCACCAAGACCACTCTTGCCTAGATCACACACCTAGGCCAAGCATCGTATCTCACCTTGGCCTACCTTGCACGATCACTTGCACACTAGTTTATCTTGCATGCACACCTAGGCTAACCACTGCACACCTAGGCCGACATGGCACGCCCTTGCCAGCACCTTGTAGCACCTCGGTAGGCAGCTGCACCCCGAAGCCTAGGTAAACACACCTCGGCCAAGAGGTGTGGGACCTCGGCCAAGACCTCCTGAGTTCACTCAGCTAGGTCACTTTTGCCTAGATCATTTCTGTGCATCCATTCCAGGACCTGGTTGGTACCCAGCATGTTTTGCCTAGGTCATTTCCAGCATGTTTTGCCTAGGTCATTCCCAGCATGTTTTGCCTAGGTCATTTCCAGCATGTTTTGCCTAGGTCATTTCCAGCATGTTTTGCCTAGGTCATTCCCAGCATGTTTTGCCTAGGTCATTTCCAGCATGTTTTTCGTAAGTCATTTCCAGCATGTTTTGCCTAGGTCATTTCCAGCATGTTTTGCCTAGGTCATTTCCAGCATGTTTTGCCTAGGTCATTTCTAACATGTTTTCCCTAGGTCATTTCCAGCATGTTTTCCCTAAATCATTTGCATGCATGTGAAGCTTGTTTTTAAGAGTGCATTCAATAGGCTTTGCTATGTGTTTGTAGGACTTGGACCTTTGCTTTGATCCCGACGTCCCAAGAAATATGTGAGTGGTATTTTTAATAAAGCTATGTTATAACGTTTTGTTAAAGCTTCGCTTTGCTTGTTTTGAAAAGTATTGTTGAACATCAATGATGATCCCTATTTTGAATATCAAGTATTATCTCGTTTTGATGACATTTCTGGAAGTCCGTACGTGCCAGGGGACTTTAAGCATTTGTGGCACTAGTCCGTGCCTGCTAAGGGACTATAAGCGTTTGTAGCACATCAAGTTAAGTCCGTGCGTGCTAAGGGACTATAAGCGTTTGTAGCACATCAAGTTAAGTCCGTACGTGCTAAGGGACTATAAGCGTTTGTAGCACATCAAGTTAAGTCCGTGCGTGCTAAGGGACTATAAGCGTTTGTAGCACATCAAGTTAAGTCCGTACGTGCTAAGGGACTATAAGCGTTTGTAGCACATCAAGTTAAGTCTGTGCGTGCTAAGGGACTTTAAGCTTTTGTAGCACACATGTTTTGAAAAACCAAGATTGATGTACAAGCTATTTTATGTATTGTTTTGATAAAGATCTCGGATGTCATTCATTAAACCCTTTATTACTTGTACCATTCACTGAGTATCCAAGCTCACCCTCTCTATGTATATATGTAGGTAACAAGCAAGAAGTCGGCTACGCCGAGATGTGTTATTTGCAAGATGATGTTTGATGCATGTTATGTCGACAATCTTGAGGACTTATGTATTTTGAACATGTCGGCTCAAGAAGCCTTTTATCAAGATGTAAAATGTACTTTATTTTATTTGTATCCAAGTTGTAAACTATATTAAGATGTATGCCATTTCATTTGATCTATGCACAGCTCTTATGGACTAATTAGATTTATATATATTGCTTCCGCACATGCTAGCCCCATATATAATACTCTGATTGTGTGCGAATTTTGAAAGTTGGCCTTCGGTAATCTCGGATTACTGGCCATCATGGCACCATCCTACTAGGGGCGGGTTGGGGTCATGACAGAATGGTATCAGAGCACAAGTTCCTTGTAGTACGTTGTTCACACACTTTGAGTCCTAAAGAGCATAGGATCTCCCTTAGATTTGACATTAGGATTGCATCATGTTGCTTGCTACTTGACAAGATGTACATCATCTCGGCATAGTCATGTTCACTTGCATACGTGTCTATTTGTTCATGCATCATCTCGGTATGATCATTTTCACTTGCATACATGTTTAATTGTTCATTTTGTTTTAAGAGTCACACTTGGCATACTCCTAGCATCATGAGAAGGGTTGGACCTCCAGTTAGTCGAGACTATCTCGAGGACAGAATAGACAGATTAGAAAGACTGGTCGAAGGTTTGGCACATGAATTATGGCAGGTAAGACAATGAACCGGTACCGCATCCACTCAGCCGAGTGATGACGATGACAAGCAAGATACCACCTCCACCTCCTCCAATACCACAAGTGCGATAAACCGTATGGAGATGGCACATTGCTCAACATGGCGACGTTGAGTACTGAACAAAGGCCATCCTGGCGAAACCAACTTGAACAAGAGTCGAACTGGGAAGAAGCGTAAAAAGAGAACTATGAGAATCGCAAACCGTTCAATGCTAAGAGAAAGGCAAACATGGGCAGTTCCAGCAACTCAGAGCAGGAAGGTAGTGCTAGGCCGACATGTGCTAGTTGCAAGAAGCGACATTTTGGGGTTTGTCATAGGGCATCAGGGGCTTGCTTTGAATGTGGCGAGATGGGACACCGGGTGAAGGACCGTCCAAGACAAGGGCTAACGATGGTAAGAAGGAATGAAGGTTCGACGTTCGGAGTTGTTTTGAGGACATGGTAAGTGAAGTTTGGGGACCAAACTTCTTTAAGGGGGGAAGGATGTAAGGACCCACATTTCATGCCATAGTCATGTTCATGTGCATTTGCATAACCATGTTTTTGTTAAGTTGCATTCATGAATCTTGCCTTGTTTTGTATGTATATGATTTGCCTAAGTATTATATGTATGCTTTGTTCCTTCTTTGCTGTCCCCAAGCCTAGGTCATGTTAAGCCTAGGTCATGTTAAGCCTAAGTCATGCCAAGCCTAAGTCATGCCAAGCCTAGGTCATGTTAAGCCTAAGTCATGCCAAGCCTAGGTCATGTCAAGCCTAGGTCATGTTAAGCCTAAGTCATGCCAAGCCTAGGTCATGTTAAGCCTAGGTCATGCCAAGCCTAGGTCATGTCAAGCCTAGGTCATGTTAAGCCTAAGTCATGCCAAGCCTAGGTCATGTTAAGCCTAGGTCATGCCAAGCCTAGGTCATGTCAAGCCTAGGTCATGTTAAGCCTAAGTCATGCCAAGCCTAGGTCATGTTAAGCCTAGGTCATGCCAAGCCTAGGTCATGTCAAGCCTAGGTCATGTTAAGCCTAGGTCATGTCAAGCCTAGGTCATGTTAAGCCTAGGTCATGCCAAGCCGAGGTCATCTTAAGCCTAGGACCATCTTGGAACCACCTTGGTTGACCTCCACCATCACCTAGGCATATTGGCCGAGATGTTATCACCTAGGCATCCGAGATCCTTAATCCTTGCACCTAGTGATCTTGTTCTGGGAGTGGAATGACCTAGACCGAGGTGTGGCACATCTAGGCCAGGCACTGTGGCCAAGTGTTATCCTTCCTAGCCGAGGTCATTGAGACCTTACTTGCGAGCCTATGTCCTTAGCGAGATCATTGCTTGTCAAGTTCCCTTGCCTTAGCTTGTTGAGTGCGCTTTGTCATAGTCATGTCTTGTCAATCTATCACCTTTTGAGGAGAACCAACCAGCTTGCCACGTGTCCGGCAGCGAGTGTTAAGACAACCCAGAGAGAGAAACACATCATTTGTCATATTCTTGTCTTTGAAGAGAGAGAAGCTCTAGGAAGAAGAAGAGAGGTTCTTGAGAGAGAAGTAGATTTCCAAGCTTGATTCCAAGAGATCGAACCGTTAGATCCGTGTTCTAAGGTTAGATTCTTGATCTGCTCATGTTGTTCTTTATGATCATGTTATTGCATTGCATGATTGAATACGATTTGTAAGCCATGCATTGATTCAAAGTTCGGTTTTAGAAAGAGAAAGTGGTATTCATGTGTTCTTCAAGAAAAGTCATGTTTTGATCCAAGAGTTTGCACCAAGGTCCATGTTTTCATGTTTGTTTTCATATGATCTTCAAGTATGGGTACCAAGGTCCATGTTTTCGAACTCATAGCATGAAATCCAGATTTTGTAATAACAAGTTATGATTTTAGCATTCATGTTCTTCATGTTCATGTTCTTCATGTTCTTCAAGGAGGAAACCCAGATTTGCATTCTTTTCCTAGGTGTGATCACCGAGACCACTCTTCCCTACATCACTCACCTAGGCCAAGCATCGTATCACACCTTGGCCTACCTTGCACGATCACTTGCACACTAGTTTATCTTGCATGCACACCTAGGCTAACCATCGCACACCTAGCCGACATGGCGCGCCTGCTTCAAGACCTCGGCGACTTGCACCGAAGCCTAGGTAAACACACACCGGCCAAGAGGTGTGGGACCTCGCCAAGACCTCCCGAGTTCACTTTGCCTAGGTCACTTTTGCATCTATTCGGGACTCATTGGTACCCAGCATGTTTTGCCTAGGTCATTTCCAGCATGTTTTTCCTAGGTCATCTCCAGCATGTTTTGCCTAGGTCATTTCCAGCATGTTTTGCCTAGGTCATTTCCAGCATGTTTTGCCTAGGTCATTTCTAACATGTTTTCCCTAGGTCATTTCCAGCATGTTTTCCCTAAATCATTTGCATGCATGTGAAGCTTGTTTTTAAGAGTGCATTCAATAGGCTTTGCTATGTGTTTGTAGGACTTGGAC
Source organism: Camellia lanceoleosa (assembly GCA_025200525.1). Taxonomy (NCBI): domain Eukaryota; kingdom Viridiplantae; phylum Streptophyta; class Magnoliopsida; order Ericales; family Theaceae; genus Camellia; species Camellia lanceoleosa. The sequence continues at coordinate 51,185 of JANUSC010000377.1, forward strand.
CTTTGCTTTGATCCCGACGTCCCAAGAAATATGTGAGTGGTATTTTTAATAAAGCTATGTTATAACGTTTTGTTAAAGCTTCGCTTTGCTTGTTTTGAAAAGTATTGTTGAACATCAATGATGATCCCTATTTTGAATATCAAGTATTATCTCGTTTTGATGACATTTCTGGAAGTCCGTACGTGCCAGGGGACTTTAAGCATTTGTGGCACTAGTCTGTGCGTGCTAAGGGACTATAAGCGTTTGTAGCACATCAAGTTAAGTCCGTGCGTGCTAAGGGACTATAAGCGTTTGTAGCACATCAAGTTAAGTCCGTACGTGCTAAGGGACTATAAGCGTTTGTAGCACATCAAGTTAAGTCCGTGCGTGCTAAGGGACTATAAGCGTTTGTAGCACATCAAGTTAAGTCCGTACGTGCTAAGGGACTATAAGCGTTTGTAGCACATCAAGTTAAGTCCGTGCGTGCTAAGGGACTTTAAGCTTTTGTAGCACACATGTTTTGAAAAACCAAGATTGATGTACAAGCTATTTTATGTATTGTTTTGATAAAGATCTCGGATGTCATTCATTAAACCCTTTATTACTTGTACCATTCACTGAGTATCCAAGCTCACACTCTCTATGTATATATGTAGGTAACAAGCAAGAAGTTTGCCACGAGATGTGTTATTTGCAAGATGATGTTTGATGCATGTTATGTCGACAATCTTGAGGACTTATGTATTTTGAACATGTCGGCTCAAGAAGCCTTTTATCAAGATGTAAAATGTACTTTATTTTATTTGTATCCAAGTTGTAAACTATATTAAGATGTATGCCATTTCATTTGATCTATGCACAGCTCTTATGGACTAATTAGATTTATATATATTGCTTCCGCACATGCTAGCCCCATATATAATACTCTGATTGTGTGTGAATTTTGAAAGTTGGCCTTCGGTAATCTCGGATTACTGGCCATCATGGCACCATCCTACTAGGGGCGGGTTGGGGTCGTGACACCCACGTCCCACTAAAATCAAGGACACAACCTCGAAGCATATCCTCAAGGATCTGAATAGTACGCTCAGACTGCCTGTTAGTCTGAGGATGATAAGCCGTACTAAAGGTCAACTTAGTACCCAAGGCACTTTGCAAACTCTGCCACAACTTAGCAGTAAAACGAGGGTCTCTATCTGAGACGATCGTCACTGGGACCCTGTGCAACCTCACTATGTCCCGAATATACAAGTCGGTCAGATGATCTACCGAATCTCTCACGCGCATAGGGATAAAGTGCGCCGACTTAGTCAACCGGTCTACAAGCACCCAAATAGCATCACTACACCAAGTCCATTTTCATCAATAATCTAACACCAAGTCCATTTTTCAATGTATTACATACATAAAGGTTTTAAACTTTAAAAACCCCTCTTTTGAAAATTACACAATGACCCCAAACTTTCTCGAAACTACCGAACAACCCCCAATATATCGAAATACCCAAATTTAAAGACAAAGCTCATAAGATGGAGTAGGATGTCCCTACCTCGAAGTTAGAGCTCAAAGGGAGAAGATGAAGAAATTCAAAGTGCACCAAATCAACAATTTCTCGGATCAAAACGTAGCTCTCGATGATCAACACACTTTTTGCAAAGGCACCAAGGGAGTGGAACACTCTAGCTAGATCAAACCCTAGAGAGAAGGGAGATCCTAGAGACAGAAGCTCTCAAAAAGTGATTTTAGAAAGTAAGAGAGAGAGTGTGAATGTAAAAAGTGATTAAAAAATGTCCAGCTGCCAACTGATATACGACACTCCCGCTTGAGCAGAGAATAGAACGCTCGAGTGTCAAGCACAAAAATCTGGACACGCTCGATCGCAAGAACGCCCGCTCGAGCGCCAAGATACAAGAATAAAGTACATCCACTCGAGTGCAAAACCAGTCCGCTCGAGCGTGGATTTCTCTCTCCCAGAACTTTCACAGACAAAGTACTACCCACTCGAGCGCGACCCGCTCGAGCGCGAAAAACACACCTGCAAAAGTTTTTACAGAGGCACGGAATACTAGGAGTGTGTAAACCCTACTCGAGCGCAAGAAGACCTGCTTGAGCGGACAACCGAAGACCAAACTCCGCTCGGGCGTAGAATGACCCGCTCGAGCGTAACACCAAAAACCTGGGCAACTATGCTTGAGACCAAAGCTCAACCTACCTATTCGAAACACGCCCCACACATCCTAAAACTCAAACATGGGGAATTAAAGGATGACAACAAGATAAACAACCACCAAATCTACGGAGCCAAAGTCCGGAATACAACAATTACAGAAAGAGAAAACCGGGATCGCTATAACCTTCCCCCCTTAAAGAATTTCATCCCCGAAATTAAATACAAGTTTCTCAAAAACAAATATTCTCAATTCCCAACTTTATTACAATACGAAATTCAACAACTCGACCCATTACCAGTCATCTCATCTCTTTTCAAGAGGCAAATTACAACATTTCTCACAACATGCATTATAGATATGCATTCCCTAAAATTCCACAAATTTCAATACCACATTGCACAATTCTATATCATATTCAATATTCATGATATGTTTTCATTTCTACAATACATTCAACATATGCAATGTTACGTTAAACTTCCATTTCAAGGCAAGTTTCAAAATACTTCCATTAACCAAAACATATACCATGTTTTACAACTTAAAACATATATAATGCTCTTAAAGTTCAACAATATTACAAAATCTCAATACATGATTATACATCAACAAACATGTCAGGATACTTCCCCTGGACCTCTAACTCATGTTCCCAAGTTGCTTCTTCCACTCTGTGATGCTTCCACAAAACTATCACCAAGGGTATGGTCTTCCCTTGCAAGACTTGATCTTGCCTATCCAAGACCCGAACCGGTCTCTCATCATACGAGGCATTCTCATCTACCTCTAAGTCGGTCCAATCCAACACATGCGACGGACCCAGCTCGTACTTCCGAAGCATACTAACATGAAATACATCATGTGCTCCGAACAACTGCGGTGGCAAAGCAAAACGATAACCAACCTCTCCAATCCTCTCAAGGATCTCAAAGGGACCAATAAATCGAGGGGATAACTTCCCACTCTTTCCAAACCTCATCAAACCTCGCCTCGGTGATATTTTCAAGAAAACATGATCACCCGTCTCAAATGCCAAAGGCCTCCTCCTTCGGTCGGCATAACTCTTTTGGCGACTCTGGGCTGTAACAAGCCTCCTACGAATAAGTTCAACTTTCTACGTCATTTCCCTCACTAACTCCGGACCCAATAAAGGTGCATCACCCACCTCGACCCAACAAACCGGAGACCTACACGGTCGGCCATACAAGGGCTCAAACGGTGCCATACCGGTACTAGACTGAAAGCTGTTGTTGTAGGAAAACTCTACCAAGGGCAAGGGCCTCTCCCACGTCCCACTAAAATCAAGGACACAACCTCGAAGCATATCCTCAAGGATCTGAATAGTACGCTCGGACTGCCTGTTAGTCTGCGGATGATAAGCCGTACTAAAGGTCAACTTAGTACCCAAGGCACTTTGCAAACTCTGCCACAACTTAGCAGTAAAACGAGGGTCTCTATCTGAGACGATCGTCACTGGGACCCCGTGCAACCTCACTATGTCCCGAATATACAAGTCGGTCAGATGATCTACCGAATCTCTCACGCGCATAGGGATAAAGTGCGCCGACTTAGTCAACCGGTCTACAAGCACCCAAATAGCATCACTACACCAAGTCCATTTTCATCAATAATCCAACACCAAGTCCATTTTTCAACGTATTACATACATAAAGGTTTTAAACTTTAAAAACCTCTCTTTTGAAAATTACACAATGACCCCAAACTTTCTCGAAACTACCCAACAACCCCCAACATATCGAAATACCCAAATTTAAAGACAAAGCTCATAAGATGGAGTAGGATGTCCCTAACTCGAAGTTAGAGCTCAAATGGAGAAGATGAAGAAATTCAAAGTGCTCCAAATCAACAATTTCTCGAATCAAAACGTAGCTCTCAATGATCAACACACTTTTTACAAAGGCACCAAGGGAGTGGAACACTCTAGCTAGATCAAACCCTAGAGAGAAGGGAGATCCTACAGACAGAAGCTCTCAAAAAGTGTTTTTAGAAAGTAAGAGAGAGAGTGTGAAGGTAAAAACTGATTAAAAAATGTCCAGCTGCCAATTGATATACGACACTCCCGCTCGAGCAGAGAATAGAACGCTCGAGTGTCAAGCACAAAAATCTGGACACGCTCGATCGCAAGAAGGCCCGCTCGAGCGCCAAGATACAAGAATAAAGTACATTCACTTGAGCGCAAAAACCTGTCCGCTCGAGCGTAGATTTCCCTCTCCCAGAACTTTCACAGACAAAGTACTACCCGCTCGAGCGCCAACATATGCGCTCGAGCACGACACGCTCGAGCGCGAAAAACACACTTGCAAAAGTTTTTGCCGAGGCACGAAATACTAGGAGTGTGTAAACCCCGCTCGAGCGCAAGAAGACCCGCTTGAGCGGACAACCGAAGACCAAACTCCGCTCGAGCGTAACACCAAAAACCTGGGCAACTACGCTTGAGACCAAAGCTCAACCTACCTATTCGAAACACGCCCAACACATCCTAAAACTCAAACATAGGGAATTAAAGGATGACAACAAGATAAACAACCACCAAATCTATGGAGCCAAAGTCCGGAATACAACAATTATAGAAAGGGAAAACCGGGATCGCTATAACCTACACCCCTTAAAGAATTTCGTCCCCGAAATTAAATACAAGTTTTTCGAAAAACAGATTTTCTCAATTCCCAACTTTATTGCAATGCGAAATTCAACAACTCGACCCATTACCAGTCATCTCATCCCTTTTCAAGAGGCAAATTACAACATTTCTAACAACATGCATTATAGATATGCATTCCCTAAAATTCCACAAATTTCAATACCACATTGCACAATTCTATATCATATTCAATATTCATGATATGTTTTCATTTCTACAATACATTCAACATATGCAATGTTACGTTAAACTTCCATTTCAAGGCAAGTTTCAAAATACTTCCATTAACCAAAACATATACCATGTTTTACAACTTAAGACATATATAATGCTCTTAAAGTTCAACAATATTACAAAATCTCAATACATGATTATACATCAACAAACATGTCAGGATACTTCTCACGGACCTCTAACTCACGTTCCCAAGTGGCTTCTTCCACTCCGTGATGCTTCCACAAAACTTTCACCAAGGGTATGGTCTTCCCTTGCAAGACTTGATCTTGCCTATACAAGACCCGAACCGGTCTCTCCTCATACGAGGCATCCTCATCTACCTCTAAGTCGTTCCAATCCAACACATGCAATGGATCCGGCTCGTACTTCCGAAGCATTCTAACATGAAATACATCATGTACTCTGGACAATTGCAGTGGCAAAGCTAAATGATAAGCAACCTCCCAAATCCTCTCAAGGATCTCAAAGGGACCAATAAATCGAGGGGATAACTTCCCACTCTTTCCAAACCTCATCAAACCTCGCCCCGGTGATATTTTCAAGAAAACATGATCACCCGTCTCAAATGCCAAAGGCCTCCTCCTACGGTCGACATAACTCTTTTGGCGACTCTGGGCTGTAACAAGCCTCCTACGAATAAGTTCAACTTTCTATGCCGTTTCCCTCACTAACTCCGGGCCCAATAAAGGTGCATCACCCACCTCGACCCAACAAACCGGAGACCTACACGGTCGGCCATACAAGGCCTCAAACGGTGCCATACCGATACTAGACTGAAAGCTGTTGTTGTAGGTAAACTCTACCAAGGGCAAGTGCCTCTCCCACGTCCCACTAAAATCAAGGACACAACCTCGAAGCATATCCTCAAGGATCTGAATAGTACGCTCGGATTGCCTGTTAGTCTGAGGATGGTAAGCCGTACTAAAGGTCAACTTAGTACCCAAGGCACTTTGCAAACTCTGCCACAACTTAGCAGTAAAACGAGGGTCTCTATCTGAGACGATCGTCACTGGGACCCTGTGCAACCTCACTATGTCCCGAATATACAAGTCAGTCAGATGATCTATCGAATCTCTCACGCGCATAGGGATAAAGTGCGCCGACTTAGTCAACCGGTCTACAAGCACCCAAATAGCATCACTAGACCAAGTCCATTTTCATCAATAATCCAACACCAAGTCCATTTTTCAATGTATTACATACATAAAGGTTTTAAACTTTAAAAACCCCTCTTTTGAAAATTACACAATGACCCCAAACTTTCTCGAAACTACCCAACAACCCCCAACATATCGAAATACCAAAATTTAAAGACAAAGCTCATAAGATGGAGTAGGATGTCCCTACCTCGAAGTTAGAGCTCAAAGGGAGAAGATGAAGAAATTCAAAGTGCTCCAAATCAACAATTTCTCGGATCAAAACGTAGCTCTCGATGATCAACACACTTTTTACAAAGGCACCAAGGGAGTGGAACACTCTAGCTAGATCAAACCCTAGAGAGAAGGGAGATCCTAGAGACAAAAGCTCTCAAAAAGTGTTTTTAGAAAGTAAGAGAGAGAGTGTGAATGTAAAAAGTGATTAAAAAATGTCCAGCTGCCAACTGACATACGACACTCCCGCTCGAGTAGAGAATAGAACGCTCGAGTGTCAAGCACAAAAATCTGGACACGCTCGATCGCAAGAAGGCCCGCTCGAGCGCCAAGATACAAGAATAAAGTACATCCACTCGAGCGCAAAAACCAGTCTGCTCGAGCGTAGATTTCCCTCTCCCAGAACTTTCACAGACAAAGTACTACCCGCTCGAGCGCCAACGTATCCGCTCGAGCGCGACCCGCTCGAGCGCGAAAAACACACCTGCAAAAGTTTTTGCAGAGGCACGAAATACTAGGAGTGTGTAAACCCCGCTCGAGCGCAAGTAGACCCGCTTGAGCGGACAAATCAAGACCAAAAACACAGGCAACTACGCTTGAGACCAAAACTCAACCTACCTATTCGAAACACGCCCAACACATCCTAAAACTCAAACATGGGGAATTAAAGGATGACAACAAGATAAACAACCACCAAATCTACGGAGCCAAAGTCCGGAATACAACAATTACAGAAATGGAAAACCGGGATCGATATAACCTTCCCGCCTTAAAGAATTTCGTCCCCGAAACTAAATACAAGTTTTTCAAAAACAAATTTTCTCAATTCCCAACTTTATTACAATGCGAAATTCAACAACTCGACCCATTACCAATCATCTCATCTCTTTTCAAGAGGCAAATTACAACATTTCTCACAACATGCATTATAGATATGCATTCCCTAAAATTCCACAAATTTCAATACCACATTGCACAATTCTATATCATATTCAATATTCATGATATGTTTTCATTTCTACACTACATTCAACATATGCAATGTTACGTTAAACTTCCATTTCAAGGCAAGTTTCAAAATACTTCCATTAACCAAAACATATACCATGTTTTACAACTTAAGACATATATAATGCTCTTAAAGTTCAACAATATTACAAAATCTCAATACATGATTATACATCAACAAACATGTCAGGATACTTCTCACGGACCTCTAACTCACGTTCCCAAGTGGCTTCTTCCACTCCGTGATGCTTCCACAAAACTTTCACCAAGGGTATGGTCTTCCCTTGCAAGACTTGATTTTGCCTATACAAGACCCGAACCGGTCTCTCCTCATACGAGGCATCCTCATCTACCTCTAAGTCGTTCCAATGCAACACATGCAACGGATCCGGCTCGTACTTCCGAAGCATTCTAACATGAAATACATCATGTACTCTGGACAATTGCGGTGGCAAAGCTAAATGATAAGCAACCTCCCAAATCCTCTCAAGGATCTCAAAGGGACCAATAAATCAGGGGATAACTTCCCACTCTTTCCAAACCTCATCAAACCTCACCTCGGCGATATTTTCAAGAAAACATGATCACCCGTCTCAAATGCCAAAGGCCTCCTCCTACGGTCGGCATAACTCTTTTGGCGACTCTGGGCTGTAACAAGACTCCTACAAATAAGTTCAACTTTCTACGTCGTTTCCCTCACTAACTCTGGGCCCAATAAAGGTGCATCACCCACCTCGACCCAACAAACCAGAGACCTACACGGTCGGCCATACAAGGCCTCAAACGGTGCCATACCGATACTAGACTGAAAGCTGTTGTTGTAGGCAAACTCTACCAAGGGCAAGTGACTCTCCCACGTCCCACTAAAATCAAGGACACAACCTCGAAGCATATCCTCAAGGATCTGAATAGTACGCTCAGATTGCCTGTTAGTCTGATGATGATAAGCCGTAGTAAAGGTCAACTTAGTACCCAAGGCACTTTGCAAACTCTGCCACAACTTAGCAATAAAACGAGGGTCTCTATCTGAGACGATCGTCACTGGGACACCGTGCAGCCTCACTATGTCTCGAATATACAAGTCGGTCAAATGATCTATCGAATCTCTCACGCGCATAGGGATAAAGTGCGCCGACTTAGTGAACCGGTCTACAAGCACCCAAATAGCATCACTACACCAAGTCCATTTTCATCAATAATCCAACACCAAGTCCATTTTTCAATGTATTACATACATAAAGGTTTTAAACTTTAAAAACCCCTCTTTTGAAAATTACACAATGACCCCAAACTTTCTCGAAACTACCCAACAACCCCCAACATATCGAAATACCCAAATTTAAAGACAAAGCTCATAAGATGGAGTAGGATGTCCCTACCTCGAAGTTAGAGCTCAAATGGAGAAGATGAAAAAATTCAAAGTGCTCCAAATCAACAATTTCTCGGATCAAAACGTAGCCCTCGATGATCAACACACTTTTTACAAAGGCACCAAGGGAGTGGAACATTCTAGCTAGATCAAACCCTAGAGAGAAGGGAGATCCTAGAGACAAAAGCTCTCAAAAAGTGTTTTTAGAAAGTAAGAGAGAGAGTGTGAATGTAAAAAGTGATTAAAAATGTCCACCGCTAAGCGATATCGACACTCCGCTCGGCGAGAGAATAGAACGCTCGAGTGTCAAGCACAAAATCTGGACACGCTTCGATCGCAGAAGGCCGCTCGGCGCCAAGATACAAGAATAAAGTACATCCACTCGAGCGCAAAAACCAGTCCGCTCGAGCGTAGATTTCCCTCTCCCAGAACTTTCACAGACAAAGTACTACCCGCTCGAGCGCCAACATATCCGCTCGAGCGCGACCCGCTCGAGCGCAAAAAACACACCTGCAAAGTTTTTGCAGAGGCACGAAATACTAGGAGTGTGTAAACCTCGCTCGAGCGCAAGAAGACCCGCTTGAGCGGACAACCGAAGACCAAACTCCGCTCAAGCGTAGAATGACCCGCTCGAGCGTAACACCAAAAACCTGGGCAACTACGCTTAAGACCAAAGCTCAACCTACCTATTCGAAACACGCCCAATACATCCTAAAACTCAAACATAGGGAATTAAAGGATGACAACAAGATAAACAACCACCAAATCTACGGAGCCAAAGTCCAGAATACAACAATTACAGAAAGGGAAAACCGGGATCGCTATAACCTTCCCCCCTTAAAGAATTTCGTCCCCGAAATTAAATACAAGTTTTTCGAAAACAAGATTTTCTCAATTCCCAACTTTATTACAATGCGAAATTCAACAACTCGACCCATTACCAGTCATCTCATCCCTTTTCAAGAGGCAAATTACAACATTTCTCACAACATGCTTTATAGATATGCATTCCCTAAAATTCCACAAATTTAAATACCACATTGCACAATTCTATATCATATTCAATATTCATGATATGTTTTCATTTGCATAATACATTCAACATATGCAATGTTACGTTAAACTTCCATTTCAAGGCAAGTTTCAAAATGCTTCCATTAACCAAAACATATACCATCTTTTACAACTTAAGACATATATAATGCTCTTAAAGTTCAACAATATTACAAAATCTCAATACATTATTATACATCAACAAACATGTCAGGATACTTCTCCTGGACCTCTAACTCACGTTCCCAAGTGGCTTCTTCCACTCCGTGATGCTTCCACAAAACTTTCACCAAGGGTATGGTCTTGCCTTGCAAGACTTGATCTTGTCTATACAAGACCCGAACCGGTCTCTCCTCATACGAGGCATCCTCATCTACCTCTAAGTCGGTCCAATGCAACACATGCGATGGATCCGACTCGTACTTCCGAAGCATACTAACATGAAATACATAATGTACTCCGGACAACTGCGGTTGCAAAGCTAAACGATAAGCAACCTCCCCAATCCTCTCAAGGATCTCAAAGGGACCAATAAATCGAGGGGATAACTTCCCACTCTTTCCAAACCTCATCAAACCTCGCCTCGGTGATATTTTCAAGAAAACATGATCACCCGTCTCAAATGCCAAAGGCCTCCTCCTACGGTCGGCATAACTCTTTTGGCGACTCTGGGCTGTAACAAGCCTCCTACGAGTAAGTTCAACTTTCTACGTCGTTTCCCTCACTAACTTCGGGCCCAATAAAGGTGCATCACCCACCTCGACCCAACAAACCGGAGACTTACACGGTCGACCATACAAGGCCTCAAACGGTGCCATACCGATACTAGACTGAAAGTTGTTGTTGTAGGCAAACTCTACCAAGGGCAAGTGCCTCTCCCACGTCCCACTAAAATCAAGGACACAACCTCGAAGCATATCCTCAAGGATCTGAATAGTTTGCTCGGACTGCCTGTTAGTCTGAGGATGATAAGTCGTACTAAAGGTCAACTTAGTACGCAAGGCACTTTGCAAACTTTGCCACAACTTAGCAGTAAAACGAGGGTCTCTATCTGTGACGATCGTCACTGGGACCCCGTGCAACCTCACTATGTCCCGAATATACAAGTCGGTTAGATGATCTACCGAATCTCTCACGCGCATAGGGATAAAGTGCGCCTACTTAGTCAACCGGTCTGCAAGCACCCAAATAGCATCACTACACCAAGTCCATTTTCATCAATAATCCAACACCAAGTCCATTTTTCAATGTATTACATACATAAAGGTTTTAAACTTTAAAAACCCCTCTTTTGAAAATTACACAATGACCCCAAACTTTCTCGAAACTACCCAACAACCCGCAACATATCGAAATACCAAAATTTAAAGACAAAGCTCATAAGACAGAGTAGGATGTCCTTACCTCGAAGTTAGAGCTCAAATGGAGAAGATGAAGAAATTCAAAGTGCTCCAAATCAAAAATTTCTCGGATCAAAACGTAGCTCTCGATGATCAACACACTTTTTACAAAGGCACCAAGGGAGTGGAACACTCTAGCTAGATCAAACCCTAGAGAGAAGGGAGATCCTAGAGACAGAAGCTCTCAAAAAGTGTTTTTAGAAAGTAAGAGAGAGAGTGTGAATGTAAAAAGTGATTAAAAAATGTCCAGCTGCCAACTGATATACGACACTCCCGCTCGAGCAAAGAATAGAACACTTTAGTGTCAAGCACAAAAATCTGGACATGCTCGATCGCAAGAAGGCCCGCTCGAGCGCCAAGATGCAAGAATAAAGTACATCCACTCGAGCGCAAAATCCAGTCCGCTCGAGCGTAGATTTCCCTCTCCCAGAACTTTCATAGACAAAGTACTACCCGCTCGAGCGCCAACATACCCGCTCGAACGCGAAAAACACACCTGCAGAAGTTTTGCAGAGGCACAAAATACTGGGAGTGTGTAAACCCCGCTCGAGCGGACAACTAAAGACCAAACTCTACTCGAGCGTAGAATGACCCGCTCGGGCGTAACACTAAAAACCTAGGCAACTACACTTGAGACCAAAGCTCAACCTACCTGTTTGAAACACGAGCAACACATCCTAAAACTAAAACATAGGAAATTAAGGGATGACAACAAATACATATGGTGGTAGGTTGCATACTCCGCCTCCTCTAGCAATAGCATGACATCATTACCCAACATAGCGACCTCGACCTCTCGGGGAGTAAGACTCTCAGTGGACCGCATGTCCTCTAGAGGTGCTAAGGGGATATCCTGATCAGGGTGGCCCATCGTCTGACGCAAAAAGCAATCCCTTAGAAACCAGGCCGCTTGGCCCCTCAAATAAAGTCTGTGTCGAGAAGGACCATCCCCGGAACTGAAGAGTATCTCTGGCAAAGGTGCCCATGGTCGCCAAGTAATCTGGATGACAAGTACATAAAGGATTAGATGGCATAAATATGCAAGGAAAATCAAAATTTGAAATCATAAAAATGAGAGTTCTAGATTACCTCCGTCGCCCAAACGGTGTCAAAATCTTAGGAGATATGGCAAAGTCTCCCAAGGCCGAGGCCGGCACCGACCCTCGAATCTGTGAGAGTAAGGGATCTCGAGAGGTACCTCTACCTCGAGCTCTGGGGCCAGCATCGGAAAGTATGCATAAACCCATAGTTGTGAAAGGCGAGATAGTGGTTGTTAGAATCTGAGAATCTGGTCTGAGAATCACGAGAATCTGAGAATGTAAAGTGTGCCATGTGCAGTGTACAGATAATGAAAAGCAGAAATGTAAATCAAGAGGGCAGAAAGTACCTCCCAAGCTCTCCAGTAGCCGCCTACAATATTCCCCCGGCCGTGGGAGGTCGCGCTCATGTAGTAATAAAGGGTAGCAAGGGCAGCACCACCCCAATTATACTGGCTGACCTGTGACAGGTCTACCAATGCACTAAGAAGATAAAGCCCAACAGTGTTCCCCCTGTTGGAGAACAAAGTGGTCCCAAGGAGGAACATCAAAAACCCTCGGGCATATTGCTCTATCTCCTCGATAGTCTCGGGCGAAGTCCCTCTATACTGTACGGGGAACCAGGTGTACTTGACTCTACCGAATGATCTGTTGATCGATGGGCAGACTCCCAACAGATAAACCCAAGCTGTCTCTTACTCACCCATGTCTGCGTCATAGGGGACCGATCGGCCGGCCACGTCTAGGCCAGTCAGCAATGCAAAGTCAAATGGGGTCATCGTCATATCCCTAGTAGCTGAGAAGTGGAACGAGTTGGTGGTGTCCCACCATCTCTCCACCAGCGCCCCCATTAGGGCCCTACTCGCCGGGTAACGAGATAACCCCGCACTGAAAAGTCCGAACCCTGCCTCATCGACGATATGGCGAACGGTATCGGGGAGCTTCGCATACCACTCCCTGGCAACGATCGATCCATAACCCCGTGTGGAACGGGAAGATACCTGCATTCGAAATGAACAGATGTATTCAGTTTCAGAATTGAAATGTATGAGCTACGTGCAAATGTAGTAAAGGAACTGTGTGTTCAGAGATGAAAAGTTTGAGCTGTGTATTCGGATTTCAAAAAGTGTGGGCTGCATGTTCACAACCAAAAGTTTGAGCTGCGTGTTCAGAAATTCAAGTGCTTGAGCTGTGTGTTCAAAATGCAAAAGTGTTCTGGTGTGTGCGAGAAAGCAATTGTGTGCTCGAGGAACGAAGTTTTGCGCTGAAGCGAGCTATGTGCCTGAAAACGAGATGTGTGCTCGAGACAAATTGTGTGATCAAAATGAACCGTGTGTTCAAAACAAGCTGTGTGCCAACTTAACAGAATACTGTGTTGCAAGCTACGTGCTAAAATGAGCAAAGTCTGGTTATACATGGGCTATGTGCTGGATAGACCGGATGGTGCGTGACTGTGTTTACAATGAGCAGATAAAAAATACATATCAAAAGCATGAAATGCGCGGTAAATGCAAAATACAATGCACAGAATGTAAAAGGGAAGTACATACCTCTCGTGCCTGGTGAGATAAATGGGACTCAGGCTCCCGAAGTAGCAAATCTGGGGGTGCTCGCCGCTCGAAGTCGGTGAAATGATAAAAGGTGGCAAGAGGTAGGATGTGCTCCTGAGGGTCGTACCTCTCCGGATCGAAAGGCCGAACTCTTGGAGGTAAGGACATGATGTCTGGCTCATCCCCGGCACCTGGAGGACCTCCACCATGATGAAAATGACCCGCCATTTGAAGAAATTTGCAAAAATGAGCAAAATGAGCCAAAATTGGATGAAGTCAACTCTCAGAAATGAAAAAGTCAACAAAAGTCAACTCCCGGGAAAATGTTCCAAATTTCGAGACAAACTTACCTCTAGTGGTGAAAATGGAGAAAGAAGCTCCGAAATCAAATTTTAACCAGTTCAAAGTGAAGGAAACTGAAAGTTTTTGCGAAAGAACTTTGCATGGGGCATTGGAAAACGCGTATAAAGCACAAATCTGAGGGAGAAAATGGTCTAGGAAGGAAGAGGGACTGATTTTAGAATTGGAGTTATGAGAAACAGTGTTTGGGATGTGTGTACTTAAAGATCCAAGCATGAAAAGATAAAACTGCCCCGGATTTAGCAAAGTGTTCGGCCGACCAGATTTTATGGCTGGCCGACCACCCCTTGAACACTGGTCGATGGCCTCTCTAGGTGGTCGGTGGCCCTCCTAGGTGGTCTCCAAGGTCTCTTTGTTCTCCCTGCAAATTTTGGTGGTGATTGGAGTCCCCGACTCTCGAGAAAGTACAAGGAAAGTGCACTTTCCGGGGCGAAATGCCTCCGCGGGAACTTCAAATCAAGTCTTCGATGCATGGCTCGTCGTTACTCACCAAGAGCAAGGTGTATCCTTTTTGAGTACGTTGCGACTCCTCCGAGAGGTAAATCGGAGGTCGCATTTGAGATGCTTTCTTCAAAGCTTGCATTTCTTTACTCAGCGTTTTGTTTCAAACCTGCTGTTGAAGTTGCACTTATCCTGCATTGTTATGCACATCGCTTGCATTGTTGTGCACATTTTATTGGCATTGTCATACATCCATACTTAACTCGCATCGTCACGCACGTTTCTCTTGCCTTGCGATGCACTTTTCCATCGGCATGATGACTGTCCGCGTTCGATATAGCATTGAACAGATGTTGCTAACTATGTTGTGCCTGTTCAGTTTCTCTCTTTTGCAGGCGCAATATTGTATGTACGGTTCATTTGAAGCTGGTGCGACTAGATGAATCGGATTGTATTGTATTCTCTGTGTGAGACGTAACGAGAGTTGTATAATTCTCCTACATCATAACTGCATGAAATGTAGTTTGATTTGCCTTCTTGCTTAAAACTGTCGCATTAAATTTATTGTGAATATTTGCTTCATTACAACTTTCTTTGCTTGATTCTTACTGCATGAAATGTAGTTTGATTTGCATTCTTGCTTAAAATTGTTGAATTTATTGTGTATATTTGCTTCATTCCAGCTTCCTTTGCATGATCATAAGTTATACTTGGCTTTGTGCATACCCTTTGCATTTTGCCCATGCCTGCGGGCACTTCTCTTAGATTATCTCGCCTATTTGTCTAAGTCTTCGGCCTTGTCAAAAATGGGTCGTCTCTGGGCTTTGACATTCACTCCTGTCACTTATGACTTTCGAGTTCTGTCAAAGAGGGGCAACTGTAGACACCCCATTTTTTACCGACCTTAAGACTCAGACGTCATCGATTGAGCGCTCGATGATTGTGCATGTTGTGCTCGTTCTGAGGTTATGGAGTCTCGGCTGAGAGCCTTGCCTCTAGACCTTGAGACTCTTTTGTGCTTTGCCTCGGTTTGCAAACCAGGTCTTGTTTTCTCTTCCCGAAGGAAGGGAGAGGTCTCGTAGACCATCTCTCAGTGGTCGTAGGCTACTTTTCGTGGTCGTAGGCCACTTTTTCCGTTTGGAGACTAGTTTCCGGTTTTCGGAGCCGTCGGCTGTGCGCCTCGGTTCGGGACCGCTTAACTTTCTCCGTTTGGCACGATTTTTGGCACACACCTTGCTTCCTCTCTCTAGAGGGACACTGTGGCCCGAGAGACCACCTTGGTGGTCGCACGCCACTTTCGTTGCTTAGCAGCCTATTTTCGGGGCACCCGGCTGCGCGTTTTGACCCCTGAACCCTCGTTTTGCATCCGTCTTGGTTCATTTTTGGCATGGACCTTGTTTTCATTGTTTGGGAGGTGGTACAAGGGTGGGAGACCACCTTTGCTCCTTGGAGACCACTTTTCTCCCACCAGCCGATTTTCTTGTCAGGAAACTGGTCTCCTTGGTCTTTGAGCCACATTTACTGGTATCCCATATCACCACTAGCTTGCATTCAATGTGGAGACCATCAAATGGGGCTGCCGACCACCTTTCTTTGAGTTGAACCTTTTGAACTGGTCGGCCAACCAGGGGAAGTGGTCGGCCGACCACCTGAACTGGTTGGCCTGCCTCCCCCAGTTTTGTCTCTGTGAGTTGTTGCCAGCTGGAAGGCACAGACTGGAACCTCCATACACATGTATGGAGGATCTTCAACCTCAATTTTTAGCTTCTTTGAGAAGCTTTGGTCCCTTTTGGCTATCAAGGAGGGCCTTCCCCTCCTTTGTGAGGGTTCAGAAGTTTGTTAAAGGCATACAATACATCTCCCTCTATATCTCTCTATTTTTGCTCAAAAAGTGTATTGTTCTTGCACCTTTGCACACCACCTCATAGCCTAACCCTTCCACCATTTCTTGGAGCTTCTTGGAGGCCATTTTCAGAGGTTAAGGAGTTAGGTTTTGGGTCCAGAAGTTCCTGTCTTGCTGAGCTTCAAGGGTAACACACTTTTTTCCTCTTTTAAGCTTTATTTTGATCCATCTCTTAGCCTTATTTTCTTGCATATTTGACCTTTGTTGTCAACCAAAAAAAGTCTTTTTTTGAGGTCCTTTTGATGTTTGTTTAAGGTCATTTTGTTGTTGGGGGTCATCTACCCCCTTGCATGCTTCATTTTGCCTTGTTTTGTGCCATGCCATAGGGCCTTTGAGCTAGTCCTTGCTTGGCCATTTAGCCACTGAAATCCAATGGATTTTCAGTGGTTGGCATGTGGTTTTGAGGTCCTAAATCAGAGAGGGGTGACCCTCTCTCTTTTTGATCTTGTTTGCTTGCATTTTGGCCTTATAAAGAAGCCTTCATTTGAACACCTCCAAACCTTGTTTTAGGACCTTTTCAGTGACTTTTAGAGCCTACCTAGGCTCTGTCCAGAGTTGGTTTGGTCACCTTGGGTGTGTCTCTTGCATGTGTAGAATAACCTCTCTTATAGCCTATCAAAGGAGCACGACATTCTTGCATGCATTGATCATGTTTCAGTGGGTTTTTGGGCTTTATTTGGCATGTCATGTCTCTGAATTTTTCTGGTTTAGTGGCCTCTTGAATGCTTCATATGCTTGTAGTGTAATCCATGTTCGCTGGCTCACAATGCATGTTGTTTTGGCCCTTGATTCTAGCATATTTTGGCCATGTTCTAAATTGATTTTATTCCTGATTTGGGCTTCCTTAGCTCTATTTTGAGGTCCCATGGTCGAATGATGCTTGCCATGCATGCTTGTAGTGTAATACCCTTGCCTAGCTTCGAGTTTTGAAGCCTCTTGCATGCTTAATTTGAGTTGTTTTCATGTTTTAGCATCATTGAACATGTTATTTCAGAGCCTATACTTGTGCCATATTCCCATGTTTTTCACTCTTTAAATGCGTTTGAGAGTTGTGCTTGTATATCTCATTTATGGGCCATTGCATGAGCTTCATTTTTGTGCATTTCAAGCCACCATTTTAGTCCATTTTGCCACTATTTTGGGTCTGCATAGGGACTATTTGGGGTTGGTTTGGTCATTTGGGCATCGCTTTGCATAATGCACTTCACTACTTTCGGTAATTGTGCCATCCAACATGCATCGGGTGAGTTGTTTGCATGATTCGGGACCATCTTGTATGTCATTTCAGAGCTGGAACATGTGTCATTGTATGCCATATTTCATCCTTGTCATACTTTGGTAGAGTTGCACTTTGTTCCTTAGGTTTGGTCCCTTGCATTTGTGCATGTTTGCATGTAGCCTGTTGCCTCATTTTCGTTATATTGGCCACTGATTTGGGTGTGGCTGAGGCCCGTCCACTTTGGTTAAGTCCATCTTGCATTGTGTATGCCATCTAGTCCATGTTGTTGCATGATTGATCATTGCATTGTGTGTGTTTTGTTCATCTCATTGTGTATGTTAATTTCACATGTGCATTGTGTATGCCATATAGTATCATGTGCATTGAGTATGCCATTGTTAACTCATAGCATCGTGTATGCTAGTTGCATGTTTGCATGACTAAGTTGCATTGCATTTAGGATTGCATGCTAGAGTTGCATTTGTACATGTATTATTTGTTGCATTGTGTTTGGAATAGGAGTTAATACAAACACGGGAAACGAGGAACGTTTTGTACTCAAAGTGACGAAACGTGCCTCAATTCCCGGTCGTCGACATTCTTGACTACCCATGATGGAGTTGTTGGCTTTAGGTGCTTATATGTGCATTCATGTCCTATTGAGCCGTGCAATTCGACTCCTCGGCCATCATGCATCGAGATGCGTGATTGGTGGCCCGAGGATCGAGGACTACACTCCCTAGAGCTTATGCAATGATGGGGAGAATGGTCATGCACACATGTGTTGTAAATACCTTGCTTTCTCCCTCTCTTGCCTTTGTTGCAGAAAATGCAGAAACCAGGAGAAGAAACTGGTCGGCCGACCAGGTTTTCTGGCAGGCCGACCACCTTTTCTGGTTTTCGGCACCAAGGGTGGTCGGTAGGTGGTCTCCAATGCCTATAGCTGGTCAGCAGGCTCCCCTTAGATTCCCAAGGTTGAGTTTCATCTCCTTGGAGCTTTGTGCAAGTTTCTGAAATCAATCACAAACAAAGGCAAGCCGGGGCATCGCGATGGATTTCTCGACAAGGCGACTCGAGCATGCATGCATCCTTTATCATTCAAAGTAGAGCTGAGGCAGCCCATTTTACATAGTTTGCATGCTAGTTTAGTTAATTTGTTAATTAGCTAATGTTGTGTAATAATTAGTTAATTCAATTCTGTATTATTTATTCGGACTCTCTGAGAGAGGGCAATGTTGTAATAAGTGTGCATGTGTGTGATGTATGTCTTCCAACCCCACGTCTTTCTCCCTTTTATTTAACAGCTTATGATGGTTAGTTTTAGGGCACGTTTCAATTAGCATCCTTATGCTCGTATGTTTGCATCCATTCACCTGTTTTGCATGCACCGGGCTCGGCGCATCATACTAACTGCATCGTATTTCAATTCCAAGTTGAATACATGTTACCTGTAGCATCTCATATGCCATCTTAGAATAGTCGAGCCTATCTTAGTTGCATTCTTGCATGTGTTGCATTAGGCATCTCAGCATAGTTAGGATTCTTGCATGTTTTCTAATTAGCTTCTTTCTTTGGCTCGGAGTACTCGGTAAGTGTTTATGCTTTAGCATTCTTGCATGCGTGTGAGTGACTGCCATGATAGCATGCTTACCATGAGGCTATGTGCTTATGTGATATAACTGCCTGAATGTCTATGGGTGGAGGTTGGGTTGCTTGAATTGGAATAATTCGTCAAAACCCGTGTTTTAGCCTACTGGCGAGTAGCAAACTTCAATCCATTTTCAGAACAAACGGATATGCGATGCTTTGTTCCAACTTAGGCAATCCAGTCTATACTTGTATACTGTGCGCATCACATAGTAATTCTAGGTTAATAACGGAATAAGAGCACATGTGTTTTCAAAAACAAAATATCATGTTTAGTAGTGGCGATCTTTGATCGGGTGGCGAGGTGCTCATAGATGACCTTTCCCAATTGTACCCAAGTTCCCGAGCCAAGGCAACTTTGGTGATAACGGACATGTGGCCTTAGGCAACGAGTCAGGGTTTCCTAAATTTCCCCAAAAATAAAACATTTTGGTGGCGACTCTGTATCTGACAAAGCAGTCCATGTTTGGCACTTCTTTCTAAAAATTAGTTTTTCAAAATGATTTGCCGGATTTTGACTCTTTGGTGATTTATCGATTTTGCATTGCACTTTGTGAGATTAGATTCAGAACCATGACATTGAGTGCGAACTGTAGTGAGCCTAATGAACAAAATGAGATCTTCCCCGGGACGTTCGAGGCGTGTCTACACTAGTGAGAACAATGGAAATGATGTTAAATTAGTACCCGCTGCATACGATTCTATTAACAGTTCAGAATAAACAAATCTACCAATTACTTGTGGGCAGGGTAATTTCCAAACTGCCCTCGTACTTTCTTTGGAGCTTGCACCCTCTAGCCAATCCAAGCGTGCACTCCCCTTGAAATATTTCTCAGTACGAAGGCCGAAAAAATACAAATAAGAGCTTTATACATGGGATGAAGCAGATAAATAGTATGAAATAAACAAACAAAAACAACAGATCTTACTCTGCACTAATAATCATATGTTGTGGCGGTGGCCCTAACAACCTCTCCATCATAGCTAGATGTTCCAAGTTCTCATTCTCTAAACATTCCAAGACTTGCCCAAAAGTTCCTGCAATTATATTACCCTATGGATTTAATTCATCAAATGAATTAACAATGATGGGATTATGGAATGTCAATTTGAAAGTTTATGGAACCCAAAAAGTGAGTGTTTCATATTAATACCAATGTCTAGAAGACTCATATTAATAACAAAAATAAATAATAAATAAATAAAGAAAGAAGGAAAGGAACAAATAAAGGGAGAATGAAAGAAGTTGAAGGAAAAACTAACCTTCACCCATTTTGCAAGTACAAGTAAATAAACTATGTTATTGGTGAACAGATTACAAATCAAAGAAAAAACTGAGAACATGGATCCACAAATAATAGGACATATCTAAACCGAAGATCAATTAGTTTGTTATTTTCAAAAACTATTTTTATAAATGAGTTAGAGAACCATTTTCTAGGAAGCACCATAACACTATTTTCTGTTCTCTGTTTTGTGGTTTCCAGTTAGGAATAGTATTACGAACACACACACCCAAAAAAACAAACATGAGTCCTCAAAATTTTCACAACTTTTAGAAACAATGTTTGAGAGCATTTTGGAAACCACTTCTTAATTACATGATGTGTCTTTTTGAATCTTTTGAAAGCAGATTGGACCAGCCAGTTTGCATTGGGCCCGAACATAGTTGGGATAAACCTGTAGAATCGTTTTGAAAGAAAAACCAGGTTTTTCAATAGAAAAAAACACAAAAAACTAAAATCAGACAGCCAATTTAATCCATGAAAACTGCTCATAAGTCCATGGTAGGCGGTCAAATATCATACAACTAAAAAAATTGGTTGAGCACGAAGCCAACCTTGGTCAGCCATGAACTTTTGTTGAATGAATGCCATCTCTGCCTCAGACTGCTTTGAGTTTATAGTCCTTTTTGCTGGGTAACTACTCCTCTCAACCTTTGATGTTTCCAAAACTTAACACTCATCCTTACATTCTTGCTGCGCCATTGAGTCTTTCCTATTTGATGGGTGTTCATATGGTTTTCCATCCCTTTGTGATAATCTTGATGCGATCCATTGTCGATAAGTTTCTAAGAACCCTTTATGTTGTCTATGAAGAGGTCTTTGAAGGCGGCCGTCAAGACCTATCAATTTGGCAATAATGTTCGGTGGCCGTCCATCAACGTGCACTGTTACAAACATACACTTAGCTATGTAAACACAGAAACTACACTTAGATATGTAAACACAGAAACACAAAAACAAATTAAAACACAGAAACTCTACTTTTTCCTTCTGATCTTCCTTTCTCCTAAAAATCTTTCTGGGGTTTGGGAGTGAGTCTAGACCCATGAGTTTTGCGACCATTCCTGGGGTCCTGACTTCAGTTTTGAAATTATTTTTTGCATTTTCGAAGGTGGTGGTGGTGGTAGGGATGTCGGTGGTGGGGTCGGATGGTTGGGTTAGGAGGCTGCCGTCTGAGAGGAGGCGTGAAGGATCTTGAGAAACACTTGAACTTGGAATTCTGTGACTTGGTCATGTTTGAGGAGGAGAGAGAGAGAGAGAGAGAGAGACTGTAGAAAGGCGACAAAAGGCAACGAAACTATAAGGACTTGGTTTGGTACAATATAGAGGGAGGAGTGATCCGTGGAGTCATTTTACCAATTTGAATCTAATTTCCATAATTTGAATTTAATTTCCGTTCTTATTTTATGACTTACTAGGTAAAATATTTTTTAAAAAAATTAAGATGATTAGATATTAATTGTTATATATTTAAATTAAATTTATATTATAAAAAATAGATAATTATTTTTAAAATTACATTTGTCGTCTATTTTTTTGAAACAAATATGCTTTAAATATATAGCTACTGATATTCAATTATCTTAATTTTTTATTTGAATATTTTAATTAAAGAGTTTAAAAAAATAAACAGTTCAAACCATCGGAATCAATTCTAAAATAGACCTACTAAATCCAAACGCTCTTTCAAATTAAATAACAACTTAAAAAAAGAAAAAGAAAAAGAAAAAAAAAAGAAGCCAAATCCTTTCTAATACCATGCCAAGGCTTATGTTTTAATTATATGTACACCCAAAAAAAAAAAAGGTTACAAATAAAACATGTTGAGTTATTTTTTTTAAATAGTAAAATAAATGGATAAATTATAAATACACATCCAAAATTTATTTAAAATATGAATTATTTCATGTGATTTTAAAAATTATATCATGTCCCTTGAAGTTTTTTACTTCATAATAAATGGTCATTTTACCAATAAATCATTTAGTCACAGCTATTATTGATGTCAACAGTATATTTCAATAAATAATTCAACCAATTTTATTATTATATGGTAGAGCATTTAGAAATTTTATTTTTTACGATGATTATTTCTTACTCATTAAGTTTTTAAAATTTATTTAATTATTTCCCTTTCAAAAATCAATATGACAAAATTTTAAAATTCATATATTTTTATTCTAAAATAGTGAAATATTATAACTATGTCATTTTTTTTTTAATAACAAACCATAATTTTAATTATTAATTGTTAATACAATAATTTTAATTTATCTATACTATATGTTATAATAAAGGAATATTTTAAACAAAACACTTAGAAAAATGGCTAGTGAGAACAAAGGAAATGATGTTAAATTAGTACCCGTTGCATGCGATTCTATTAACAGTTCAGAATAAACAAATCTACCAATTACCTGTAGGCGGGGTAATTTCCAAACTGCCCTCGTACTTTCTTTGGAGCTTGCACCCTCTAGCCAATCCATATAACTATAACAAGCCCGCGAGGGGACCTCACCGGGGGTTACAGTTCGGACTCGATTTGTCACGGTTCTTAATCTTGAACCGAAGAGTCCAAATCTGGCAAATCGTTTTGAGAAAACAGATTTTGAAAGAAGTGCCAAACATGGACTGCTTCGCCAGATACAGAGTCGCCACCTAAATATTTTATATGGGGGGAATTTAGAAAACCCTGACTCAGTGCCAAAGGCCACGTGTCCATCATCACCATAGTTGCCTCGGCTCGGGAACTTGGGTACGATTAGGGAAGGTCAGCTATGAGCACCCCCTCTCGCCCGATCTGAAGATCGGCCTCTACTAACCGTGATATCTAATTTTGAAAACATTATGTGTTCTTGTTCCGGTTATTAGCCTAGAATTACTATGTTATGCGCACAGCAAACAAGTATAGACCAAATCGCCTAAATTGGAACAAAACATTTCATGTTTGTTTTAAAAATGGTTTGCTACTCGCAAGTAGGCTAAAATGCAGGTTTTGCCACCCTCGAGTGGGCTTTTAGAAAAGATGGTCTTGCCACTATCTAGTGGGCTTATAACTCACAGTTTTAATGCATTGTTCCAATTTAAACAACTCAACCTCCACCCACAGGCATTCAAGCAGTTGTATCACATAAGCAGCTAGCCTCATGGTAAGCATGCTGTCATGGCAACACTCACACGCATGCGGTATGCTAAAGCATAAAATACTTACAAAGTACTCCGTGCCAAAAAAGGGTAAACTAGTTAGCAAACATGCGTAACCCTAGTTCATGTTAAAGTGGCTAATGCAACGCATACAGAATGTCATTAGAGTAGGCTCGGCTAATCTAGGGATGACATGTGAAAATGCACAGATAGCACGTATTCAATTTGGAATTGAGATACTTATGCAGTTAGCATGATGTGCCGAGCCCGGTGCATGCAACACTGATGAATGATGCACGCATGCATAGTATGAGGTATGCTAAAGTAAACATGCCCTAATACTAACCATCAAAAGCAGGTAAGTAAAAGGGAGAAAGAAGTGGGGGTTGGAAGACATGCACACACGCACCCACACTTATTACAAATTTGCCCTCGCTCAGAGGGACCGAAAGAATAATACAATTTAACTAACCAACTAGCTAATTAAATATTACAGACAATTAAATTAATTAAGCAAATTAATTAATCTAAGAAAGCAATAAACAATGACCTCGGGAGAGGGCTCAATGCATCTTGGCGCTTGGTTCACTTGGGAAAGTCACTGCCATGCACAAGATGCCTCTGCTTTGACTGTTCTGCTCCTCTGAAGACTACACAAGTCCCAGGATATGCTCTCTGCACACTGTGGAACACCACCGGCTAGGAGGAATGGCCATCGGCCATGGAGAATGGTCACCGGCCACAAATTGAATTATCGGCCACTGATGGATGGCCGGTCAGCACTGAAGATGGCCGGCCGGCCAAATCTTCCTACAGAATCTGTGTTGACAGCAACAGAGGGCAAAACAAAGCATGGCAATGCATTTCAAGCAATGTATGCACCAACCACACCTCTTATCATGTGTATGACTCAAAGGAGGATGGCCCTCGATTCTCGAACCACCAATCACGCATTTCCATGCATGATGGGCCAAAGAATCAAGAGTGCATCTTGATATGGAATGCAATGCACATAATCAAGCAAAGGGAACTCAACCTCTATCACAAGCATTTCAAGAGGCCAAGCATGCATGCAAATGGAATGCAACCTAGACATGGAGGCTAAGTATGCAAAGTGAGCATGCAAGGCATGTAACAATCATGTTAGTGACAAACATGCAACAACATGTAAAGTAGACTAAGCATGGGAACAATGCAAAGTAACTTGACCAATGAAATGCATGCCAAATGCATCATGATTTCAAGCAAGTAATAACATGTAATAGACCAAGTACGCGACAATGCACAAGGCAATCATGCTATAACATGAAAGTGATGGTCTTAAACTGATTTAGGCAGCCCTAACTAGGCCCAAAACAGTGGCCAATAACTAAGAAAATGGAGCCAAATACACATACAAGCATGCATATAAACATGGTCCATCACTTAGGCACAAAGAGCAACTCCAAGCATACTTAAGAGGATGCAAACATGGATGCAAGGCATACATTATAAGCTCTGAAATAACATGGTAAGAGGTTCCAAACCATTGAAATAACACAAATAATGCATGCTCATGGTTCATGCACTTAAAGCTCACAAGCCAAGAATACAAAGAGGCTATACTAAGCATGCCATGGTCGACCAAAACAACCAAAAACAGAACTTGAGCATGCCAAAATAAACACAAAACCTTTACAATGCTAGGCCTAAAACATGCTTGAACAAGGGTCAAAGCGTAGGTACATGTTAAGGCTACATGATGGCATTACAAGACATGTATGCAAGGCATGCAAGGTGTGTCCAAACCAACTCAAAACAGAGGTGATACATGGCAAAATACTACCAAATACCACTTAAGACATGGCCAACATGCACTTAAATTAGATGCTCAAACATGATGCTAGAAAGGCCCTTTTCCAGGACAAGGTGGCCCTCTCCTTCCTAGGACCTCAAGGCACCATCCTTACCTCTGAAATCCCTCAAGATTTCAGTGGTGAGGAGGCTCAAATACAATGGTCCCGGAGCTCAACCAAAATGGCACAAAACAAAGGCCAAACAAGCCTTAAGAGGGGTCAAACAACCCCAAAGCTTAAAACACCCTTAACAAACTATTTAGAGAAAACAAAAACATGACTTTTCTATGTTATATGTTAAGCTCAAAAACAATTGCAAGATAGGCAAAAATACAATGTAAGAATGGGGTAAAAAGGGACAAAAGTCTTACCCTTGTAGACCCCTTTAAGGATGGAGTTCCAGTTGCTTTCTCAAGCTTAAATCAGCTCCAAAACTCCAAAAACAACCTTCAAGGGCCTCAGCTCCAAGAGGATAGTGTGATGGTGGGTGTTTGTGTGCAAAAGTAAGACAAAACACACACAAATACAAGAGAGAGAGATATATATAGATATAGAATAGATACACTTATGCTAACCCTAAAAACCAGAGCTCTTCTCTCTATTTTTGCTAACCTTAAACCAAAGACAAGAGGCTCCCTCTTATAGAGCTCAATCTTGTAAGCTTACAAGACAAGCTAAACAAGAGGGAGATCCCTCCATACACGTGTATGAAGGGGAGCCAAGTGCATGCCAGCTGCACAAAAATATCTGCAAAAGCAGATGCACAGTAGTCGGCCGGCCAAAAGTGCAATTGACCAAAAAAAGATAGCCGCCGGCCATCTATAGTGCCGGCCGGCCAAACATTTGGCCGGTGGCAACAAAACACAGCCGGTGGCCTCAAGCCATGGCCAGTGGAGTGTGGGGATGGCCCACAAGCCATTCCCTGCCCCTCCAAGGAAAACCACAAGTGTTTGGTGCAAAACCAGACACGAAACAGTCGAGTCGAGAGATCCTGAGGCAAGGTGAGCAGTCGAGACCTCCGGGAACTCAAGACGGACACAAACATGGATAATCACCGAGTGTTCAAGCGGTGACGTCCAAGTCTTGAGGACGGTCAAAAATAGGGTGTCTACAATAGCGATCCTGGTTCTCATTTCCTTTGTATATTGTATTCCGGACTTGGTTCTGTGGTTGTGTTGTTGTCTCATTCTTATTTCCTTCCCTTACTCTTTGTATTTGAGTCTTGGGTTGTGTTGGGCAGGTTTGAAATAGGTTGGTTGTGCTTTGGAGC
Source organism: Camellia lanceoleosa (assembly GCA_025200525.1). Lineage (NCBI taxonomy): Eukaryota > Viridiplantae > Streptophyta > Magnoliopsida > Ericales > Theaceae > Camellia > Camellia lanceoleosa. The sequence continues at coordinate 78,126 of JANUSC010000377.1, forward strand.
CAAAAGTTAATGCCTAGAATTTGGCCTCTACGCTCGAGCGGGACTTTTGACGCTCGAGCATGCCCTTTTTTGTTGCTTCTCCGCTCGAGCGGGCGTTTGGATACTCGAGCATGAATTTTCACCTTTCGGTATTTTTTGTCTGCAGGTCTTCATGCGCTCGAGTGGGAGTTTTGATGCTCGAGCGTGACCCTTTGATTTTGTTCCTCCGCCCGAGCGGGGAGTTTGACGCTCGAGCGGGAACCATGTTTGCAAAACTTCTGCAGGTGTGCAATCGACACTCGAGCGGTGCTTGTCACGCTTCGGCGTAAGTTTAGGTCTGGCGCCGGCGGAGGTTTTCACTTCGAGCAGGCGACTTTTATATCAGTCTGAGTTTTGACATTTTAGATCACTTTTTGATCTTCTTTCTCTCTCTTACTTTTTCAAAACCTCCATTGGAGAGCCTCTCTCTAAAACCTCACATTCTCTCTTGGGTTTGATCTAGTTAGAGTGATCTCCTACCCTTGAGCCTTTACAAAAAGTGTAGTGCTTGGTGTGAGCTTCCTATCAATCCGAAAATCTTGGGATTTGGAGCACTTCGAGTTTTCATCATCTTCCTCCTTGAGCTCCAAATTTAAGGTAGGCATTCCTACTCATCTTTATGAGCTTTAACCTAAATGTTGAGCTTGTCGTATAAATGGTTTGATTTGGGAAGTTAGGGTTTGCAATTTGTTATATTGGAAAGGGGGGTTTTGTTCTTTGATTCAAACATATGTGTTTTGGGTCTAAAAATGGGAGGTTATTGATGTTATTGAAGTTGTTTTGGGCCTTTGGGTCAATAATGAGAAAAAAGGAAAAATGCCATGTTTGGGTATACTTGGGTCATTGGTGTAATTAATGACAATTATTATGGAAATATGAAATTGAGTTGGAAATAATGAAATTAGCTCATTATGAGATGGAATGGTGGAGTTGGAATCATTAATCACTCACCTCTGAGAATATTGATAATATATCTGTTGATGCATTTATTATCTGTTTAGAAATAATTGCTTTGGGCTATCGGTGGAGGATAGTCTTGATTGTTGTAGACAATGCATGATGATTAGGCAAACTAAAACTAATTAATTGAATATGTCATCAAATATGATGGTTGGAATAATACATCAAATTTATGTATTGATTGATTACGTATATGATATGTGTTTATATACGTTGTGTTGTGTGGGAGAAGATAGTGGATGTAATCCACGGTTTTGGAGAAGATAAGGGATGGAGTCCTAAACCGGATATTGTTTGGGAGGAGATAGGGGATGGACTCTATCGATATAACAAATAAGTGTATCTATTGTAGTATTGATACAACAAATCTGTGTATCATATATGAAGTACGGAAGTGTTTTGTTTGAGACTGATTGTAACGCCCTCAAAATAATACATAAATGCCATCATATTAGACATGTAATGGTATAAAGAAATCAACACCTTTTCATTAATCAGAGTAATTCTTACAACAGTATTACATGTTAACAACAAAAGCAAGTACCCTATAGGCTTACAGCTTTCCAAGTTAACACTTGGTTTCACAAAAGAAGAGTACTAACTCTATACAAAATAAGCTCGTGGTTTGATGTACATGTAATACAACAAAATAATCAAAAAAAGAAGTCTTCAACTCCTACATCCATCCAAGCTATGTCCTTGGAGGTGGCATGCTACCTGTACCTGAAAATGGTGTCCCATATAGGGTGAGCCAACGCCCAGTAGAGATATACTAAACATAATATGAGCAATGACTAAGACATTAGCAATTGATAAATGTTCAATTCCCATAAATCAATTCATAGCCCATTTCTTATTAACTTCACAATTTACATCAACGGCTCAGAACCTGGCCAACCACTTATATGAGACAGTGACTCATATTAAACGTTTTCCATTTTACAATAGATCAACATAATAGTTGTATCAACATCTCAACAGATAAGCATACAAGCTGTATCCACTTTTCAACAGATAAGCATATTAGCTATATCAACACTCCCAATGATAAACATATGAGTTGTATCAACACTTCCTTAGATAAGCATATTAGTTATATCCACACATTAACTGACAAGCATATAAGCTGTATCAGTGGAGTCCATCCCCTATCTCCTCCCCATCAATAACCGGTTTAGAGGTCCATCCCCTATCTTCTCCTAAACCATGGAGTACATCCCCTATCTCCTCCCCCACACACACAATGTATATACATATAAGTCATATACACAATCAATCAATACATATCATTAATGTATTCTAGCAACCGTCATACTCTATTACACGTCCAATTGATTAGTTTTAGTTTGCCTAATCATCATGCATTGTCTACAACAATCAAAACTACCCTCTACCGGTAGCCCAAGCAATTATTTCTAAACAGATAATAAAAGCTCCAACAGATAAAATATCAATGTTTTAAAAAGAGAGCGATTAATAAATCCAACTCCACCATTCTACTATATAATGAGCCAATTTCATTATTTCCAACTCAATTCCATATAACCACATTTAGCCCAAATTAATTATACCAATTAATTTATACAACAAATTAGGGTTTTCTACCCCATTTCCAAATATTGACCTAATGGTCTATATATCAACAACCAACAACAATATTATTATCTTAAAATCCAAAATACACATTTTTAGAATCAGAATAACAAAACCCCTTTTCAACCTTTTTAAACCCTAACTCCCAAAATCAACCATTTAACAAAATGCCCAAAAATCCATGTCAAAACCCATAGTAGTGAGTAGGAATCCCTACCTCAAAAGATGAAATCCAACGAAGGAGATGATGAAAGTGAAGATGCTCCAAATCCTGAGATTCTTGGATCAAAGGATAGCCCACGACAATCAACAACCTTTTTGTAAAGGCCAAAGGTTTGGAAAACACTCTAGCTAGATCAACACTTAGAGAGAAGTGAAGAATTTAGAGAGAGAAGCTCTCAAATGGTGTTTTTGAAAAGTAAGAGAGAGAATGAGGTTGTAAAAAGTGATCTAAAAATGCTCGACTGTGTACTGATATACGACATGTTTGCTCGAGCGGAAAACACAATGCTCGAGCGTCAAGAACAAAAATCTCGGTCCGCTTGAGCGTAAGAAGACCCACTCGAGCGCCAAGACACATGAATAAAGTACATCCGCTCGAGCGCGAAAAGCCATCTGCTCGAGCGCAGATTTCCCCCTCCCGGAGCTTACACCAACAAGGTACTACACGCTCAAGCGACAACAAGCCCGCTCGAGCGCAACCCGCTCAAGCGCAGGAAATCCGCTCAAGCGTAGAAATCACATCTGCAGAAGTTTTGCAGAAAACAAAATACTGTTAGTGTGTAACTCCCGCTCGAGCACAAGAAGTCCCGCTCGAGCGGACCAATTAAAACCAAACCCGCCGGCGAGAACAACCCGCTCGAGCGTAACACCAAAAACCTGGGCAACTAGATTTGAGACTCAGGCTCAACCAACCTGTAACACACCTGTCCAAAACATCCCAAAACTCACACAAATGGAATTAAAGGACGACAACAAGATAGACACAACTACCAACTCCACAGGCAAGAGTCCTGAGTACAACCCGAGCGATAAAGGGAATACTGGAATGCCATACTGATACAACAATTATGTGTATCTAATGTGAAGTATGAAATGTTAATTTGAGTTGTTATCTCAACTGAAATGGAAGTATTATTGATATGACATATAATATCATGTAAAGTATATGGCCAGGTTCTGAGCCAGGGTTATGAATTGAGAATTGGATAAGAAATGAGAAATTGAATTAAACATGGACACATTTGTCATGTAATCGAAATGGGTTATGAATTTACTTAGGTGAGTTAGACATTTATCAAATGCTAATGTTTTAGTTATTGCTCATGTTATGTTTAGCATATCTCTACTGGGCGTTCGCTCACCCTATATGGGACATTATTTTTAGGTACAGGTGTTATGCTGCCTCCGAGATCTTAGCTTGGATGGCAGTGGGAGTTGAGGACTCCTTTTGTTTATTTTGTTCTATTACATGTATATCAAGCCAAGGGCTTATTTTGTGTAGAGTTAGTACTCTCCTTTTGCAACCAAGTGTTGACTTGGAAAGTTGTAAGCCTATAGGGCATTTACTTTTGTTGTCAACATGTAATACATTTTGTAATGGATACTCTGATGAAATGTAATTATGCCTTATCTCTTTGGTCTAAGCATGTCAAGAATGTATGATTTATGGGTTTATTTTGAGGGAGTTACAATCCAAGCGTGCACTTCTCTTGAAATATTTCTCAGCACGAAGGCTGAAAAAATACAAATAAGAGCTTTATACATGGGGTGAAGCAGATAAATAGTATGAAATAAACAAACAAAAACAACAGATCTTACTCTGCACTAATAATCATATGCTGTGGCAGTGGCCCTAACAACCTCTCCATCATAGCTAGACGTTCCAAGTTCTCATTGTCTAAACATTCCAAGACTTGCCCAAAAGTCCCAGCAATTATATTACCCTATGGATTTAATTCATCGAATGAATTAACAATGATGGGATTATGGAATGTCAATTTGAAAGTTTATGGAACCCAAAAAGTGAGTGTTTCATATTAATACCAACGTCTAGAAGACTCATATTAATAACAAAAATAAATAATAAATAAATAAAAAAGAAGGAATGGAACAAATAAAAGGAGAATGAAAGAAGCTGAAGGAAAAACTAACCTTCACCCATTTTACTCAGACTCCTTTATGGGTTTATTTTGAGGGCGTTACAACTTGGTATCAGAGCGTATCGGGTTTGAATACTTTGGGTACGTGGGAAGTGATTAATATCACAATGGGTTTGTCTCATTTGTTAGAGACTTATGTATGATAGTATGTGTTTATTTGATAACATGCTTACATGACTATATGGGTATGGGATTTAGTTTCTAAGATGTTGATTGGATCCTTGGGTTTCTGCGAGTCTTGTTGGAAAAGCACTTGATCAATGCTGTTTCAAACCGGAACTCTAGTAACGCCTCGAGACTATTATCATCCAGAAATGAAATTCGTAGGTGCTTATGTGATTATGTGCTTACGTGGAATGAATTACAATTGTCCATGCATTAGGACGCGAGTGTTTTAGCTTCGGCATATTTATGAATGTGCTAATGTTCGTCGTTACCTTTATTAGGATGTCAGGACGAGGACGTGGTAGGCATGGTAGGCGTGGTAGGCAGGAGATGCCTATACCGGATGATATTCTGGCGCAGTAGGAGGGTGTTGGTCAGGCCAATGTGGCCGAGCCAGTGGGTCAGCAGGCCATGGGTTCCTTAGCATGCAAGATAGCAGAAGCGTTGAGGGAATCCATAGGCATTCTCAGAGCTGAGAATCAAGTTCAGGCCCAGGTTGTTGATGCACGGCCTTTCTTTCTGAAGAGGGAGTTTTTCCGCTCTAATCCAGATGAGTTTATGGGGAATCTGAAAGAGCCACTGAAAGCGAATGAATGGCTCGAACAGATGACGAAGACATTTGAGATGCTTGGCATCGAAGACGGGGCTCTGAAGGTGACCTTGGCATCTTTCCAGCTTAAGGGGGATGCGGGTCAGTGGTGGAAATACATGAGAGGTCGTGTTGGTGGCACATGGGAGGCTTTTGTAGATGCTTTCCAGGAGAAGTTTCTATCTTCAACTGCCAAGGAGAAGCTGAGAGACTCGGCTTTCACCAAGTGAGTTTATCGATGGTCGAAGTTTAAGGCCGCATTCACCAGTCTATCCAGGTTTGCACCTGAGCTTATGGTGTCTGAGGAACGCCGTTGTCTGGAGTTTGAGAAGAAGTTGAGGCATGGCCTCAAGATGAGAGTTGGGGGTTCTATGACCTGGGATTATGAGCGCCTTGTAGATATTACGGCCCATATGGAGATCATGATGCAGGAGGAGGAGAAGAGGTAGAAGGGCTCCAAGAGGAGTCAAGATGGCCAGGGTGATGGCAGGAGACAGAGGGGTTCTAACCCTCAGCAGTCTCAGGGTGGTTTTGCTAGATCTACCTTTTCAGTGTCGAGTGCAGGCCCTGGGAGAGGTAGTCAAGGAGACGTGACTTGTTACAAATGTGGTCAACTGGGCCACAAGTCTCCAGCTTGCCCGCAGAAGGGCGGAGGTCAGAGAGCGGCTTCATTTTTGACTCGACCTTAGAGCTAGAGTCAAGGCAGAGGCCAGCCGCTCTCTTGTTACCAGTGTGGTTAGGCGGGGCACCTGAAGAGGTTTTGCCCGTAGTTGAGTGGCACTTCTGGTGCATCTCGGTAGAGGTAGAGTTTTCAGCCAGCTCAGTCAGCTCAGGCCTCGAGGGCCAATCAAGGAGCTTCGTCGTCCTAATCTGTGCAGCAGTCTTTTGCTCTTAGAGGTGAGCAGGTAGATCAGGGGCCTTCAGGGCGCGTGTATGCTGTTACCGCGCAGGATCTTGTACTGGCTCCATAAGTTGTGAGAGGTACCTTTTTGTTTTGCAACTCGGTTGCCAATGTGTTGATTGATGTGGGCGCATCCCATTTTTTTATATCTGCTGCATTTGCATCTGTTTTGGGTTTGGAGTTGGCACAGTTAGCATCTCCTATTTGTGTTGTATCACCTGTTGGGGGTGAGTTGATTCTCAAACAAGGGTGTAGAGGTTGTGATATAGAGGTAGCTGATCGCCGACTTCCATTTTCATTTGTAGTTATGGCTATGTCGGGTTTTGATGTTATTTTGGGTATGGACTGGTTATCGTCATAACGGGCTATTATTGATTGTTACCGCCAGAGGGTCACAGTATGTACCTTCAGCGGGGATTGTTTCTATTTCTTGGGGGATTAGGTTGGTAGTGCATTGCCACCGGCGTATGATCCGCGATGGCGGACATCTTTCCCAAGGATCTTGTTAGTTTGCCACCTCATCGAGAGATAGAGTTCTCCATTGATTTTGTGCCTGGCACAGCGCCGATTTCTATGGCACCTTACCGTTTTGCCCTAGCCGAGTTGAGTGAGTTGAAGATTTAACTCCAGGAGTTGCTAGATAAGGGCTTTATTCGCCCTAGTGTTTCGTCGTGGGGAGCACCGGCCCTCTTTGCAAAGAAGAAAGACGGGTGCCTTGAGACTTTGTATTGACTACCGGAAATTGAATCGAGCTACGGTTAAGAATAAGTACCCTATGCCCCGTATAGATGATTTGTTTGACCAGTTGAAGGGTTCCCGTTGTTTCTCTAAGATAGACTTGAGATCGGGTTACCACCAGTTGAGGGTCAGGGAGAAGGATATTCCGAAGACAGCATTTCGTACGCGGTATGGCCACTATGAGTTTCTAGTTATGCCTTTTGGGCTCACCAATGCACCGGCAGTGTTTATGGATTTGATGAACTGGATATTCCGAGAATTCTTAGATCGTTTTGTGGTCGTTTTCGTGGACGACATCTTGATTTATTCGCCTTCGGAGGAGGAGCACGAGGAACACTTGAGAGTAGTGCTTGAGTTACTTAGAGCCCATAGGCTGTATGCCAAGTTTGGGAAGTGTGACTTCTGGCTAGGAGAGGTCAAGTTCTTAGGCCTTGTGGTTTCTGGGGAAGGGGTGTCTGTTGATACATCCAAGATTGAGGCAGTGCAGAATTGGGCACAGCCTAAGAGTGTTTTTGAGATCTGCAGTTTTCTGGGATTAGCTGGGTATTACCGCCGGTTTGTGAAAGATTTCTCCAGGTTAGCTTCACTGTTGACTAGATTGACACGGAAAGGGGTCAAGTTTGTATGGAGTGAGGCTTGTGAAAAGTCATTCCAAGAGTTGAAGATTAGATTGACCACCGCTCCGGTTTTGATTATTCTAGGGAGAGGTTTGGGTTATGCGGTTTATTATGATGCCTCACAAGAGGGTTTGGGTTGTGTGTTGACGCAAGAGGCGAAAGTGGTAGCTTATGGCTCACATTAGTTGAAAATACATGAGAGGAATTACCCTACGCATGACCTAGAGTTACCAGCCGTCATTTTTTCTTTAAAAATTTGGAGGCACTACTTTTATGGTGAGAGATTCGAGGTATTCACGGATCATAAGAGTTTGAAGTACCTGTTTACACAGAGAGACTTGAATTTGAGGCAGAGGAGGTGGATGGAGTTTATTAAGGATTACGACTTCGAGTTGCACTATCACCCGGGTAACGCCAATGTTGTGGCCGATGCCCTTAGTAGGAAATTCATTAGTGATGTAGCTTGTATAGCCATCCGGGAGTGGGAGACGTTGGGTGCACTTGCCGAGTTTGATTTGCTTCTGGGCGAATCGGTCGAGGCTGCGGCCTTGTTTTCTGTTGTTGCGCAGCCTACACTTGTGACTCGAGTGTTAGAGGCACAAGGAGGTGACCTTGAGGTAGAATCCCTCCAAGAGAAGATCTCTAGTGGGAAGGCTGAGAAGGGTTTGTCTGTGCATCCTGACCTAAGTGTGAGATACCAAGACCGTTTGTTTGTGCTGGAGTCTTTCCGAAAGGAGGTACTCCGAGAGTTTCACTATTCACGCCTTGCAATGCATCCGGGAGGCACCAAGATGTATCAGAATTTGGATCGCCAGTTTTGGTGGTGGGGTATGAAGAGAGATGTGGCAGTGTTCGTGTCTAAATGCCTTACTTCTCAGCAAGTGAAGGTCGAGCATCAGAGGCCAGCGGGTTTGTTGCAACCCTTGCCTATAGCTGAGTGGAAGTAGGAGCATGTCACTATGGACTTCATTGTAGATCTTCCGAGGACTCAGTGGGGTAGTGATGCTATTTGGGTGGTTGTAGACCGGTTGACTAAGTCGGCGCACTTTATCCCTATACGCGTAAGAGATTCGGTAGATCATCTTGCCGACTTGTATATTCGGGACATAGTGAGGTTGCACGGGGTCCCAGTGTCGATTGTCTCTGATAGAGATCCTCGTTTTACTACTAGGTTGTGGCAGAGTTTGCAGAGTGCCTTGGGTACTAGATTAACCTTTAGCACGGCTTATCATCCTCAGACTGACAGGCAGTCCGAGCGTACTATTTAGATCCTTGAGGATATGCTTCGACGTTGTGTCCTTGACTTTAGTGGGTCGTGGGAGAGGCATTTGCCCTTGGTGGAGTTTGCCTACAACAACAGTTTTCAGTCGAGTATCGGTATGGCACCGTTTAAGGCCTTGTATGGCCGACCTTGTAGGTCTCCGGTTTGTTGGGCTGAGGTGGGTGATGCACCTTTGTTGGGCCCGGAGTTCGTGAGGGAAACGATGGAGAAAGTTGAGCTTCTCCATAGGAGACTTGTTACAGCCTAGAGTCGCCAAAAGAGTTATGTCGACCGTAGGAGGAGGCCTTTGGCATTTGAGACAGGTGATCATGTTTTTCTGAAAATATCACCTAGGCGGGGTTTGATGAGGTTTGGGAAGAGTGGAAAGTTGTCCCCTCGGTTTATCGGCCCTTTTGAGATCCTTGAGAGGATTGGCGAGGTTACCTATCGCTTGGCTTTTCCACCGCAGTTGTCTGGAGTGCATGGCGTGTTTCATGTTAGTATGCTTCGGAAGTATGAGCCGGATTCGTCCCATGTGCTGGATTGGACTGATTTGGAAGTTGACGAGGATATCTCGTATGAGGAGAGACCGGTTCGGGTCTTGGATAAGCGCAATCAAGTCTTGCGAGGCAAGACCATTCCCTTGGTAAAGGTCTTGTGGAAACATCACGGAGTGGAGGAAGCCACTTGGGAACGTGAGTTGGATGTCCACGAGAAATATCCGGACTTGTTTGTAAATGTTTAACCATGTATTGGGATTTTGTAATATTGATGAACTTTAAGAGCATTAAAAATGTCTTGAGTTATGTTTTGATTTATGGAAGTATTTTGGAACTTGCCTTGAATTGGAAGTTTAGTGTAACATTGCATATGTTGAATGTATTGTAGAAATGGAAATATATCATGAACATTGAATATGGTATAGAATTGTGAAATATGAGTTGAAATTGGTAAATTTCAAGGAAAAGCATGCTAATAATGCATATTGAATATATATTGTGAAATGCCTCTTGAATAGAGATGGAATGACCGGTAATGGGTCAAGTTGTTGGGTAATGAACTATAATATTGTTGAGAATTGAGAAAAACTTGTTTTTTGAAAACTTGTACTTAATTTCGGGGACGAAATTCTTTAAGGGGGGAAGGTTATAGCGATGCCAGTTCTCCTTTCCTTTGTATATTGTATTCTGGATTTGGTTCCGTGGTTGTGTTGTTGTCTCATTCTCATTTCCTTCCCTTACTCTTTGTATTTGAGTCCTGGGTTGTGTTGGGCAGGTTTGAAATAGGTTGGTTGTGCTTTGGAACCAAAAGTTGATGCCCAGAATTTGGCCTCCATGCTCGAGCGGGGCTTTTGACGCTTGAGCGGGCCCTTTGTTGTTGCTTCTCCGCTTGAGCGGGCGTTTGGACGCTCGAGCGTGAATTTCCACCTCCTAGTATTTTTTGTCTGCAGAACTTCGTATGCTCGAGCGGGAGTTTTGATGCTCGAGCGTGACCCTTTGATTTTGTTCCTCCGCCGAAGGACCATGTCTCAAAACTTCGCAGTGTGCAATCGACGCTCGAGCGGCACTTTTCACGCTCGAGCGTAAGTCTGTGTCTAACACTCGAGCGGGGGTTTCTACGCTCGAGCACGGCGACTTTTATATCAGTCCGAGTTTTGACATTTTGGATCACTTTTTGATCTTCTTTCTCTCTCTTACTTTTTCAAAACCTCCATTAGAGAGCCTCTCCCTCTAAAACCTCACCTTCTCTCTAGGGTTTGATCTAGTTAGAGTGATCTCCTACCCTTGAGCCTTTACAAAAAGTGTAGTGCTTGGTGTGAGCTTCCTATCAATCCGAAAATCTTGGGATTTGGAGCACTTCGAGTTTTCATTATCTTCCTCCTTGAGCTCCGAATTTAAGGTAGCGATTCCTACTCATCTTTATGAGTTTTAACCTAAATGTTGAGCTTGTTGTATAAATAGTTTGATTTGGGAAGTTAGGGTTTGTAATTTGTTATATTGGAAATAAGGGTTTTGTTCTTTGATTCAAACATATGTGTTTTGGGTCTAAAAATGGGAGGTTATTGATGTTATTGAAGTTGTTTTGGGCCTTTGGGTCAATATTGAGAAAAGGAAAAAATGCTCTGTTTGGGTATATTTGGGTCATTGGTGTAATTAATGACAATTATTATGGAAATATGAAATTGAGTTGGAAATAATGAAATTAGCTCATTATGAGATGGAATGGTGGAGTTGGAATCATTAATCACTCACCTCTGAGAATATTGATAATATATCTGTTGATGCATTTATTATCTGTTTAGAAATAATTGCTTTGGGCTATCAGTGGAGGATAGTCTTGATTGTTGTATACAATGCATGATGATTAGGCAAACTAAAACTAATTAATTGAATATGTCATCGAATATGATGGTTGGAATAATACATCAAATTTATGTATTGATTGATTACGTATATGATATGTGTTTATATACGTTGTGTTGTGTGGGAGAAGATAGACGATGTACTCCACGGTTTTGGAGAAGATAGGGGATGGAGTCCTAAACCGGATATTGTTTGGGAGGAGATAGGGGATGGACTCCATCGATACAGCAAATAAGTATATCTATTGTAGTATTGATACAGCAAATCTATGTATTATATATGAAGTACGGAAGTGTTTTGTTTGAGACTGATACAGCAATTATGTGTATCTAATGTGAAGTATGAAATGTTAATTTGAGTTGTTATCTCAACTAAATGGAAGTATTATTAATATGAGATATAATCTCATTTAAAGTATATGGCCAGGTTCTGAGCCAGGGTTATGAATTGAGAATTGGATAAGAAATGAGAAATGGAATTAAACATGGACACATTTGTCATGTAATCGAAATGGGTTACGAATTTACTTAGGTGAGTTAGACATTTATCAAATGATAATGTTTTAGTTATTGTTCATGTTATGTTTAGCATATCTCTACTGGGCGTTGGCTCACCCTATATGGGACATCATTTTTAGGTATAGGTATTATGCCGCCTCCGAGATCTTAGCTTAGATAGCTGTGGGAGTTGAGGACTCCTTTTGTTTATTTTGTTGTATTACATGTATATCAAGCCAAGCGCTTATTTTGTGTAGAGTTAGTACTCTCCTTTTGTAGCCAAGTGTTGACTTGGAAAGTTGTAAGCCTATAGGGCATTTACTTTTGTTGTCAACAAGTAATACATGTTGTAGTGGATACTCTGATGAAATGTAATTATGCCTTATTCTCTTTGGTCTAAGCATGTCAAGAATGTATGATTTATGGGTTTATTTTGAGGGAGTTACAATCCAAGCGTGCACTTCTCTTGAAATATTTCTCAGCACGAAGGCTCAAAAAATACAAATAAGAGCTTTATACATGGGATGAAGCAGATAAATAGTATGAAATAAACAAATAAAAACAACAAATCTTACTTTGCACTAATAATCATACGTTGTGGCAGTGGCCCTAACAACCTCTCCATCATAGCTAGATGTTCCAAGTTCTCATTGACATAAACATTCCAAGACTTGCCCAAAAGTCCCTGCAATTATATTACCCTATGGATTTAATTCATCGGATGAATTAACAATGATGGGATTATGGAATGTCAATTTGAAAGTTTATGGAACCCAAAAAGTGAGTGTTTCATATTAATACCAATGTCTAGAAGACTCATATTAACAACAAAAATAAATAATAAATAAAAAAAAGAAGGAAAGGAACAAATAAAAGGAGAATGAAAGAAGCTGAAGGAAAAACTAACCTTCACCCATTTTACCCGGACTCCTTTTTGCAAGTACAAGTAAATAAACTATGTTATTGGTGAACAGATTACAAATCAAAGAAAAAACTGAGAACATGGATCCACAAATAATAGGACATATCTAAACCGAAGATCAATTAGTTTGTTATTTTCAAAAACTGTTTTTATAAATGAGTTAGAGAACCATTTTGTAGAAAGCACCATAACACTATTTTATGTTCTCTGTTTTGTGGTTTCTAGTTAGGAATAGTATTATGAACACACACACCCAAAAAAACAAACATGAGTCCTCAAAATTTTCACAACTTTTAGAAAAAATGTTTGAGAACATTTTGGAAACCACTTCTTAATTACATGATGTGTCCTTTTGAATCTTTTAAAGCAGATCGACCAAATTGCTTGCATTGGGCCCAACACGCTTGGGATAAACTCAGAGCATCGTTTTGAAAGAAAAACCACCTTTTCCAACAGAAAATAACACAAAAAACAAAAATTAGACTGCCAATTTAATCCATGAAAACTGCTCATAAGTCAACAGAACTAGGCAATCCAAATATCATACAACTAAAAAAATTAGTTGAGCAAGAAGCCAACCATTGTCAGCCATGAACTTCTGTTGAATGAACGCCATCTCTGCCTCAGACAGCTTTGAGTTTATAGTCCTTTTTGCTGGGTAACTTCTCGTCTCAACCTTTGATGTTCCCAAAACTTCATACTAATTCTTACATTCTTGATGCGCCAATGAGTTTTTCCTATTTGATCGGTGTTCATATAGTTTTCCATCCCTTTACGATGATACTGATGCAGTCAATTGTCGATAAGTTTCCGAAAACCCTTTATGTTGTCTATGAAGAGTCTGCTGAAGAGGCTACCCATCAAGACCCATCAATTTGGCAATAATGTTTGGTGGCCGTCCATCAACGTGCACTATTACAAACATACACTTAGCTATGTAAACGCAGAAACTACACTTAGATATGTAAACACAGAAACACAAAAACAAATTAAAACACAGAAACACAAAAACTCCACTTTTTTCCTTCTGATCTTCCTTTCTCCTGAAAATCTTCCTGGGGTCTGGGAGTGAGTCTAGACCCATGAGTCTTGCAACTGCTCCTAGGGTCCTGACTTGGGTTTTGAAATTCTTTTTTGGGTTTTCGAAGGTGGTGGTGGTGGTAGGGATGTCGGTGGTAGGGTCGGATGGTTGGGTTGGGATGCTGCCGATGTAGAGGAGGCAGCAAAGGAAGACGGAGAAACACTTGAACTTAGAATTCTGTGACTTGGCCATGTTTGAGAGGGGGAGAGAGAGGGAGAGAGAGAGAGAGAGAGAGAGAGATTGTGTGGAAAGGCGTCAAAAGGCAACGAAACTATAAAGGCTTGGCTTGGTATAATATAGAGGAAGGAGTGATCCGTGGAGTCATTTTACCAATTTGAAGCCAATTTCCATAATTTGAATCTAATTTCCGTTCTTATTTTAAGATTTATTAGGTAAAATATTTATATAAAAAATTAAGATGATTAGATATTAATTGTTATATATTTAAATTAAATTTATATTATAAAAAATAGATAATTATTTTTTAAATTATATTTGTCGCTTATTTTTTTGGAACAAATATGCTTTAAATATATAGCTACTGATATTCAATTATCTTAATTTTTTATACGAATATTTTAATGAAAGAGTTTTAAAAAATGTACAGTTCAAATCATCGGAATGGATTCTAAAATAGACCTACTAAATCCAAACGCTCTCTCAAATTAAATAACAACTTAAAAGAAAAAAAAGCCAAATCGTTTTTGATACCATGACATGGCTTATGTGTTAATTATATGTACACCAAAAAAAAAAAAAAAGTTATAGATAAAACATGTTGAATTATTTTTTTTTAGGTAGTTAAATAAATGGAAAAATTATAAATACACATCCAAAATTTATTTAAAATATGGATTATTTCATGTGATTTTAAAAATTATATCATGTCTGTAACGCCCTCAAAATAAACCTATAAGCCATACATTCTTGACATGCTTAGACATAAAAGAATAAAGCATAATTACATATTATTAGAGTATTCATTACAAATTGTATTACATTTTGACAACAAAAGTAAGTGCCCTATAGACTTACAACTTTCCAAGTCAACACTTGGTTACAAAACAAGAGTACTAACTCAAGATACAAAATAAGCCCTTGGCTTGATAGACATGTAATACAAAGGGAGACAACAAGAGTCCAACAGCCTCAAGCCTCCCAAGTTACGTCCTTGGAGGTGGCATGCTACCTGTACTTGAAAATGATGTCCCATATAGGATGAGCCAACGTCCAGTAGAGATATGCTAAACATGATATAAGCAATAACTAAAACATTGGCCATTGATAAATGTTTAACTCATATGCATCAATTCATAACTATGGCTCAGAACCTAGCCAAACAATTTGATTGAGATCACATCTCATATCAACAGCATTTCTATTTCACATGAGATAATAACTTATATTAAACATTTCACACTTCATATCGGATACACATTTAGGTGCTATATCAATAACACATGACAACACTTCCATACTTCACAAATGATACACATTTTAGTGTTGTGTCAATGTCAAACAAAACACTTCCACACTTTACAAGTGATACACGTTTCAGTGCTGTATCAATGGAGTCCATCCCCTATCTCCTTCCACACAACATCCGGTTTAGAGGTCCATCCCCTATCTTCCCCTAAACCGTGGAGTACATCCTCTATCTCCTCCCATACAACACAATGTATATAAACACATATCATATACATAATCAAATCAATACATAAAATTCATGTATTATAACAACCGCCATATTTGATGGCATACTCATTTGATTAGTTTTAGTTTGCTTAATCATCATGCATTGTCTACAACAATCAAGACTATCCTCCACCGATAGCCCCAAGCAATTATTTCTAAACAGATAATCAATGCATCATTAGATAATTTATCAACATTTTCCAAAGTGAGCGATTAATAAATCCAACCCCACTATTCTATCTCATAATGAGCCAATTTCATTATATTCAACTCAATTTCATATAACCATAATTTTTCCCAAATTAATTATATCAATTAATTTATACAACCAATTAGGGTTTCCTCTCCCTCTTCCCAATATTGACCCAAGGGTCTAAATATCCTCAACAAACACCAAATACCTCATTTTGAAACCCAAAACACACATTTATGGACCAAAGGTTTAAAACCCCCATTTACACATTTCGAAACCCTAACACCCAAAATCAAACCATTTATACAAAATGCTCAAAATCTATGTTACAGCTCATAAAGATGAGTAGTAATCCCTACCTCAAGAGATGAACCCAAGGAAGAAGATGAAGAAAAACGAAATTGCTCCAAACTTCAAGATTCTCGGATCAAAATGTAGCCCTCAACGATCCCCACACTTTTTACAAAGGCCAAAGGGTAAAGGATCACTCCTACTAGATCAATCCCTAGAGAGAAGTTGTGTTTTTAGAGTAAGGAGCTCTTCAATGGAGTTTTGAAAAAGTAAGAGAGAGAAAGAAAAGTGAAAAGTGATCCAAAAAGTTGAGATCCTGAAGTGATATACAGATAGGTCCGCTCGAGTGGAGAACAGGATGCTCGAGCGTCAAGCACAAAAACTGGACCCACTCGAGCGTGAAGGGTGCCCGCTCGAGCGCCAAGACAGAACTGCAAAACACTCCCGTTCGAGCGCAATGAGAAAGCCGCTCGAGCGTAGATTTCCCCCTTCCAGAACTTTTACAGACAATGAACAACCCGTTCGAGCGCGACCCGCTCGACCGTAAGGAAATCTACTCAAGCATGAAAAACACACCTACAGAAGTTTTGCAGAGGCACGAAATGCTAGGAGTGTGTAAATCCCGCTTGAGCGCAAGAATACCTGCTCGAGCGGACAACCAAAAATCAAACTCCGCTCGAGCGCAAAGGGACCCGCTCGAGCGTACCATTAAAATTTTGGGCAACAAGGAATGGGACTAAAGCTCAACCAACCTGTTCGAAACACGCCCAGTACATCCTAAAACTCAAACACACGGAATTAAAGGATAACAACAAGATATACAACCACCAACTCCACGGAACCTAAGTCTGGAATACAACAATCAAAGGAAGAGAAACCGGGATCGCTATAATGTCCCTTGAGGTTTTTTACTTCATAATAAATGGTCATTTTACCAATAAATCGTTTATTCACAGCTATTATTCATGTCAACAATATATTTGAATAAATAATTCAACCAATTTTATTATTATATGGTAGAGCATTTAGAAATTTTATTTTTTACAATGATTATTTCTTACTCATTAAGTTTTTAAAATTTATTTAATTATTTCCCTTTCACAAATCAATATGACAAATTTTTAAAATTCATATATTTTTATTCTAAACTAGTGAAATATTATAACTGTCATTTTTTTTATAACAAAGCATAATTTAAAATTATTAATTGTTAATACAACAATTTTAATATATCTATACTATATGTCCTAATAAAGGAATATTTGAAACAAAACACTTAGAAAAATGGCTAGTGAGAACAAAGGAAATGATGTTAAATTAGTACCCGCTGCATACGATTCTATTAACAGTTCAGAATAAACAAATCTACCAATTACCTGTAGGCGGGGTAATTTCCAAATTGCCATCGTACTTTCTTTGGAGCTTGCACCCTATAGCCAATCCAAGCGTGCAAACAAAAACAACAGATCTTACTCTACACTAATAATCATATGTTGTGGTAGTGGCCCCAACAACCTCTCCATCATAACTAGATGTTCCAAGTTCTCATTGTCTAAACATTCCAAGACTTGCCCAAAAGTCCCTGCAATTATATTACCCTATGGATTTAATTCATCGAATGAATTAACAATGATGGGATTATGGAATGTCAATTTGAAAGTTTATGGAACCCAAAAAGTGAGTGTTTCATATTAATACCAATGTCTAGAAGACTCATATTATTAACAAAAATAAATAATAAATAAAAAAAAGTAGGAAAGGAACAGATAAAGGGAGAAAGAAAGAAGCTGAATGAAAAACTAACCTTCACCCATTTTACTCAGAATACTGTTTGCAAGTACAAGTAAATAAAATATGTTGTTAGTGAGCAGATTAGAAATCAAAGAAAAAACAGAGAACATGGATCTACAAATAATAGGACATATCTAAACCGAAGATCAATTAGTTTGTTATTTTCAAAAACTGTTTTTAGAAATGAGTTAGAGAACCATTTTGTAGGAAGCACCATAACACTATTTTATGTTCTCTATTTTGTGGTTTCCAGTTAGGAATAGTATTATGAACACACGCACCCAAAAAAACAAACATGAGTCCTCAAAATTTTCACAACTTTTAGAAAAAATGTTTGAGAACATTTTTGAAACCACTTCTTAATTACATGATGTGTCTTTTCGAATCTTTTAAAAGCAGACTGGACCAGCCAGTATGCATTGGGCTTGAACACAGTTGGGATAAATCTGTAGAATCGTTTTGAAAGAAGAACCAGCTTTTTCAATAGAAAAAAACACAAAAAACAAAAATCAGACAGCCAGTTTAATCCATGAAAACTGTTCATAAGTCAATAGAACTGGGCAGTCCAAATATCATACAACTAAAAAAATTAGTTGAGCAAGAAGCCAACCATGGTCAGCCATGAACTTCTGTTGAATGAACACCATCTCTGCCTCAAACAGCTTTGAGTTTATATTTCTTTTTGCTACGTAACTACTCCTCTCAACCTTTGATGTTTCCAAAACTTTATACTCATCCTTACATTCTTGCTGCGCCATTGAGTCTTTCCTATTCGATCGGTGTTCATAGGTTTTCCATCCCATTGCGATGATACTGATGCAATCCATTCTTGATAAGTTTCCGAGAACCCTTTATGTTGTCTATGAAGAGGCCGCTGAGGAGGCAGCCCATCAAGACCCATCAATTTGGCAATAACGTTCGGTGGCTGTCGATCAACGTGCACTGTTACAAACATACACTTAGCTATGTAAACACAGAAAACTACACTTAGATATGTAAACACAGAAACAAATTAAAACACAAAAACACAGAAACTCCTCTAGCCAATCCAAGCGTGCACTCCTCTTGAAATATTTCTCAGCACAAAGGCTGAAGAAATACAAATAAGAGCATTATACATGGGATGAAGCAGAGAAATAGTATGAAATAAACAAATAAAAACAATAGATCTTACTCTGCACTAATAATCATATGTTGTGGCAGTGGCCCTAACAACCTCTCCATCATAGCTAGATGTTCCAAGTTCTCATTGTCTAAACATTCCAAGACTTGCCCAAAAGTCCCTGCGATTATATTACCCTATGGATTTAATTCATCGAATGAATTAACAATGATGGGATTATGAAATGTCAATTTGAAAGTTTATGGAACCCAAAAGGTGAGTGCTTCATATTAATACCAATGTCTAGAAGACTCATATTAATAACAAAAATAAATAATAAATAAATAAAAAAGAAGGAAAGGAATAGATAAAGGGAGAATGAAAGAAACAGAAGGAAAAACTAAACTTCACCCATTTTACTTAGACTCCTATTTGCAAGTACAAGTAAATAAACTATGTTATTGGTGAACAAATTACAAATCAAAGAAAAAACTGAGAACATGGAACCACAAATATTAGGACATATCTAAACCGAAGATTAATTAGTTTGTTATTTTCAAAAACTGTTTTTAGAAATGAGTTAGAGAACCATTTTCTAGGAAGCACCATAACACTATTTTCTATTCTCTATTTTGTGGTTTCCAGTTAGGAATAGTATTATGAACTCACACACCCCAAAAAACATACATGAGCCCCCAAAATTTTCACTACTTGTAGAAAAAAATGTTTGAGATTGTTTTGGAAACCACTTCTTAATTACATGATGTGTCCTTTTGAATCTTTTAAAAGCAGACTGGACCAACCAGTTTGCATTGGGCCTGGACACAGTTGGGATAAACCTGTAGCATCGTTTTGAAAGAAAAACCACCTTTTTCAACAGAAACAAACACAAAAAACAAAAATCAGACATCCAATTTAATCCATGAAAACTGCTCATAAGTCAAAAGAACTGGGCAGTCCAAATATCATACAACTAAAAAAATTAGTTGAGCACGAAGCCAAACATTGTCAGCCATGAACTTCTGTTGAATGAACGCCATCTCTGCCTCAGACAGCTTTGAGTTTATAGTCCTTTTTGCTGGGTAAATTCCCCTCTCAACCTCTGATGTTCCCAAAACTTCAGAAGACCCATCAGTTTGGCAATAACGTTCGGTGGTCGTCCATCAACGTGCACTTTTATAAACATACACTTAGCTAGCTAAAAACAGAAACACAGAAACTCCACTTTTTTTCCTTCTGATCTTCCTTTCTCCTAAAACCCTTCCTGGGGTCTGGGAGTGAGTCTACGCCCATGAGTCTTGCGACTACTCTTGGGGTCTTGACTTGGGTTATGAAATTCTTTTTTAGGTTTTCGAAGGTGGTGGTGGTGGTAGGGATGTCGATGGTGGGGTTGAGAGGCTGCCGATGCAGAGAAGGCAACAGATGATGCCGGAGAAACACTAGAACTTGGAATTCTGTGACTTGGCTATGTTTGAGAGAGAGGGAGAGAGAGACTGTGTGGAAAGGCGGCAAAAGGCAACGAAACTATGAAGACTTGGTTTGGTACAATACAGAGGGAGAAGTGATCCGTGGAGTCATTTTTCCAATTTGAATCTAATTTCCGTTCTTATTTTAAGACTTGTTGGGTAAAATATTTTTATAAAAAATTTAGATGATTAGATATTAATTGTTATATATTTAAATTTAATTTATATTATAAAAAAAATATAATTATTTTTAAAATTACATTTGTCGTCTATTTTCTTAAAACAAATATGCTTTAAATATATAGCTACTGATATTCAATTATCTCAATTTTTTATATGAATATTTTAATTAAAGAGTTTAAAAAAATGAACAGTTCAAATGATCGGAATCGATTCTAAAATAGACCTACTAAATCCAAACGCTCTCTCAAATTTAAAAAAAAAAAAAAAAAAACCAAATCCTTTCTGATACCATGACAAGGCTTATGTTTTAATTATATGTACACCCAAAAAAAAAAAAAATGTTACAGATAAAACATGTTGAGTTATTTTTTTTAAATAGCAAAATAAATGGATAAATTATAAATACACATCCGAAATTTATTTAAAATATGAATTATTTCATGTGATTTTAAAAATTATATCATGTCCCTTGAAGTTTTTTATTTCATAATAAATGGTCATTTTACCAATAAATCATTTAGTCACAGCTATTATTGATGTCAACAGTATATTTCAATAAATAATTCAACCAACTTTATTATTATATGGTAGAGCATTGAGAAATTTTATTTTTTAAGATGATTATTTCTTACTCATTACGTTTTTAAGATTTATTTAATTATTTCCATTTCAAAAATCAATATGACAAATTTTTAAAATTCATATATTTTTATTCTAAAATAGTGAAATATTATAACTATGTCATTTTTTTTTATAACAAACCATAATTTTAATTATTAATTGTTAATACAACAATGTTAATTTATGTATACTATATGTTATAATAAAGGAATATTTGAAACAAAACACTTAGAAAAATGGCTAGTGAGAACAAAGGAAATGATGTTAAATTAGTATCCGCTGCATACGATTCTATTAACAGTTCAGAATAAACAAACCTACCAATTACCTGTAGGCGGGGTAATTTCCAAACTGCTCTCGAACTTTCTTTGGAGCTTGCACCCTCTAGCCAATCCAAGTGTGCACTCCTCGTGAAATATATCTCAGCACGAAAGCTTAGAAAATACAAATAAGAGCTTTATACATGGGATGAAGCAGATAAATAATATGAAATAAACAAACAAAAACAACAGATCTTACTCTGCACTAATAATCATATGTTGCGGTAGTGGCCCTAACAACCTCTCCATCATAGCTAGATGTTCCAAGTTCTCTTTGTCTCAACATTTCAAGACTGGCCCAAAAGTCCCTGCAATTATATTACCCTATGGATTTAATTCATCGAACGAATTCACAATGATGGGATTATGGAATGTCAATTTGAAAGTTTATGGAACCCAAAAAGTGAGTGTTTCATATTAATACCAATGTGTAGAAGACTCATATTAATAACAAAAATAAATAATAAATAAATAAATAAACAAGGAAAGGTACAGATAAAGGGAGAATGAAAGAAGCTTAAGGAAAAACTAACCTTCACCCATTTTACTCAGACTCTTGTTTGCATGTACAAGTAAATAAAGTATGTTATTGGTGAACATATTACAAATCAAAGAAAAAACTGAGAACATGGATCCACAAATAATAGGACATATCTAAACCGAAGATCAATTAGTTTGTTATTTTCAAAAACTGCTTTTAGAAATGAGTTAGAGAACCATTTTGTAGGAAGCACCATAACATTATTTTCTGTTCTCTGTTTTGTGGTTTCCAGTTAGGAATAGTTATATGAACACACACACCCAAAAAAACAAACATGAGTCCTCAAAATTTTCACAACTTTTAGAAAAAATGTTTGAGAGCGTTTTGGAAACCACTTCTTAATTACATGATGTGTCCTTTTGAATCTTTTAAAAGCAGACTGGACCAACCAGTTTGCATTGGGCCCGAACACAGTTGGGATAAACCTGTAGCATCGTTTTGAAAGAAAAAACACCTTTTTCAACAGAAAAAAACACAAAAAACACAAATCAAACAGCCAATTTAATCCATGAAAACTGCTCATAAGTCAACAGAACTGGGCAGTCCAAATATCATACAACTAAAAAAATTAGTTGAGCAAGAAGCCAGCCATTGTCAACCATGAACTTCTGTTAAATGAACGCCCTCTCTGCCTCAGATAGCTTTGAGTTTATAATCCTTTTTGGTGGCTAACTACTCCTCTCAACCTTTGATGTTCCCAAAACTTCATACTAATCCTTACATTCTTGATACGCCCTTGAGTCTTTCCTATTTGATCGGTGTTCATATGGTTTTCCATCCCTTTGGGATGATACTGATGCAGTCCATTGTCGATAAGTTTCCGAGGACCCTTTATGTTGTCTATCAAGAGGCTGCAGAGGAGGCAGCCCATCAAGACCCGTCAATTTGGCAATAACGTTCGGTGGTCGTCCATCAACGTGCACTGTTAGAAA
This sequence comes from Camellia lanceoleosa, assembly GCA_025200525.1. Taxonomy (NCBI): domain Eukaryota; kingdom Viridiplantae; phylum Streptophyta; class Magnoliopsida; order Ericales; family Theaceae; genus Camellia; species Camellia lanceoleosa. The sequence continues at coordinate 101,128 of JANUSC010000377.1, forward strand.
CATACACTTAGCTATGTAAACACAGAAACTACACTTAGATATGTAAACACAGAAACACAGAAGCATAGAAACTCCACTTTTTTTCCTTTTGATCTTCCTTTCTCCTAAAAACCACACTGGGGTTTGGGAGTGAATCTAGAGCCATGAGTCTTGCGACTACTCTTGGGGTCCTGACTTGGGTTTTGAAATTCTTTTTTAGGTTTTCGAAGGTGGTGGTGGTGGTAGGGATGTCGGTGGTGGGGTCGAATGGTTGGGTTGGGAGGCTGCCGATGCAGAGGAGGCAGCGGAGGATGCCGGAGAAACACTTGAACTTGGAATTCTGTGACTTGGCCATGTTTGAGAGGGAGGGAGAGAGAGAGAGAGAGAGTACGGAAAGGTGGCAAAAGGCAACGAAACTATAAAGACTTGGTTTGGTACAATATAAAGGTAGGCGTGATCCGTGGAGTCATTTTACCAATTTGAATCTAGTTTCTGTTCTTATTTTAAGACTTATTAGGTAAAATATTGTTATAAAAAATTAATATGATTAGATATTAATTGTTATATATTTAAATTAAATTTATATTATAAAAAATAGATAATTATTTTTAAAATTATATTTGTCGTCTATTTTTTTGAAACAAATATGCTCTAAATATATAGCTACTGATATTCAATTATCTTAATTTTTTTATGAATATTTTAATTAAAGAGTTTTAAAAAATGAATAGTTCAAATCGTCGGAATCGATTCTAAAATAGACCTACTAAATCCAAACGCTCTCTAAAATTAAATAACAACCTAAAAAAAAAAAAAAAAGCCAAATCCTTTCTGATACCACGACAACGCTTATGTTTTAATTATATGTACACCAAAAAAAAAAAAAAGTTACAGATAAAACATGTTGAGTTATTTTTTTTAAATAGTAAAATAAATGGATAAATTATAAATACACATCCGAAATTTATATAAAATATAAATTATTTCATGTGATTTTAAAAATTATATCATGTCCCTTGAAGTTTTTTACTTCATAATAAATGGTCATTTTACCAATAAATCATTTAGTTACAGCTATTATTGATGTTAACAGTATATTTCAATAAACAATTCAACCAATTTTATTATTATATGGTAGAGCATTTAGAAATTTTATTTTTTACGATGATTATTTCTTATCCATTAAGTTTTTAAGATTTATTTAATTATTTCCCTTTCAAAAATCGATATGGCAAATTTTTAAAATTCATATATTTTTACTCTAAAATAGTGAAATATTATAACTATGTCATTTTTTTTTTTTATAACAAACCATAATTTCAATTATTAATTGTTAACACAACAATTTTAATTTATCTATACTATATGTTATAATAAAGGAATATTTGAAACAAAACACTTAGAAAAATGGCTAGTGAGAACAAAGGAAATGATGTTAAATTAGTACCAGTTGCATACGATTCTATTAACAGTTCAAAATAAAGAAATGTACCAATTACCCGTAGGCGGGGTAATTTCCAAACTACCCTCGTACTTTCTTTGGAGCTTGCACCCTCTAGCCAATCCAAGCGTGCACTCCTCTTGAAATATTTCTCAGCACGAAGGCTGAAAAAATACAAATAAGAGCTTTATAAATGGGATGAAGCAGATAAATAATATGAAATAAACAAACAAAAACAACAGATCTTACTCTGCACTAATAATCATATGTTGTGGCAATGGCCCTAACAACCTCTCCATCATAGCTAGATGTTCCAAGTTCTCATTGTCTAAACATTCCAAGACTTGCCCAAAAATCCGTGCAATTATATTACCCTATGGATTTAATTTATCAAATGAATTAACAATGATGGGATTATGGAATGTCAATTTGAAAGTTTATGGAACCCAAAAAGTGAGTGTTTCAAATTAATACCAAAGTGTAGAAGACTCATATTAATAACAAAAGTAAATAATAAATAAATAAAAAAAGAAGAAGGAAAGGAATAGATAAAGGGAGAATGAAAGAAGCTGAAGGAAAAACTAACCTTCACCCATTTTACTCGGACTCCTGTTTGCAAGTACAAGTAAATAAACTATGTTATTGGTGAACCGATTACAAATCAAAGAAAAAATTGAGAACATGGATCCACAAATAATAGGACGTATCTAAACCAAAGATCAATTAGTTTGTTATTTTCAAAAACTGTTTTTATAAATGAGTTAAAGAACCATTTTCTAGGAAGCACCATAACACTATTTTCTGTTCTCTATTTTGTGGTTTCCAGTTAGGAATAGTATTATGAACACACACAGCCAAAAGAACAAACATGAGTTCTAAAAATTTTCACAACTTTTAGTAAAAATGTTTGAGAGCGTTTTGGAAACCACTTCTTAATTACATGATGTGTCCTATTGAATATTTTAAAAGCATACTGGACCAGCCAGTTTGCATTAGGCCTGAACACAGTTGGGATAAACCTGTAGCATTGTTTTGAAAGAAAAACCACCTTTTTCAACAGAAAAAAACACAAAAAACAAAAATCAGACAGCCAATTTAATACATGAAAACTGCTCATAAGTCAACAGAACTAGGCAATCCAAATATCATACAACTAAAAAAATTAGTTGAGCAACAAGCCAACCATTGTCAGCCATGAACTTCTGTTGAATGAACGCCCTCTCTGCCTTAGATAGCTTTGAGTTTATAATCCTTTTTGCTGGGTAACTACTCCTCTCAACCTTTGATGTTCCCAAAACTTCATACTAATCCTTACATTCTTGATGCGCCATTGAGTCTTTCCTATTTGATCGGTGTTCATATGGTTTTCCATCCCTTTGTGATGATACTAATGCAGTCCATTGTCGATAAGTTTCCGAAGACCCTTTATGTTGTCTATGAACAGGCTGCTATGGAGGCAGCCCATCAGGGCCCATCAATTTGGCAATAACGTTCGGTGGCCGTCCATCAACATGCACTGTTACAAACATACACTTAGCTACGTAAACAGAGAAACTACACTTAGATATGTAAACACAGAAACTCCACTTTTTTCCTTCTGATCTTCCTTTCTCCTAAAACCCTTCCTGGGGTTTGGCAGTGAGTCTAGACCCATGAGTCTTGCGACTACTCTTGGGGTCCTGACTTGGGTTTTGAAATTCTTTTTTGGGTTGCTGAAGATGGTGGTGGCGGTACGGATGTCGGTGGTGGGGTCGAATGGTTGGGTTGGGAGGCTGCCGATGCAATGGAGGCAGCGAAGGATGCTGGAGAAACACTTGAACTTGGAATTCTGTGACTTGGCCATGTTAGAGAGAGAGAGAGAGAGAGAGAGAGAGAGAGAGAGAGAGACTGTACGGAAATGCGGCAAAAGGCAACGAAACTATAAAGGCTTGGTTTGGTATAATGAAGAGGGAGGTGTGATCCGTGGAGTCATTTTACCAATTTGAATCTAATTTCCATAATTTGAATCTAATTTCCGTTCTTATTTTAAGACTTGTTAGGTAAAATATTTTTGTAAAAAATTAAGGTGATTAGATATTAAATGTTATATATTTAAATTAAATTTATATTATAAAAAATAGATAATTATTTTTAAAATTATGTTTGTCGTCTATTTTTTTGACACCAATATGCTTTAAATATATAGCTTCTGATATTCTATTATCTTAATTTTTTATATGAATATTTTAATTAAAGTGTTTTAAAAAACGAACAGTTCAAATCATCGGAATCGATTCTAAAATAGACCTACTAAATCCAAACACTCTCTCAAATTAAATAGCAACATGAAAAAAAAAAAAGAAAAGCCAAATCGTTTCTGATACCATGACAAGGCTTATGCTTTAATTATATGTACACCCAAATAACAAAAAAGTTACAGATAAAACATGTTGAGTTATTTTTTTTAAATAGTAAAATAAATGGATAAATTATAAATACACATCCGAAATTTATTGAAAATATGAATTATTTCATGTGATTTTAAAAATTATATCATGTCGCTTGAAGTTTTTTACTTCATAAAAAATGGTCATTTTACCAATAAATCATTTAGTCATAGTTATTATTGATGTCAACAGTATATTTCAATAAATAATTCAACCAATTTTATTATTATATGGTAGAGCATTTGGAAATTTTGTTTTTTACGATGATTATTTCTCACTCATTAAGTTTTTAAGATTTGTTTAACTATTTCCCTTTCAAACATCAATATGACAAAATTTTAAAATTCATATATTTTTATTCTAAAATAGTGAAATATTATAACTATCTCATTTTTTTTTATAACAAACCATAATTTTAATTATCAATTGTTAATACAACAATTTTAATTTATCTATACTATATGTTATAATAAAGGAATATTTGAAACAAAACACTTAGAAAAATGGCTAGTGAGAACAAAGGAAATGATGTTAAATTAGTACCCGCTGCATACGATTCTATTAACAGTTCAGAATAAACAAATCTACCAATTACAGAGGCGGGTAATTTCCAAACTACCTCGTACTTTCTTTGGAGCTCGCGCCTCTAGCCAATCCAAGCGTGCACTCCTCTGAAATATTTCTCAAAGACGAAAAAAATACAAATAAGAGCTTTATACATGGGATGAAGCAGACAAATTGTATGAAATAAACAAACAAAAACAACAGATCTTACTCTGCACTAATAATCATATGTTGTGGCAGTGGCCCTAACAACCTCTCCATCATAGCTAGATGTTCCAAGTTCTCATTGTCTAAACATTCCAAGACTTGCCCAAAAGTCCCTGCAATTATATTACCCTATGGATTTAATTCATCGAATGAATTAACAATGATGGGATTATCGAATGTCCATTTGAAAGTTTATGGAACCCAAAAAGTGAGTGTTTCATATTAATACCAATATCTAGACGACTCATATTAATAACAAAAGTAAATAATAAATAAAAAAAAAAGAAGGAAAGAAACAGATAAAGGGAGAATGAAAGAAGCTGAAGGAAAAACTAACCTTCACCCATTATACTCAAACTCCTGTTTGCATATAGCGATCCCGGGTTTACCCTTGTTGTACAGTGATCCGGACGTGTGTCCGTGGATGTTGGTAGTGGATTGTTGTCCTGTTTACGTCCTTTCATATATTGTATTTGAGTTATAGGATGTGTTGGGCAGGTTTGTTTCAGGTTGGTTGTATTCGGGAGCCAAGGGTTGCCGAAATTTTGTCCTTCGCCGGCGAGGAGTTGGTCGCTTCAGCGGCGTTGAGTTTTAGGTCTGGTGGGTCGAGCCAGGCGGCTTTCGCGGCAGCGAAGCGTCTGGCTGGACTGAACACCATGATTTCGCTCGGCGGTGATTCTTCGCCGGCGATACAGTTGATCTTCGCTTCGCGGCGGTTCGTCGCTTCGGCGTCGTCTAATGCGAACTGAAGGTCGAGCTCTGGCTCGGCGAAGCTTTTCTTCGCTCGGCGAGCTTCTAGGATGTTGGCTCGGCGAGACCTTTTGGCTCGAGCTACGGTTTTAGGTTCCGTCGCCGGCGACCAAGTCTTCGCTTCAGCGAGCCTATTTATATCGATTCGGCAAGGCGAGTTTCAAATCAGATTTTTATAAACTTTTGATCCAATCCTCCAGATCAGAGCTTCTCTCTCTAACTTTACACTCTCTAAGGTTTGATCTATCTAGGATCATTTCCTTTCCATCTTGCTTTGTTTAAATGGTAGAGGTTGTCGAGGGCTTCGATTTAATCTGAAAAAGTCGGTGTTTGGAGCACTTTGATTCTTGGGTCTTCATCTCCTTTTGGGCTTAAACTTTGAGGTAGGGATATCCTACTCCTTTTATAGATTTTGTCTTTGAATTTTAGCATTTTGATATGTTGGTAGTTGTTTGTGAAATTTTGGGAAACTTTGGGCCATTGTGTAATTTTACAAAAGTTGGGGTTTTGTCTATAATAAACCTAGAAGCATGTTTGGTATAGAAACATGGAATTAATGTTGAAACATTAGTGAAATTGGAACCTAAGGGTTGTAATGTTAATTATGGAAATGTCCTAATTACATGGATTTATTAATTTGAATAATTAATTGTGGAAAATGAGGAATTGAGATAGAATTGGGTCATGGGTTATGACGATGGAAAGAATACATTGATTTTATGTATTGATATGTGATGTGTATAATTGTTATATATATATGCATTGTGTTGTGTTGGAGGAGATAGGGGATGGACTCATGGTTTAGGGAAGATAGGGATGGACCTCTAAACCGGATGTTACCGGGAGGAGATAGGATGAACTCCGTAGATAGAGCATGTATGCTTATCTAGAAAATATTGGCGAGCATGTATGCTTGTCATGGAAAGTGTGAATATATCTGTTTTATTTATATTTGTTGAAGTGATGAAAGAATGTAAAAGAGATGGCTAACTATCAATTGTTAGACTTTTAGACATTATTTATAACAGGTTTAGTATATTTCTACTGGGCTGTGGCTCACCCTATATGGGAACATCATTTTCAGGTACTGGTAGCATGCCACCTCCAAGGACTTAGCTTGGAAGGCTAGTGGCGGATGGACTTTTGTTTGTCTTTCCTTTTGCAGTGTTACATGTAAATTCAAGCCTAGGGCTTAATGTGTAAATGAGCTAGCACTCTATTTTCTTGTAACCAAGTGTTAACTTGGAAAGTCAGAAGCCCTTAGGGCATTTGCTTTTGTTGTTAACATGTAATACGTTTTGTAATAGAACCCTGTTGAATGAAAGAACGTGGATCTTTTATATATCATAGCATGTCAATATTGTTGGGTTAAATGTCATTATTTCCAGGGCGTTACATTGCAAGTACAAGTAAAAAAAACCTTGTTATTGGTGAACATGTTACAAAAAAAAAAAAAAAAAAAAAAAAAACTGAGAACACGGATCCACAAATAATAGGACGTATCTAAACCGAAGATCAATTAGTTTGTTATTTTCAAAAACTGTTTTTAGAAATGAGTTAGAGAACCATTTTGTAGGAAGCACCATAACACTATTTTATGTTCTCTGTTTTGTGGTTTCCAGTTAGGAATAGTATTATGAACACACACACCCAAAAAAAAAATAACATGAGTCCTCAAAATTTTCACAACTTTTAGTAAAAATGTTTTAGAGCGTTTTGGAAACCACTTCTTAATTACATGATGTGTCCTTTTGAATCTTTTAAAAGTAGACTGGACTAGCCAGTTTGCATTGGGCCCGAACACAGTTGGGATAAACTTGTAGCACTGTTTTGAAAGAAAAACCACCTTTTTCAACAGAAAAAAACACAAAAAACAAAAATCAGACAGCCAATTTAATCCATGAAAACTGCTCATAAGTCAAGAATCTGGCAGTCAAATAACATACAACTAAAAAAATTAGTGGAGCAAGAAGCTGACCATTGTCAGCCATGAACTTCTGTTGAATGAACGCCCTCTCTGCCTCAGACAGCTTTGAGTTTATAGTCCTTTTCGCTGGGTAACTACTCCTCTCAACCTTTGATGTTCCCAAAACTTCATACTAATCCTTACATTCTTGATGCGCCATTGTGTCTTTCCTATTTGATCGGTGTTCATATGGTTTTCCATCCCTTTGTGATGATACTGATGCAGTCCATTGTCGATAAGTTTATAAAGACCCTTTATGTTGTCTATGAAGAGGCTGCTGAGGAGGAAGCCTATCAAGACCCATCAATTTGGCAATAACGTTCGGTGGTCGTCCATCAACGTGCACTGTTACAAACATACATGTAGCTACGTAAACATAGAAACTACACTTCGATATGTAAACACAGAAACACAGAAACAAATTAAAACATATAAACTTCACTTTTTTTCCTTCTGATCTTCCTTTCTCCTAAAAACCTTCCTGGGGTCTGGGAGTGAGTCTAGACCCATGAGTTTTGCGACTACTCTTGGGGTCCTGACTTGGGTTTTGAAATTATTTTCTGGGTTTTCGAAGATGGTGGTGGTGGTAGGGATATCGGTGGTGGGGTCGAATGGTTGGGTTGGGAGGTTGCCGATGTAGAGGAGGCAGCGGAAGATGCTGGAGAAACACTTGAACTTGGAATTTTGTGACTTGGCCATGTTTGAGAGAGAGAGAGAGTGTGTGTACGGAAAGGCGGCAAAAGGCAACGAAACTATAAAACTTGGTTTTGTACAATGTAGAGGGAGGAGTGATCCGTGGTATCATTTTACCCATTTGAATCTAATTTCCATAATTTGAATCTAATTTCCGTTCTTATTTTAAGACTTATTAGGTAAAATATTTTTATAAAAAATTAAGATGATTAGATATTAATTGTTATATATTTAAATTAAATTTATATTATAAAAATAGATAATTATTTTAAAAATTATATTTGTTGTCTATTTTTTTGAAACAAATATGCTTTAAATATATCGCTACTGATATTCAACTATCTCAATTATTTATATGAATATTTTAATTAAAGAGTTTTAAAAAATGAATAGTTCAAATCATCGGAATCGATTCTAAAATAGACCTACTAAATCCAAACGCTCTCTCAAATTAAATAACAACATAAAAAAAAGTGGTACTTACCAATTAGTCATGTTAACTAGACTTATTTACCTACAGGTCATAACTAATAAATTTAACACTATAAAAATAAGAGAATGATAAATTTATCACTAAAAATTTATTCATAAAATAAAGAGACAGATAAATTTATCACTATAAAATTATTCATAAAAAAAAAAAAGACTGATAAATTTATCTTTATCACTTAATAAATTATATCAAATAGGACTTAATGAGTAATAAGTCTCCAAAGTAGGACTTATTGGGTAATAAGTCTCCAAAGTAGGACCTATTGGTAGTTTACCCTAAAAAAAAAAAAAAAGCCAAATTGTTTCTGATACCATGACAAGGCTTATGTTTTAATTATATGTACACCAAAAAAAAAAAAAAAAAGTTACAGATAAAACATGTTGAGTTATTTTTTTTAAATAGTAAAATAAATGGATAAATTATAAATACACATCCGAAATTTATTTAAAATATGAATTATTTCATGTGATTTTAAAAATTATATCATGTCCCTTGAAGTTTTTTACTTCGTAATAAATGGTCATTTTACCAATAAATCATTTAGTCACAGCTATTATTGATGTCAACATTATATTTCAATAAATAATTCAACCAATTTTCTTATTATATGGTAGAGCATTTAGAAATTTTATTTTTTACGACGATTATTTCTCACTCATTAAGTTTTTAAGATTTGTTTAACTATTTCCCTTTCAAAAATGAATATGACAAATTTTTAAAATTCATATATTTTTATTCTAAAATAGTGAAATATTATAACTATGTCATTTTTTTTTTCTAACAAACCATAATTTTAATTATTAATTGTTAATACAGCAATTTTAATTTATCTATACTATATGTTATAATAAAGGAATATTTGAAAGAAAACACTTAGAGAAATGGCTAGTGAGAACAAAGGAAATGATGTTAAATTAGTACTCGCTGCATACGACTCTATTAACAGTTCAGAATAAACAAATCTACCAATTACCTGCAAGCGGGGTAATTTCCAAACTGCCCTCGTACTTTCTTTGTAGCTTGCACCCTCTAGCCAATCCAAGCGTGCACTCCTCTTGAAATATATCTCAGCACGAAGGCTAAAAATATACAAATAAGAGCTTTATACATGGGATGCAGCAGATAAATAGTATGAAATAAACAAACAAAAACAACAGATCTTACTCTGCACTAATAATCATATGTTGTGGCAGTGGCCCTAACAACCTCTCCATCATAGCTAGATGTTCCAAGTTCTCTTTGTCTCAACATTTCAAGACTGGCCCAAAAGTCCCTGTAATTATATTACCCTATGGATTTAATTCATCGAACGAATTCACAATGATGGGATTATGGAATGTCAATTTGAAAGTTTATGGAACCCAAAAAGTGAGTGTTTCATATTAATACCAATGTGTAGAAGACTCATATTAATAACAAAAATAAATAATAAATAAATAAATAAACAAGGAAAGGTACAGATAAAGGGAGAATGAAAGAAGCTGAAGGAAAAACTAACCTTCACCCATTTTACTCAGACTCCTGTTTGCAAGTACAAGTAGAAAAACTATGTTATTGGTGAGCAGATTACAAATCAAAGAAAAAAATGAGAACATAGATCCCCAAATAATAGGACGTATCTAAACCGAAGATCAATTAGTTTGTTATTTTCAAAAACTATTTTTAGAAATGAGTTAACCATTTTCTAGGAAGCACCATAACACTATTTTCTGTTCTCTGTTTTGTGGTTTCCAGTTAGGAATAGTATTATGAACACACACACCCAAAAAAAAATAACATGAGTCCTCAAAATTTTCACAACTTGTAGTAAAAATGTTTGAGAGCGTTTTGGAAACCACTTCTTAATTACATGATGTGTCCTTTTGAATCTTTTAAAAGCAGACTGGACTAGCCAGTTTGCATTGGGCCCGAACATAGTTGGGATAAACTTGTAGCACCGTTTTGAAAGAAAAACCACCTTTTTCAACAGAAAAAAACACAAAAAACAAAAATCAGACAGGCAATTTAATCCATGAAAACTGCTCATAAGTCAACAGAACTGGGCAGTCCAAATATCATACAACTAAAAAAATTAGTGGAGCAAGAAGCCGACCATTGTCAGCCATGAACTTCTGTTGAATGAACGCCCTCTCTGCCTCAGACAGCTTTGAGTTTATAGTCCTTTTCGCTGGGTAACTACTCCTCTCAACCTTTGATGTTCCCAAAACTTCATACTAATCCTTACATTCTTGATGCGCCATTGTGTCTTTCCTATTTGATCGGTGTTCATATGGTTTTCCATCCCTTTGTGATGATACTGATGCAGTCCATTGTCGATAAGTTTCCGAAGACCCTTTATGTTGTCTATGAAGAGGTCACGAGGAGGCAGCCATCAAGACTCATCGGTTTGGCAATAATGTTCGATGGTCGTCCATCAACGCTTTATTACAAAAGATACACTTAGCTACGCAAACACAGAAACTACACTTAGATATGTAAGCACAGAAACACAGAAACAAATTAAAACATAGAAAGTCCACTTTTTTCCTTCTGATCTTCTTTTCTCGTAAAAGCCTTCCTGGGGTCTGGAAGTGAGTCTATACCCATGAGTCTTGCTACCACTCTTGGGGTCCTGACTTGGGTTTTGAAATTCTTTTTTGGGTTTTCGATGATGGTGGTGGTGGTAGGGATGTCGGTGGTGGGGTCGGATGGTTGGGTTGGGAGGTTGCCGATGCAAAGGAGGCAGTAGAGGATGCCGGAGAAACACTTGAACTTGGAATTTTGTGACTTGACCATGTTTGAGAGGGAGAGAAAGAGAGACAGGGAGAGAAAGAGAGAGATTGTATGGAAAGGTGGCAAAAGGCAATGAAACTATAAAGGCTTGGTTTGGTACAATATAGAGGGATGAGTGATCCGTGGTGTCATTTTACCAATTTGAATCTAATTTCCATAATTTGAATCTAATTTCCGTTCTTATTTTAAGACTTATTAGGTAAAATATTTTTATAAAAAATTAAGATGATTAGATATTAAATGTTATATATTTAAATTAAATTTATATTATAAAAAATAGATAAATATTTTTTAAATTATATTTGTTGTCTATTTTTTTGACACAAATATGCTTTAAATATATAGCTTCGGATATTCAATTATCTTAATTTTTTATATGAATATTTTAATTACAGAGTTTTAAAAAATGAACAGTTCAAATCATCGGAATCGATTCTAAAATAGACCTACTAAATCCAAACGCTCTCTCAAATTAAATAACAACATAAAAAAAAAAAGAAGCCAAATCCTTTCTGATACCATGACAAGGCTTATGTTTTAATTATATGTACACCCCAAAAAAATAAAAAAAAGTTACAGATAAAACATGTTGAGTTATTTTTTTTAAATAGTAAAATAAATGGATAAATTATAAATACGCTTCCGAAATTTATTTAAAATATGAATTATTTCATGTGATTTTAAAAATTATATCATGTCCTATGAAGTTTTTTACTTGATAATAAATGGTCATTTTACCAATAAATCTATAGCGATCCCGGTTTTCCTTTCCTTTGTAGACTGTATTTCGGACTTGGTTTCGTGGTTGTGTTGTTGTCTCATTCTTATTTCCATCCTTTACTCATTATATTTGAGTCTTGGATTGTCTTGGGCAGGTATGAAACTGGTTGGTTGTGTTTTGAAACCAAAGGTTGATGCCCAGAATTTGGCCTTCACGCTTGAGCGGGGCTTTTGACGCTCGAGCAGGCCCTTTGTTGTTGCTTCTCCGCTCGAGCGAGAGTTTTGACGCTTGAGCGTAATTTTCCACCTCTCAGTACTTTGCTCTGCAGTCTTGACGCCGGCGGGAGTTTTGACGCTCGAGCGTGACCCTTTGATTTTGTTCCTCCGCTCGAGCGGGGAGGTTGACGCTCGAGCGGGGACCATGTCTGCAAAACTTCTGCAGGTGTGACCTTGGCATCTTTCCAGCTTAAGGGGGATGCGGGTGAGTGGTGGAAGTTCATGAGAGGCCGTATTGATGGCACATGAGAGGCTTTTGTGGGTGCCTTTCAGGAGAAGTTCTTGTCTCCATCTGCCAGAGAGAAGCTAAGGGACCAGTTTTGCCAGCTTAAGTAGCTGAGTTTGTCTGTGGCCGAGTTTGAGGCCGCTTTTACTAGTCTGTCCAAGTTTGCACCTGAGCTTGTGGCATCTGAGGAACGCCATTGTCTGGAGTTTGAGAAGAAGTTGAGGCGTGGCCTCAAGATGAGAGTTGGAGGGTCTACGACTCGAGATTATGGGGGTCTTGTAGACGTTGTGGCGCATATGGAGATCATGATCATGCGGGAGGAAGAGCAAGGACGAAGGCTCCAAGAGAAGTCGGGATGGTCATGGTGATGGCAGAGACAGAGGGTTCTAACCCTCGGCAGCCTCGTGGAGGTTTGCTAGATCGACCTTTCCGGTGCGAGTCAGAGCTCTGAGAGGCGGTCGAGGAGCGTGACTTGTTACAAGTGTCGCTAATCGGGCCACAAGTCTCCGGCTTGCCCTTGAAGGGAGGAGGGCAGAGAGCAGCTTCTTCTTCGGCTCGACCTCAGGGCCAGAGTCAGGGCAGAGGTCAGCCACTGTCTTGCTATCAGTGTGGTCAGGCAGGGCACCTGAAGAGGTACTGCCCGTAGTTGGGTGCCATTTCGAAGGCGTCTGGTTCTAGGCAGACACAGAGTTTTCAACCAGCACAGTCAGTCCAGGCCTCGAGGGCCAACTAGGGAGCTTCGTCGTCGATGCATGCGATAGTCTTTTGCTCCGAGGTGGCGAGTAGATCGAGGGCCTACAGGGCGTGTGTATGTTGTTACCACGTATGATCTAGTACCGGCTCCATCTGTCGTGAGAGGTACCTATTTGTTTTGCAACTCGGTTGCTAATGTGTTGATCGATACGGGTGCATCTCATTATTTTATATCTGCTGCATTTGCATTTGTTTTGGGTTTGGAGTTGGCACAGTTAGCATCTCCTATTTGTGTTGTATTACCTATTGGGGGTGAGTTGATTTTGAAACAAGGGTGTAGAAGTTGTGATATAGAGGTAGCAGATCGCCGACTTCCATTTCCTTTTGTAGTTATGCCTATGTCGGGTTTCGATGTTATTTTGGGTATGGACTGGCTATCGTCATACCGGGCTGTTATCGATTGTTATCGCCAGAGGGTCATAGTATGTACCTTGAGCGGGGATTGTTTCCATTTTCTGGGGGATCGGGTTGGTAGTGTGTTGCCACCAAGGTATGATCTGCGAGGGCGGAGTGAGCTTAGTGGTCTTCTCGCTAGCCTTTTGAGTAGTGAGTGTGATGAGACCCAGATTGAATTGCCGAGAGTGGTCTGTGAGTATTCGGATGTTTTCCCGAGGATCTCGTTAGTTTGCCACCTCACCAAGAGATCGAGTTCCCTATTGATTTAGTGCCCGGCACGGCGCCGATTTCTATGGCACCTTATTGTTTTGCCCCAACCGAGTTGAGTGAGTTAAAGATTCAGCGCCAGGAATTGCTAGATAAGGGCTTCATTCGCCCTAGTGTTTCGCCGTGGGGAGCACCAGCCCTCTTTGCTAAAAAGAAAGATGGTACCTTGAGACTTTGTATCGACTACCGGAAGTTGAATTGGGCTACGATTAAGAATAAATACCCTATGCCCCATATAGATGATTTGTTTGACCAGTTGAAGGGTTCCCGTTGTTTCTCTAAGATAGACTTGAGATCGGGTTGCCATCAATTGAGGGTCAGGGAGGAGGATATTTCTAAGACGGCATTTCGTATGTGGTATGGCCATTATGAGTTCCTGGTGATGCCATTTGGGGTCTCCAATGAACCAGCAGTCTTTATGGATTTGATGAACTGGATCTTCCGGGAATTCTTAGATCGTTTTGTAGTCGTTTTCGTGGACGACATTCTTATTTATTCACCTTCAGAGGAGGAGCACCAAGAACACTTGAGAGTGGTGCTTGAATTGCTTAAAGCCCATAGGCTGTATGCAAAGTTTGGAAAATGTGAGTTCTGGCTAGGAGAAGTCAAGTTCTTAGGCCATGTGGTTTCCAGGGAAGGAGTGTCTGTTGATATATCTAAGGTAGAGGCAGTGCAAGATTGGGCACAGCCTAAGAGCATTTTTGAGATCCGCAGTTTTCTGGGATTAGCTGGGTACTACTGTCGGCTTGTGAAGGATTTCTCCAGGCTAGCTTTGCCGTTGACTAGGTTAACGCGGAAAGGGGTCAAGTTTGTATGGAGTGAGACTTGTGAAAAGTCGTTCCAAGAGTTGAAGGTTTGATTGACCACCGCTTCGGTTCTGATTATTCCGGAGAGAGGGTTAGGTTATGCGATTTATTGTGATGCCTTACGAGAGGGTTTGGGTTGTGTGTTGATACAAGAGGGGAACGTGGTTGCCTATGGCTCACGTCAGTTGAAAATTCACGAGAAGAATTACCTTAGCCATGACCTAGAATTAGCAGTCGTGATCTTTGCCTTGAAGATTTGGAGGCACTACCTTTATGGTGAGAGGTTCGAGGTGTTCTCGGACCATAAGAATCTGAAATATCTATTTACACAGAGGGACTTGAATTTGAGGCAGAGAAGATGGATGGAGTTCATAGAGGATTATGATTTTGAGTTGCACTATCACCCGGGTAAGGCCAATGTTGTGGTCGATGCCCTTAGCAGAAAATCCATTAGTGATATAGCTTGTATAGCCATCCAGGAGTAGGAGATGTTGGGTGCACTTGGCGAGTTTGATTTGATTCTGGGCGAATCCATTGAGGCTGCGACCTTGTTTTCCGTTGTTGCGCAGCCTACACTTATGACTCGAGTGTTAGAGACACAGAGAGGTGACCTTGAGGTACGGTCCCTCCGAGAGAAGATATCCAGCGGGAAGGTTGAGAAGGGTCTGTCTGAGTATCCCGACTTGAGTGTGAGATACTGAGACCGTTTGTTTGTGCCGGAGTCTTGCCGAGAGGAGGTACTCCGAGAGTTTCGCCACTCACGCCTTGCGGTGCATCCGGGAGGCACCAAGATGTATCGTGATTTGGGGCACCAGTTTTGGTGGAGGGGCATGAAAAGAGATGTGGCAGTGTTCTTGTCTAAATACCTTACTTGTCAGCAAGTGAAGGCCGAGCATCGAGAGCGGCGGGTTTGTTGCAACCCTTGCCTATTGCCGAGTGGAAGTGGGAGCATGTCACTATGGACTTCGTTTTAGGTCTTCCGAGGACTCAGCGGGGTAGTGATGCTATTTGGGTGGTTGTAGACCGGTTGACTAAGTCAGCGCACTTTCATTCCTATGCGCATGAGAGATTCGGTAGATCATCTGGCCGACTTGTATATTCGGGACATAGTGAGGTTGCACGTGGTCCCAGTGACGATCATCTCAGATAGAGACCCTCGTTTTACTGTTAGGTTGTGGCAGAGTTTGCAGAGTGCCTTGGGCACTAAGTTGACCTTTAGTATGGCTTACCATCCTCAGACTGACGGGCAGTCTGAACGTACAATTCAGATCCTTGATGATATGCTTCGAGATTGTGTCCTTGACTTTAGTGGGACGTGGGAGAGGCACTTACCCTTGGTGGAGTTTGCCTACAACAACAGTTTTTAGTCGAGCATCGGTATGGCACCGTTTGAGGCCTTGTATGGCCGACCTTGTAGGTCTCCAGTTTGTTGGGCCGAGGTGGGTGATGCACCTTTGTTGGGTCCGGGGTTGGTAAGGGAAACGACGGAGAAAGTGGAGCTTATCCGTAAGAGGCTTGTTACAGGCTAGAGTCGCCAAAAGAGTTATACCGATCGTAGGAGGAGGCCTTTGGCGTTTGAGACGGGTGATCATGTTTTTCTGAAAATATCACCTAGATAGGGTTTGATGAGGTTTGGAAAGAGTGGGAAGTTGTCCCCTCGGTTTATCGGTCCCTTTGAGATCCTTGAGAGATCCTTAAGAGGATTGGGGAAGTTGCTTATCGTTTGGCCTTGCCATCGCAGTTGTCCGGAGTGCATGACGTGTTTCATGTGAGTATGCTTCGGAAGTATGAGCCGGATCCATCGCACGTGTTGGATTGGACCGACTTAGAGGTACATGAGGATGCCTCGTATGAGGAGAGACCGGTTCGGGTCTTGGATAGGCGAGATCAAGTCTTGCGAGGCAAGACCATCCCCTTAGTAATGGTTTTGTGGAAGCATCACGGAGTGGAGGAAGCCACTTGGGAATGTGAGTTGGAAGTCCGTGAAAAATATCCGGACATGTTTGTTAATGTGTAATCATGTAATGGGAATCTTGTGATCTTGTTGAACTTTAAGAGCATTGAATATGTCTTAAGCTGTAAAACATTGTATATGTTGTGATTAATGGAAGTTATTTTAACATTGTGTATGTTAAATATATTGTGGAAATGCAGGCATGATATTAATGTTGCAAATATTAGAGAATTGTGGAAAATGTGTTGAAATTGGTAAATTTCAAGGGAAAGCATGTTAATAATGCATATTGAATTATATATTGTGATTTGCCTCTTGGAAAGAGATGAGATGACCGGTAATGGGTCGGAACGTTGAATAATGAGTTGTAATGTTGTTGGGATTTGAGAAAACTTGTTTTTGAAAACGTATACTTAATTCAGGGACGAAATTCTTTAAGGAGGGAAGGTTATAGCGATCCCGACTTTCCTTTCCTTTGTATACTGTATTCCGGACTTGGTTCCGTGGTTGTGTTGTTGTCACATTCTCATTTCCATCCTTTACTTGTTATATTTGAGTCTTGGATTGTGTTGGGTAGGTTTGGAACAGGTTGGTTGTGTTTTGAAACCAAAGGTTGATGCCCAAAATTTGGCCTTCACGCTCGAGCGGGGCTTTTGACGCTCGAGCGGGCCCTTTGTTGTTGCTTCTCTGCTCGAGCGGGAGTTTTGACGCTCGAGCATAATTTTCCACCTCTAAGTACATTGCTCTGCAAGTCTTCGTATGCTCGAGCAGGAGTTTTAACACTCAAGCGTGACCCTTTGATTTTGTTCCTCTGCTCGAGCGAGGAGTTTGACGCTCGAGCGGGGACCATGTCTGCAAAACTTCTGCAAGTGTGCAATTGATGCTCAAGTGGCACTTTTGACGCTCGAGCGTGAGTGCAGATCGGCGACTCGGCGGGGTTTCCACGCTCGAGCGGGGCAACTGGTATATCACTTCAGGATTCAACTTTTTGAATCACTTTTTACATTTCCTTTCTCTCTCTTACTTTCTCAAAATCGATTTTGAGAGCTCCTCTCTCTAGAACCTACCTTCTCTCTAAGGTTTGATCTAGTTAGAGTGACCTTCTACCTTAGTTCCTTTCCAAAAGTTGTAGAGCTTGGTGCAGGCTTCCTATCAATCTGAAAAATTCTTGATTTGGAGTATTTCGGATTTCTTCATGATCACCATTTGGGTTCATCTCTTAAGGTATGGATAACTACTCATTCTTATGGGCTTTGACTTAAATTATTGGTCATTTTGATAAAATGTGGAAGTTGGGAAATTTTGAGACCTAGGGTTTCAAAATGTATAAAGGGGGTTTTGTTACTTTGATTCTTAAACATGTATTTTGGGTCATAAATGGTAGTATCGTGTTGGTTGTCGATATTTGAACCTTTGGGTTAATATTGAGAAATGGGAGAGAAAGCCCTAATTTGGGCATAAATTAATCGGTATAATTAATTTGAGAAAATTATGGGTTTATTGAAATTGAGTTGAATATAATCAAAATGGTTCATTATGAGATGAGATTGTGGAGTTGGATTTATTAATCGCTCATTGTTGAAAATATTGATTATTTATCTGTTGACGCATTTATTATCTTGGGCTATCGGTAGAGGATAGTCTTGATTATTGTAGACAATGCATGATGATTAGGCAAACTTAAACTAATCAAATGAGTATGCCATCGAATATGGCGGTCAATATAATACATGAATTTTATGTATTGAATTGATTATGTATATGATATGTGTTTATATACATTGTGTTATGTGGGAGGAGATAGGGGATGTACTCCACGGTTTAGGGGAAGATAAGGGATGGACCTCTAAACCGGATATTGTGTGGAAGGAGACAGGGGATGGACTCCATTGATACAGCACTAAAATGTGTATCACTTGTAAAGTATGGAAGTGTTTTCGTTTGATATTGATACAGCACTAAAATGTGTATCATTTGTGAAGTATGGAAGTGTGTCATGTGTTATTGATGCAGCACCAAAATGTGTATCTGATATGAAGTCTGAAATGTTTAATATGAGTTATTATCTCATCTGAAATAGAAATGATGTTGATATGAGATGTGATCTCAATCAAATTGTTTGGCCAGGTTCAGAGCCAGGTTTATGAAATGATTCACATGAGTTAAACATTTATCATTGGCCAATGTTTTAGTTATTGTTTATATCATGTTTAGCATATCTCTACTGGGCGTTGGCTCACCCTATATGGGACATCATTTTCAGGTACAGGTAGCATGCCATCTCCAAGGACGTAGCTTGGGAGGCTTGAGGTTGTTGGACTTTTTGTTGTTTCCCTTTGTATTACATGTATATCAAGCCAAGGGCTTATTTTGTATCTTGAGTTAGTACTCTTGTTTTGTAACCAAGTGTTGACTTGGAAAGTTGTAAGCAGGGCACTTACTTTTGTTGTCAACATGTAATACATTTTGTAATGAATACTCTGATGATATGTAATTATGTTTTATTCTTTTATGTCTAAGCATGTCAAGAATGCATGATTTATGGGTTTATTTTGAGGGCGTTACAACTTGGTATCAGAGCGTACCGGGTTTGAATACTTTGGGTACGTGGGAAGTGATTAGTATCACAATGGGTTTGTCTCGCTTGTTAGAGACTTAGAAGTAATGTTATGTGCTTATGTGATAACATGTTTACGTGATTATTTGGGTATGTGATTTAGTTTCTAGGATGTTGATTGGATCCGTGGGTTTCTGTGAGTCTTGTTGCAAAAACCCTTGATCAATGCTGTGTCTCACCGGAACTCTAGCAACGCCTCGGGACTATCATTATCCGAAAATGAAATTCGTACCAGGTTTTAATTATTAATTGTTAATACAATAATTTTAATTTATCTATACTATATGTTATAATAAAGGAATATTTGAAACAAAACACTTAGAAAAATGGCTAGTGAGAACAAAGGAAATGATGTTAAATTTGTACCTGCTGCATACGATTCTATTAACAGTTTAGAATAAACAAATCAACCAATTACCTGTAGGCGGGGTAATTTCCAAACAGCCCTCGCACTTTCTTTGGAGCTTGCACCCTCTAGCCAATCCAAGCGTGCACTCCTCTTGAAATATTTCTCTGCACGAAGGCTGAAAAAATACAAATAAGAGCTTTATACATGGGATGAATCAGATAAATAGTATGAAATAAACATACAAAAATAACAGATCTTACTCTGTACTAATAATCATATGTTGTGGCAGTGGCCCTAACAACCTCTTCATCATAGCTGGAAGTTCCAAGTTCTCATTGTCTAAACATTCCAAAACTTGCCCAAAAGTCCCTACAAATTATATTACCCTATAAATTTTATTCATCGAATGAATTAACAATGATGGGATTATGGAATGTCAACTTGAAAGTTTATGAAACCCAAAAAGTGAGTGTTTCATATTAATACCAATGTGTAGAAGACTCATATTAATAACAAAAGTAAATAATAAATAAAAAAAAGAAGGAAAGGAACAGCTAAAGGGAGAATGAAAGAAGTAGAAGGAAAAACTAACCTTCACCCATTTTACTCAGACTCCTATTTGCAAGTACAAGTAAATAAACTATGTTATTGGTGAACCGATTACAAATCAAAGAAAAAACTGAGAACATGGATCAACAAATAATATGACGTATCTAAACCGAAGATCAATTAGTTTGTTATTTTCAAAAACTGTTTTTAGAAATGAGTTAAAGAACCATTTTCTAGGAAGCACCATAACACTATTTTCTGTTCTCTGTTTTGTGGTTTCCAGTTAGTGTAGACACCCCATTTTTGACCGTCCTCAAGACTTGGACGTCACCATTTGAACACTTGGTGATTATCCATGTTTGTGTTTGTTTGGAGTTCCCGGAGTTCTCGGCTACGTGCCTTGCCTCAGGATTTCCGAACTCGACTGTTTTGTGTCTGGTTTTGCACCAAACACTTGTGTTTTGCCTTGGAAGGGCAGGGAATGCCTTTTGAGGCATCCCCACACACCACCGCACTAGCTAGAGGCCACCGGCTAGTTTTTCTTGCCATCGGCAATATATAGTGCCGGCCGGCACTATTTGTTGCCTAGGCACTAAATTTTGTCAAAATGACATTCTTCTTGCCGACATCTTGCGCTTGCTTTTTTCAGATATTTTGAAACGGCTGTATGGCTTTGGCTTCCCCTCCATACACGTGTATGGAGGGATGCACTTCTTGTCTTGCTTAGTGACTAAGCTTACAAGATTGCCTCTTCTATAAGAGGAGGCCTCCCCCCTTGGCTTTAGGGTTGGCTTTTTGGAGAGAAAACAACTCAGAGAGAGCTCTGGTTTTAGGTCTAGGATTGATACATATCATATCTCTATACCTCTCTCTCTTAAGTGTTCTAGGTGCATTTGTTCACATTATTGCACACAAGCACCTAGTCTTTCACCTTTCCTTGGTTTCTGAGGTTCCAAGAGGTTGTTCTTGGTGTTCTTGGCTGGATTTGAGCCCAAGGAAGCAACAAGATCAACATTTGTGAAGGTGGTCAACAAGGGTAAGAAACTAGCCTTTTATTCCCCATTTTTGCACCCTATTTTTACCTATTTTAAAGCTGTTTTTAAGCTTAGTGTTTAATACAAAAAAGTTCTATTTTTAAGCCCTCTTAATTGTTTATTAAGAGTGTTTTGTGCTTTGGGGAAGTTTGGCCCCTCTTAGGCCTTGAAAGGCCTCATTTTTTGCTATTTTGTGCAAGTTTCGAGACTTTGGTGTTTGGGCCTCTTCACCACTAAAATCTTGAGGGATTTCAGTGGTGGAGATAGTGCCTTGAAGTCTCCAAAAGGGGAGGGCCACCCCCTCTCCTTGTTGTCCTTGAAAAGGACCTATTTTGCTTCCTTAATGAGCCTTATGTTCAAGTGTGTGTTGATCATGTCTAGGCTGCATTTCATGCTTATTATGCCATAATATAATCATTTTGTGTGTTGGTTTTGGTGCTCCATTCATGTTTAGTGTAGTTGCCATGTAATGCCTTGTAATCCCTTAACATGTCTTAGGTTGTTAGCCTTTATTTGAGCATGATTTAGGCTTAGACTTATGAATGTTTTGTGCTTATTTTGCCATGCTTTAGGTCTGTCCATAGTTGTTCGGGTCGATTTTGGCATGTTTAGCATAGCTCCTTTGCATTTGTGGCTTGCCGGGCTTGTATGCCTCAAGTATGTGAGTTGCATTATTTTGGTGGTTTGGAACCATCCAACATGAAATTTCAGTCCCTTTGGCATGCTCATATGCTTGCCTAAGTCGCCTCTTTATTGCTTTGAAAGCATGTGTTGTATGCCCTTTGTTTTGGCCATTATGCATGCCTTTGAATTTGAGTTACTTAGGTGACATCTAAGTGGTCTTTTGGGCTTAGTTTTATGTGTTAAAACTCTATTTTTGGTCGCCTAATGCATGCCATGTATGGTTGTGTTAAGTGTAGTCCATTACCTCTTTGGTGAGCCTTGAGTACTTGGGCCTTTTTGCATGCTTTACTTGGTTTATTTAGTTGGGTTTGGAACCTACTATAACATGATTTTTAAAGCTTATGATGCATGCTAAGTGTCCATGATATCCCCTTTCAAGTGTGCTTGGGGGTTGCTTACTTAGTGCCTAAGTGTTAAGTCTTAACATATGCATGTGTGTGTGTGTGTGTGGTGGCTTTCATCTTTGGGGCATTTTGGCCACTGATTTTAGGCCTATTTAGAGTTGCTTAGATCATGTTTAAAACCATCATTTTCTTGGTTTGCATTGCTTCATGTTTGCTTGCATGCTTACATAAGTGTCTTGCTATGATCATGTTGCATATTAGCTAACATGCTTAGGTTGCATTGCACCTTGCATATATGCCTTGTTCCTTGATTTGGTGATAGGAATTGGGCCTTGTTTTGTTTGTTTGGTTTGCATGCATTTGACATGGAAGTGCGCAACTTGGTTCTTTGGACCATCATGCATGGAAATGTGTGATTGGTGGCCCGAGAATCGAGGCACATCCTCCTTTGAGTCACAAACATGATAAGGAATGTGTTTGGTGCATACATTGTTTGAATTGAGCTGCCATGCAAGTTTTGCCCTCTGCTGCTGTGAGTTGCAGGTTCTGCAGGAATTCATTGCCGGCCGGCAATGTTTAGTGCTGACCGGCAATCAATTATCAGCCGATGGATGAATTCTGTGCCGATGGCCACATATAGCAGCCGGTGGCTATTCTGTTTAGCCGGTGGTGATTCCCAGTATCCAAGGAAGTGGTTCTGAGACTTTGGCAGTGTTCAGAGGAGCAAAGCAGGGAAAACAGAGGCAGGCTAGGCATGGCAGTGCAATTCCGAGTGGAATCCAAGCGCGCGTGCATTGAGCCCTCGCCCCGAGGCGGTTTACTGTTTTTCCTTAGATTAATTAATTTGTTAATTTAATTAATTTGTAATATTTAATTAGCTTGCGTAGTTAATTATTTGTATTATTCTTTTGGTCCCTCCGAGCGAGGGCGAATCTGTAATAAGTGTGGGTGAGTGGTGTGTATGTCTTCCAATCCCCATTTCTTTCTCCCTTTTATTTACCTGCTTATGATGGTAGATTAGGGCACGCTTATCTTTAGCATACCTTATGCAATGCATGCGTGCATCCATGCATTTGTTGACATGCACCGGGCTCGGTACATTATACAAACCGCATTGTATTTTCAAATCTAACTTGAATACGTGCATCAAAAGATTGCATTTCACATGCCATTTTAGGGTTAGCCGAGCCTATCCTAATTACATTCTGTATGCGATGCATTAGTCACTCTAACATGAACTAGGGCATGCATTTTTGCTAACTAGTTTGTTGTTTTGGCACGGAGTACAATGTAAGTATTTATGCTTTAGCATATCGCATGCGTGTGAATGTTGACCATGTGGCTAAATGCTTATATGAGATAAACTGTTTGAATGCCTGTAGGTGGAGGTTGAATTGCTTGAGTTGGAAAACTCATTGAAATCCGTGTTTTAGCCTACTTGTGAGTAGCAAAATCCGAAACGCTTTCAAAACGAACGGATATGCAATGTTTATTTCCAAATTAGGCAATCTAGTCTATACTTGTTTGCTGCGTGCATAACATAGTAATTCTAAGCTAATAATTGGAATAAGAGCATGTAATGTTTTCAAAAACGGATATCACGGTTAGTAGAGGCCGGTCTTCGGACCGGGCGAAAGGGGGTGCTCATAGCTGACCTTCCCCGATCGTACCCAAGCTCCCGAGCCAAGACAACTTTGATGATGACGGACATGTGGCCTTCGGCACCGAGTCAGGGTTTCCTAAATTTCCCATTTTAAAATATTTAGGTGGCGACTCAGATCCGCAAAGCATCCATGTTTGGCACTACTTTTCAAAATCTGTTTTTCAAACGATTTGCGAGTTGGACTCTTTGGTTCGGATTTAACCGCGACAAACAAAACGGAGTCCGAATCAGAAGTGAAGCCCAGGCGCGTCTACGCTTCGCAACTCTTTGGGATTTTAGAGAGCTTGACTCGAACTCGTGATATCCTGTTTTGACTACACTTATGTGTTTCTTTGCATTGCATGTGCATTGGTGCGCCTAGGACACCGTATTGGCCATCTGCTATTCCTGAGCGGTTTGCCGGAGGCTTGTCTTGTCAAGGCATGTCCATAAGGCTGACCGGTGGCGGGCTCTGCCAGTATGGGAACACAAACCCCGGTTTTACCGGGGCACCCTTTTGACCATTCGACCTAGTGCATATTCGGATCCATAGTGACCATTCCAAATTAGGACAGGTTGCTTACCCGATATAGGTTGTTTGAAACCACTGTGTGCATAGTGAAACCCTAGCTCCTGACAAAATAGGACAGGGAAACCCTACCCCAACATAGGGGTGCATTGGCTCTCTTTTACCTGTTATGTGCTTTTAGAGTGTATCTCTGCAGGGAACGCATATATCAGTTTGCAAGTTTGGGTATCCGCCCGAGGGCACCGAGACGTGTTGTTGAGAATCGCCAGTTCTGCGGGTATCGATTCGCTTTTGAATAGTGATTCTGGGGAACAGTGTTCAGTAGTAAAGTGCAGTTGTTCGACTACACCCGTGTTTGATCTGTTTGGGGCTGAAATACTGCTTGTTTTCCGTTTCAGTTCAGAGATTCAGAGGGTCGATCCAGAACAGCTAGTGTCTTCTCCTTGCTGAGGCAGGACTGAACATGACGCAGAATTCAAAAGAGATCGTGGTCATGATGGCCACGTTAAGTCAAGAAACCACCCCACAGGATGAGACTACTGTTGACATGCCGCATCCATCCAGGTCGCCTGCCGCACATCCAATTTGGACCCCTCAACTATATCAGGCTCGCGAGCCTACTACATTTGAACTAATGGGAATGATAGGTGATCTTCAAAGATCCGTGGCGGATCTCGCCTATGGGATGTCTGTTTCGCCACCAGCTGCACCATATGCCGGAGGCTTTATACCCCAGGAACCCCCGCTATTGGGACAAATTGTAATTGAACTCAGCTAACCAGAGATGGCCTCCAGCTATGGCAACGACGCATCAAACCAAGTTCTAAATCAGGCTGAGGCCAGAGACAAAGGCAAGATGAAGGCAGATGCCGACCCAACCGGACAACTGCTGTGGGTAGTAGAGGCTTTGAAAGCCGGGGGAATGAACAAGCAACAGATATCTGCAGTTATGTCAAAAGCTGTGGAGGATGCTTTCCCCACTCCGCCTGAGGGCAATTCCAGTCAATCAGAGAATCGGGATAGGCCCCGTCATGCCAGCACAGTTCTTTTCCCTCCCAACCTTGCATCCGGAAAGGATCAGAAACCCAAGGCCGTGCCCGCCGATCCGTTTGCTAGTGCATCTAGCAAGAGTGCTCAGGCTCCGAAGTACCTGCCCCGAGGGCGCAGGGTCTTCCATGCTCTCTACATGCCATTATCCAAGGCACTTCAAATCCTTGCCGAGAGGGGACACCTTAAACCCCTGGAGCCTCGGCCTCTCCCGAAGAATCTCCCTGATACTCATGACCCTACTCAGTACTGTGCGTACCACCAGCAGACTGGCCATGCTACCGACAATTGTTTCCGCCTCCGGCACGAGGTGCAAGATTTGATTGACAACGAGGTTATCCTCCCCCCCACCTCAGCAAAGTCCGTCACCACTCAGTTGTTGGATTTTGAGGATACAGACACTGCGAGTATGTAAGCAAAAAGGTGAACCGCCTGTGGGCAGGGCCTGGCACGTTTTTGGATGTGGCGTTTGGCACGCATTTTTGAGCACCTGCCAACGCTAGTTTTGTAAATCCTGACTTGGGTGTTGAGTCAGTCTTTTATTTTGTTTTGAGTCTGTCTCATTGTCTTGAGTCAGTCCTTTTGCTTATAGGTTTGTCTTTTTGTAATGAGTCAGTCCCTCTTGTTTAGTATACCAGGTGATTTCGGGGTTGTTGCCTCAAACACCGTTTTGTCTTGTAATTAGTTGCTTTTGCTTTTTGAGCCTGTTTGCTGCCGAAGAGCCGGTTATACCAGCAAATCTGAATGAAACAGCTGCGGCTGTCATGTGCCGTATTTGTTACTATTTGAGTTAGTCGTGCCAAAAGATGTGAATGGAACGACAGTGCATTTTGCCTACTCTCTTGTGTCATAAATATCGTCGTAATGATCTAAGCTTTTCATAAAACCCCTTTTTCGAACACTGTGGTGATGAAAACGAAGAGGAAGTAATTCCTCGGGTTTTGTAAAATTTTGATCATTTTGAGAGAAAGAGAGGCCTGCTAAGCTTTTAATGAATGAAATCATGCTCGTCGGCGTGAGTACTGAGAAGGATCCTGGTCCGATCCAGACTGGTTCCACACTATCTTCAACGCGAATGATTTGTCGCTTTCTTAAAAACTTTCAAAAATGAAATGTCTTGTGCAGTCTTGCGAAGACCGGTGTGGAACCGCTCTTGAGATTGTGCAGCCCAGGATCACTCTCGGTCTCAAGATTCAATTCATCTGTCGCGAATTGGATCCGTTCAAAACGTTCAGTACCATGAAACGCCTGTGTGGCCCATTTCGAGGCAGCCCTCGAGCAAGAGGCGTCAAAGTTAGATCAAGGAGATTAGATCCATCCAAGCAAAGCTCGAGAAGCAACCGTGATGGACTCATTCTGCAAATCAATACAACAGCCACTCTCCTGGATACGGAGAGGCTTCAATCTCAAAACCATTTGGCATGGACAAAGCTACACTTTTACCCTTTGAGAGGCTCGCTGGGCCGAAAACCCGGAAGGGCGGCCCAGGCAAAAGTTAGAGCAAAGAAAAAAGAAAAATACAAAAGAAGCAAAAAGAGAAAAGAAAAGAAAGAAAGTAAAAATGAAAATGTAAAAGAAAAGAAAAGAAAAAGAATGAAAAAGAAAAACATAGCTCGCAAGGTCGAAAACCCGCATTGGGCACCATGGCAAAAGTAGAGCCTAAACAGTGAAGGTTAAAATACCCGAGTGTACCTTAACTGGAACTACGTAAGGCTTGATTCCCGTGTTCGGGATACATAGGAAACTTCCTCTTGAAGTCCAGCCCCCAACGCTTCCATAGCGTCTCAGTCCATGTCATGGTTTTGATCACTTTTGCCTCCTCCGAATCCAATGTCTCGATTGCAGCAACCCGGAATTACGTGACTAACTTCCTCTTGAAGTCAAACCACCAACACCTTCCAGGTGACTGTGTCCATATATTGGTTCAAACCGTCTTCGACTCCTCCGTGCCCGAGGGTCCGATCGTCATCAACAAGGACTGGCTTACGACATGCCGTGGCATCATCCAAACAAGGGGCAACTTTCCGTTGCCATCCATTGCCATAAGTTTTCCTAAGTTACCGTCCAAACCAGGGGCAACTTTCTGTTGCCTTATCCCCCTTTAAGCCAGGGGCAATTTTCCATTGCCTCCGATCCGAGGTTGCGCATTTCGAGGGTAAGTTCCGTGCTCATTTGAGCATTGACTGTTTGCAAAAATAGTTTTTAAAAATTTTCACAGAGGTTGACTTATTTTCTCGAAAACTGTTTTATTTTCAAAATTGGACCATGTTTGGACCCAAAAAAAGAGAATTTTCAGTGCTCACAGCCTGATTCACATGATTTTCAAAGCAAAAATCGAATAAGTGTGTTAATCCAACTCTCATTTTTGATCAAAACTGTTTTAGAAAACAAAAAATGGTCAAAATGACGAACTAGGCGCACGATTGAGTCAGGTCTTCTGTCTTTCCCCCGCTAACATGCTTGACAACACGGCACCCTATTCGCCAGAAGAAATAGCGCTGAGCTAACAAAGGTTGGGCGTGAATCATGATTTCCTATTCAACCATTAATCACCCTGGGGAGGGATTGAAAAATGAGAGATTAAAGAATAGAGAGGAGCAAGTTGAGCGAAAAGTGAGAAAAGGGTTTTGAGAGAAAAATGAGCCTGAGGGCCAAGTGATGTGAGTATCACAAATCAGAAAGGGTGGGAATAATACCCGGAGAAACTGGCTTCTCGAGATCTGAGGTCTTTTTGTAAACACGTCCGTGTGTCGTGTCTTTTGATTTGTCGGTCTTGATTTTAGCTTTAAAGTCTTTTTTTTCGAGTGTGTCTCGTTCTTTTAGGTTATGTGCCTTTTATTTTCTTTGTTTGAGTCTCATTGTCGGTGGTAGGCTCGATACCACCGTGAAAACCCTTCCTTATTTCAAAAATCGTCGTTTGTGTTCAGAATGCTGTGCCATTCTTTACATTCGTGCGAAGCAAGAGAAAGGGAAGAGAAAATTTGGGACATCCGAGTGTGTTTCAACTGCAACCGAATCAGTTTTGTGATCCGTCTTGTCAGATTGGGGCTATTTGTTCAAGTTTTGCTGTGTGCAGAATGAACCAAATGTTGTGTTATGGGCTATATGCAGGTCAATCCCCAGTAGAGTATGGGCTGTATATCTAGTTTGAGCAGTGGTTTGTATGAGTTGTTTTGCTGATTAATTGGTTGGCTATCCGACACACAAGACAATTGCTCAATTTTCAGACAACAGATCAATATCATTTGCATTTGAGGTGTAATGTGATGCAATGCAGTGCAAAGTATGAAATGCGCAGATATATACATATATGTACAAATATAACACTTTTTCAGACAAAAAGTTTGTTTCATTTCATAATCTTTTTCAAGTACATAGTTTTGAAGAAGACAAAACTCGCCGTGGCAAGATAAGGTAATCTAACTACCAAAAGAGAAAAATACAAAGAAAACAAGAAAAAGCAAATAAAAGTCTCAGAAAGATCGATGATCTCGCCTAAGGATCCGTCTCGCCTCTTCCTGGCAGAGCCCAGAGCATCACCAGAGCCTCGCCGCTCGAGCCCGAAGCTATCCCGGCCTCCTCCGACGCTTCGCCTCTGCTCTCCTCGGAATCGTTCTCGAACTGGAGCCCGCGAGCCGCCTCCGACGTAGTGCGTCCCTTGGTACGGGATATATCCCGCCATCTCGGTAGAAATGGGAGGTCTAGCTGAACGCCACCGGAGGAAGTGGGAAGGAGGTGAAAAACATGAAAGGCAAATGCATCAAGATGTATGAAACAATTTGTCGCTGCGGAGCGTGAAATAAGTGCGTAATGCGCAAGCAGGCGAGTACAAAGACATGCATGCCGTGAGCAGCTTGAATCGCCAGTAATCCAATGTATGAGTGCGGTTCAGGAGCGCCGTGAGCGCTGAATCAAGACAGATGCAGGTGAGTACAAAGGTATCGCGCCGTAGGGCTGGGTATCCAGTGTTGTATCGTGCATCAGATTATGCGAAGCAGTTTGCGTATGGTTTGAAGCTACGACAGGGAGAACATACCGGAAGGCCGTAAAAGGCTAGAAAGTCGAAGGTCTGCTGCAGCATCCCCGTCATGGAGGCATTCATCTCCAGTAACTGCCGGGTGTATCCAGAAGACGCCTGCAAGGGAATCAGATGCATCAATATTCTGTGGAATATCAAATAAACTGAAATGAAATAACTGTACAGAAATGCAGTAACACATACCGGAGGCAAGTCGGGGACACCGACAAACTCGTGATCAGCCGGCGGAGGGGCGAAGGGGATCTGATAGGTCGCCCCATCCGACCCCCGAAAAGTCAGCGAAGTAGGCAAAGCGGGCCAACTGGCCTCCCATCCTCTCCGGACTCCGCCCCTGTCGCGGACTCGAGCCCTCCTCGGCGCTCCTCCTCCTACTCCCACTCCAGCCGGGCGCCGGGGTCTCTCTCTCACCGACGACCACCGCCGAGGTCAGATCAGAAGGTCCGGACGTACTCAGTAATCGCCTCGCCTCAAGTCTCCGCCTCACCGATGGTGTAGTCCGCCATCTCGCCGCAAGGAAACGCCGGTGTCCTCATATGCTCGAGGAGGGTGCACCGATCGCTCGCCAGTACGCTTAGGGTCTGACGCAAGAAGCGCCGCCAGTACCAAGCCCGATGCATCGGGCCCTCAGCGAATCCCAGAACGCGAGGTCTCGACGGCACCGGCAAACCGATCTCGCATCATCGCTGGCAAAGGAGCCCAAGGCTGCCAGGTGATCTGAATTGAAATACAGTTTGTTACCTACTGATATTGCAAATACACAGTGGAAAAGCGAAGCTTAAATAAACTGCAAGTAAAACATACCTCGGCAGGGGTGATGGTGTCGAAGTAGCGACGGAAGCAGCTGAAAGTCTCTCGCGGCCTCCGGGCGCATCTCCCGTCAAAACGGCGTGAGAAAGGGACAACCAATGGGGTCTCCGCCTCCGACACGGGAGCAAGCCTAGGGAAGTAGGCATAAACCCACAACTGCAAGGTGAATACCAGAATGTTTATCAGATAAAGTATAAGCGTAAAAGCGTAAATAAGAGCAAAGCAGGCAGGTGTTGTGCGGTGTGCGAGTACGTAAAGTACGTAACATAAATGAAAAGAAGAAAAGGAAATGTACCTCCCAAGCACGCCAAGAGTCTCGAGCAACTGTCACACGCCATGAGGCCGAGCTCATGTATCCGTAGAGAGTGGCGAGCGCCACCCCAGTCAAAATGCAAGATGTCCCGCACATCCACCAATGCACTGAGAAGGCAGAGGGGCACTGTGTTCGCCTGGTCGGCGAAGATCGTCGTCCCAAACAAAAACATCAGAAAGCCGCGTGCATACCTCTCCACGGCCTCTGGGTCATCGAGTCGATCAACGAGGAGGGGCTGGACCCGAACTACACTCGAACCAGAGTACCGGACGGCCGGACGCGTGAGAGGTGCGCCGCCGAAGTAAGTTGACCTGAGCTGCGGTCCACTCATCCATAGCAATATCAAAGGGGATCGGATCACCCCCTACCCCGATGCCGGTGAGCATCGAGAAATCGTAAGGGGTCATCGTCATGTCCCTTGCCACAGAGAAATGAAACGAATCGGTGGTGTCCCACCATCTCTCTGCCAGGGCGGCAAGAAGAGGTCTGCATGTCGCGAGCTGGGAAAGTCCCCTGCAGAATGTGCCAAAGCCCGCCTGGTCTACGATGCGGCGAACCACGTCGGGTAGCTCGGTGTACCACTCGCAAGCAACAGTGTTCCCATACCCGCGGATGGTATGGGAATCTCCCTATTTTCAAACAAATAGTTGCAAAGCAATATAAAATGTACAAAATCAGTGCAAATGTGGCATGTGTGCAAGTTTTTCAAATTCAAATAGATACCGGGTGCCGGTGTGCTTACAGTAAACTACAACGTGTGATGCGTCAGCGTGTTTGAGTGGTTCAGTGCAAATGTGGCATGCGCGCAAGTTTTTCAGATTCAAACAGATACCAGGTGCCAGTGTGCTTACAGTGAACTAAAACATTTGATGCGTCAGTGTGTTTGTGTGGCTCGGTGCAAATTTGGCATGCGTGCGAGTTTTTCAGATTCAAACAGTTATCGGGTGTCAGTGTTTGCAGTGAAATACGGTGTGTGCCGTGGTTTGAGTGGTTCAAGGCTAGTGCAGTGTGTGCGCATGTCGTTCTTAAATAGATATTAGCTGCAAGTTTGTTTGTGATCAACTACAATACACAATGCATCAGAGTATTAGAGCTAAAGCAATTAAAGAATCTGATCGGTTGTGGCAGTTGATAGTTAAAAGGTTCTACAGTGCAGAAAATTAAAGCAGAGAAAGGATGTTACCTCGGAAGCGCCGAAGGAAAGGTGAGAGGTAGGCTCGCGCAGCAGGAGCTCGGGATCCAACACCATGTCGAAACTCCTGAACTGGCATAATCCGTCAGGTGGTAGGACGTGAATCACCGGCCGGTAGGTCGTCGGGTCGAAAGGGCGCTCGCTCAACGGGAGGAGCTCGACCTCGGGATCCATCTCGTGATCCGAGGGAGTCCCACCGCGTGGAACGTCCCAAAAAGGGGGAAATGGCAAAGGGAGCGCCGAAATGAAATTTCGATCGGTCGAAAATGTCCGAAACGCGACGAACTTCGCGAATCGAACGACGAAAATGGCGCGAAAACACAAAGAAATGAGCGAATGAGGGGAGAAAAAGAGCTCTAGAGAGAGAGGATATGATTTTCGGCTAGAAGAGAAGTGAAAGAATAGGGTTTAAAACCCTATTTTAAAAGACCCGAGGTGAAATGTCAAATCTGCCCCGACTCAGCAACTTTTTGCCGGTCGGCAACATTTTGTGCCGGCCGGCAGAATATTGTGCCGATGGAATTTATTTTCAGCCGATGGACAGCCGGTGGCCTCCTATCCCAGCCGGTGATGTTCCCACAGCCTTGTTTAGGCCATATGAGTGGTTTTTGGTCTTCATAGCTCAAGAAAGTGCAAGAAAGTGTATCCCCGATGCTCAACCGGCCTCCCTTTGGACCTCAGACCATGTCTTCTGTGCGTGGCACTCAAATTCATGCAATGTTGTATCCTTTTGTATCCTTTTGTCTTTTATAAGAGTCAAAAGTTGCCCTGTGCGTGTTGCACGCGTTCATCGCACTACTTTGGTGCATTGCATCGCGTCGTCATGCGCCTCACAGTGGCATTGTTACGCACCTTCAACACGTGTTGTAAACACGCACTCCCTTTGCATTGTCATACACCTCAATACATACGGAGGCATGCGTGTCTCGTTTGCATCGTCTTACATTTGCATTGGCATGCGTATCTCACTCGCATTGTGCATCGTTTTACATCACGGTCTAGGAGACCTTAAATCCTTGGAGGGTGCGAAACCTTTACCATATTTGCACGGTCTAGGAGACCTTAAATCCTCGGGAGGTGCAAGACCTTCGGTGCATTAAGGTGCACACCTCATTGCATTTGGCATGCATTGCATCGCGCTATCTTGCGCATCGCACTGCCTTGTGCACTCGCGTTGTCTAAACGCATCGCGCTATTTTGCGCATCTCATTGCATTTTGCATGCATTCAATCGCGCTATCTTGCGTATCGCACTGTCTTGTGCACCGCATATCAATTCATGCATTGCCGCACAATGGTTCGGCGGGACCAAAAACACGCACGGTCTGGCGAGACCTTAAACCCGCTCATTTGCATTGTTATGCATCTCAAAAGCAGCGCATGGTCGCACCTTTCGAAATCATGCATCGTACATTTCAATACATGCGTCGCCTCGCGTGTCATTCGCATTGTCATGCATTTCAAAACATGTGCGTTGTCACATGCATTGTCATGCATACATTTTGCATCACGGTCTAGGAGACCTTAAATCCTCGGAGGGTGCAAGACCTTCATTGCTTCAGCACACACAATTCATGCATTGTTATGCATTCGCAAAGTCGTGCGTTGCCGTGCATTTCAAATTCATGCATTGTGCATTCTAAGCCACGCATTGGCGCGCATTTCAAAAAAAAAAGAAACATCATGCATCATGTGCATTTCAAAAACAAAAGAAAAACATGCATTGTTATGCATACATTTTGCATCCCGGTCTAGGATACCTTAAATCCTCTGAAGGTGCAATTCCTTCGGTGTTTGTCGTGCTTAACGACTTTCGTGGTCCGTAAAGCCACATGCGTGTTTGTGGTGAGTTCCTAGAAGACCAACTGGGACGGTGAAAACTAGAGTTCGAATGGCTTATGCCTAGAACGTAAAGGTTCGGGATTTCCGAGACTAAAGTCTGGTTTAAATACCCAAGGGGTGTACCCTCGGCTTGAAATCTGTATGGAAGCCCTATAGGTTGAGGCAGCATGTTTGCGCCTCAGTTCTGGATACTGAACCAACCTAGTGCATCGCCCTGTTGGGAAGATAGGGAAAACTGCAATCATAGCCATCGCATCATACTGCATTGTCATGCATTTTGTCGAATACTGCATATGTCATGCATTTCAAAAAATCCAAAAAAAAACCATGCATATGTCATGCATTTCATTGTAATATAGTGCATATGTCGTGCATCCTTTGTAAATATCCATTCCATTGCATATTGTACATATTGCATTTTAGTTGCATGCATCTACTGCATCATCTTCCATCTATGGCTTGCACCTTTCCTTGTTGAGCTTGGTCTGGTATGTGCCCTTACTTTTCACGTCAAAACATAGTTCTGCATGTGTACGCGCCTATTCCTTGATGAACTTGGTTTGAGGGTGGCGGCACCTTTTCTGTGTTAGACATGGCTTGTACGTGTACATGCCTTTCCTAGGCAAAATACGGTTTTGGCTACAGGCCATATCCATTTCTATTACATTGTAGTGTAATTATTGCATCCAGCATTAGGATCATTATTCTTTCCTCAGCGGGTTGTCACCCCACTTATGTCATTCCACCCAATACTTGTTCTTGTGTCCGTCTACATCACTCATAGTTCAGACATCGTTCTATGGTAGACGGACTTGTTACTTCCATCAATCTATTTGACATATGTGTAGTTTCGAACCACTCATGATTGAATCATGATTCAATTGCTCTGCATTTAGTTTGCATTGTTTCAATTGCATTGCATTATCATTTGCATTGTTTATACTTAGTTTTGTATATATTGCATATCATTTTGCATTCGTCATTGCATTGTCATGCATATTGCTAACGATATTGTACCTGTTAAGTTTACTTTCTTTTTAGGCACGATATTGTATGTACGGTTCATTTGAGGCCGGTGCAACCGGACGAGCCGCACAGGTATTCTATCCTCCGCGTGAGACGTTTTTAGAATTGCATAATTCTCTTACATGCTTTCTGCATTGTAGTGTAGATTGGCATATGCTAGCTTACATTTGTTGCATGCGTGCTTCATTACAGCTTTCTTTGCATGATCATAAGTTATGCTCGGCTTCTTGCATTGCCTTGCATTTTGCCCCTGCCTTCGGGCGCATACCTTGTTTGTCTTGCATGTTTGTCCAAGTCTTCGGCCTTGTCAAAAATGGGTCGTCTCTGGGCTTTGACATTCACTCCCGTCATTGTTATGACTTCCGAGTTCTGTCAAAGAGGGGCAACTGTAGACACCCCATTTTTGACCGTCCTCAAGACTTGGACGTCACCATTTGAACACTTGGTGATTATCCATGTTTGTGTTTGTTTGGAGTTCCCGGAGTTCTCGGCTACGCGCCTTGCCTCAGGATTTCCGAACTCGACTGTTTCGTGTCTGGTTTTGCACCAAACACTTGTGTTTTGCCTTGGAGGGGCAAGGAATGCCTTTTGAGGCATCCCCACACACCACCGGCACTAGCTAGAGGCCACCGGCTGGTTTTTCTTGCCATCGGCAATATATATTGCCGGTCGGCACTATTTGTTGCCGGCCGGCACTAAATTTTGTCAAAATGACATTCTTTGCCGGCCGGTTACTGTGCAGTTGCTTTTTCAGATATTTTGAAACGGCTGTATGGCTTTGGGATGCACTTCTTGTCTTGCTTAGTGACTAAGCTTACAAGATTGCCTCTTCTATAAGAGGAGGCCTCCCCTCTTGGCTTTAGGGTTGGCTTTTTGGAGAGAAAACAACTCAGAGAGAGCTCTGGTTTTAGGTCTAGGATTGATACATATCATATCTCTATACCTCTCTCTCTTAAGTGTTCTAGGTGCATTTGTTCACATTATTGCACACAAGCACCTAGTCTTTCACCTTTCCTTGGTTTATGAGGTTCCAAGAGGTTGTTCTTGGTGTTCTTGGCTGGATTTGCGCCCAAGGAAGCAACAAGATCAACATTTGTGAAGGTGGTCAACAAGGGTAAGAAACTAGCCTTTTATTCCCCATTTTTGCACCCTATTTTTACCTATTTTAAAGCTGTTTTTAAGCTTAGTGTTTAATACAAAAAAGTTCTATTTTTAAGCCCTCTTAATTGTTTATTAAGAGTGTTTTGTGCTTTGGGGAAGTTTGGCCCCTCTTAGGCCTTGAAAGGCCTCATTTTGTGCTATTTTGTGCAAGTTTCGAGACTTTGGTGTTTGGGCCTCTTCACCACTAAAATCTTGAGGGATTTCAGTGGTGGGGATGGTGCCTTGAAGTCTCCAAAAGGGGAGGGCCACCTTCTCTCCTTGTTGTCCTTGAAAAGGACCTATTTTGCTTCCTTAATGAGCCTTATGTTCAAGTGTGTGTTGATCATGTCTAGGCTGCATTTCATGCTTATTATGCCATAATATAATCATGTTGTGTGTTGGTTTTGGTGCTCCATTCATGTTTAGTGTAGTTGCCATGTAATGCCTTGTAATCCCTTAACATGTCTTAGGTTGTTAGCCTTTATTTGAGCATGATTTAGGCTTAGACTTATGAATGTTTTGTGCTTATTTTGCCATGCTTTAGGTCTGTCCATAGTTGTTCGGGTCGATTTTGGCATGTTTAGCATAGCTCCTTTGCATTTGTGGCTTGTCGGGCTTGTATGCCTCAAGTATGTGAGTGTGTAGCATGTGTTGCTTGCATTATTTTGGTTGTTTGGAACCATCCAACGTGAAATTTCAGTCCCTTTGGCATGCTCATATGCTTGCCTAAGTCGCCTCTTTATTGCTTTGAAAGCATGTGTTGTATGCCCTTTGTTTTGGCCATTATGCATGCCTTTGAATTTGAGTCACTTAGGTGACATCTAAGTGGTCTTTTGGGCTTAGTTTTATGTGTTAAAACTCTATTTTTGGTCGCCTAATGCATGCCATGTATGGTTGTGTTAAGTGTAGTCCATTACCTCTTTGGTGAGCCTTGAGTACTTGGGCCTTTTTGCATGCTTTACTTGGTTTATTTAGTTGGGTTTGGAACCTACTATAACATGATTTTTAAAGCTTATGATGCATGCTAAGTGTCCATGATATCCCCTTTCAAGTGTGCTTGGGGGTTGCTTACTTAGTGCCTAAGTGTTAAGTCTTAACATATGCATGTGTGTGTGTGTGGTGGCTTTCATCTTTGGGGCATTTTGGCCACTGATTTTAGGCCTATTTAGAGTTGCCTAGATCATGTTTAAAACCATCATTTGCTTGTTTTGCATTGCCTTATGTTTGCTTGCATGCTTACATAAGTGTCTTGCTATGATCATGTTGCATATTAGCTAACATGCTTAGGTTGCATTGTACCTTGCATATATGCCTTGTTCCTTGACTTGGTGATAGGAATTGGGCCTTGTTTTGTTTTGTTTGTTTGCATGCATTTACCCGCTTATGATGGTAGATTAGGGCACGTTTATCTTTAGCATACCTTATGCAATGCATGCGTGCATCCATGCATTTGTTGACATGCACCGGGCTTGGTACATCATACAAACCGCATTGTATTTTCAAATCTAACTTGAATACGTGCATCAAAAGATTGCATTTCACATGCCATTTTAGGGTTAGCCGAGCCTATCCTAATTACATTCTGTATGCGATGCATTAGTCACTCTAACATGAACTAGGGCATGCATTTTTGCTAACTAGTTTGTTGTTTTGGCACGGAGTACGATGTAAGTATTTATGCTTTAGCATATCGCATGCGTGTGAATGTTGACCATGTGGCTAAATG
This sequence comes from Camellia lanceoleosa, assembly GCA_025200525.1. Lineage (NCBI taxonomy): Eukaryota > Viridiplantae > Streptophyta > Magnoliopsida > Ericales > Theaceae > Camellia > Camellia lanceoleosa. The sequence continues at coordinate 138,696 of JANUSC010000377.1, forward strand.
CTTATATGAGATAAACTGTTTGAATGCCTGTGGGTGGAGGTTGGATTGCTTGAGTTGGAAAACTCGTTGAAATCCGTGTTTTAGCCTACTCGTGAGTAGCAAAATCCGAAACGCTTTCAAAACGAACGGATATGCAATGTTTATTTCCAAATTAGGCAATCTACTCTATACTTGTTTGCTGCGTGCATAACATAGTAATTCTAGGCTAATAATTGGAATAAGAGCATGTAATGTTTTCAAAAACAGATATCACGATTAGTAGAGGCCGGTCTTCGGACCGGGCGACAGGGGGTGCTCATAGCTGACCTTCCCCGATCGTAACCAAGCTCCCGAGCCAAGACAACTTTGGTGATGACGGACATGTGGCCTTCGGCACCGAGTCAGGGTTTCCTAAATTTCCCGTTTTAAAATATTTAGGTGGCGACTCTGTATCTGGCAAAGCAGTCCATGTTTGGCACTACTTTTCACAAAATCTATTTTCTCAAACGATTTGCCAGAGTTGGACTCTTTGGTTCAGATTACGAACCGCGACAAACAAAACGGGGGAGTCCGAACTGTAGAGTGAAGCCCAACGGGCGCGTCTACAGTTAGGAATAGTATTATGAACACACACACCCAAAAAAACAAACATGAGTCCTCAAAATTTTCACAACTTTTAGTAAAAATGTTTGGGAGCGTTTTGGAAACCACTTCTTAATTGCATTATGTGTCCTTTTGAATCTTTTAAAAGCACACTAGACCAGCCAGTTTGCATTGGGCCCGAACACAGTTGGGATAAACCCGTAGCATCGTTTTGAAAGAAAAACCACATTTTTCAACCGAAAAAAAACAAAAAATAAAAATAAAAATTAGACAGCCAATTTAATCCATGAAAACTTCTCATAAGTCAACAGAACTGGGCAGTCCAAATATCATACAACTAAAAAAATTAGTTAAGCAAGAAGCCAACCATTGTCAGCCATGAACTTCTGTTGAATGAACGCCATCTCTGCCCAGACAGCTTTGAGTTTATAGTCCTTTTTGCTGGGTAACTACTCCTCTCAACCTTTGATGTTCCCAAAAGTTCATACAAATCCTTCCATTCTTGATGCGCCATTGAGTCTTTCCTATTTGATCGGTGTTCATATGGTTTTCCATTCCTTGGCGATGATACTAATGCAGTCCATTGTCGATAAGTTTCTGAAAACCCTTTATGTTGTCTATAAAGATGCCGCTGATGAGGCAGCCCATTAAGACCCATCAATTTGGCAATAACGTTCGGTGGCCGTCCATCAACGTGCACTGTTACAAACATACACTTAGCTATGTAAACACAAAAACTACACTTAGATATGCAAACACAAAAACACAGAAACAAATTAAAATACAGAAACACAGAAACTCCACTTTTTTCCTTCTGATCTTCCTTTCCCCTAAAAACCTTCCTGGGGTCTGGGAGTGAGTCTAGACCCATGAGTCTTGCGACTACTCTTGGGGTCCTGACTTGGGTTTTGAAATTCTTTTTTGGGTTTTCAAAGATGGTGGTGGTGGTAGGGATGTCGATGGTGGGGTCAGATTGTAGCAATTGTGCCTTTTAAAGCTTTTGGTAAGTGTATTTGGACCCTTTATTCTATTGTGGGAACCTGTGGTGTTGTTGTACTTTAGTTTTGGAGGAGTACAAATTGATTTAAACTTGTTGGGTTTGGTTGTTCGCACTTATTCTTGTCAAAAGTTCCTTGGGGACTTAGAAATTCCATTCTAGGGTCGACACCAGCCTTCTTAGGGTCGACCCTTACCTGTTGATGAAGTTCTGGAGGTGTTGCTAGAAAATAGGGTAGACACCAAACTAGGAGAGGGTCAACCCTCTTATGTTGTGTGTTGGTTGCTAGAACATAGGGTAGACACCAGTCTGGGGTCTGGTCGACACCAGCAGTGCAGTCAAGCTTAGTTTTCCCAGATTTTCCTTTTTGGTGTCGATACCACTATTGCAGAGGTCAACCCCTGCAGATTGTTTTTTTCAGATTTTAGTCCGACTTTTGGCCTTACTTTTTAGGGGTTTTGACTTGATATTTTGGATTGACTTTGGGGCTTATTTCTAATTTTACTTAGTGCTATAAATAGGCTCTCACTTGACCCTTTTCTTTATTTTCTTCTTCTCTTTTCTCCCTCTAAACCGTATCACTCTGTAACAACGCCCGCGGGGGACCTCGCCACAGCTCGGACTCGATTTTTGTTGGGCGGTTCTCAATCTTGAACCAAAGAGTCCAAATCCGGCAAATCGTTTTGAAGAAAAACAGATTTTTTGAAAGAAGTGCCAAACATGGACTGCTTTGCCAGATAACAGAGTCGCCACCTAAATATTTTAAATGGGAAATTTAGGAAACCCTGACTCGGTGCCAAAAGGCCACGTGTCCGTCATCACCAAAGTTGGCTCGGGAACTTGGGTACGATTAGGGAAGGTCACATCGTGAGCACCCCCTCTCGCCCGGTCAAAGACCGGCCTCTACTAATCATGATATCTGTTTTTGAAAACTTTGTATGTTCTTATTCCGGTTATTAGCCTAGGATTACTATGTGATGCTCATGACAAACAAGTATAAATGGGCGTGAATGGAACAAAACATTTCATGTTTGTTTGTGAAAGGTGGTTTGCTACCGCAGTAGGCTTAAAATACGATTTTGCCACAATCTAGTGGGCTTAACAAACAATCGATGAATTGCTCCAATTCAAATAACCCAACCTCCACCCACAGGGCATTCAAAGGCGGTTATATCACATAAGCATTTAGCCTCATGGCAAGCATGCTATCATGGCAACACTCACACGCATGCAATGATGCTAAAGCATAACCACTTACAAGTACTCCAAGCCAAAAGCGAAAGCTTATTAGAAATCATGCATGATCCTAAAATATCTGAGAATGCCTAATGCAACACATGCAAAAATGCAACTATAGCAGGCTCGGCTATTCTAGAGATGGCATATGAAATGCAACGGCTAACATGTATTCAACTTAGAATTGAAATACAAATGCGGTTTGTATGATGCAATGAGCGATGCATGCAATGAGATGAATGATGCAAACATCTTTGTCATCTTTGTATGCTAATTGAAATATGCCCTATATCTAACCATTCAAAGCGGGTAAATAAAAGGGAGAAAGAAATGGGGTTGGAAGACATACATCACACTCACACACCCTTATTTACATTTATGCCCTCCAGATGGTCCGAATAAATAATATCTGAGACGGATAAAAGAATATACATCAGAAATATCTGATTCTAATTAATTAACAAATTAATTACAAAAGAATTGAGGCTGGCGTGCAAGCCGTGGGCCGCCTCGCTTCGTGGATAGTATATCTTTGTCGCTCGGCAGAAATCCTTTGGGATGCCTGATTAGCCTCTGTTTGCGTTTTCCTCAATTGCGTGCGTGCAGTTAAAGGCGATAATTCTTCATTTTGCTTTGCAGCGGAGAAGCAAAGGGCATAGCGATGTATTTCACAAATATATGCATGTCTCGATCCTCGCGCCACCAATCACGCATATCGATGCATGATGGCGAGGAAGCGGTTGCACAACTCAATATTGGGATGAATACACATGAATGCTACGAAAATGGGATGCCTCGAAAGCGTGCCCACAGGCACGCAAACCGAGGCGATCTTTGATGAAAATCGGATAAAACCGAAGTCCTCGGTGCGTGCCTGGTAGCATAAGCGAGACGAAACCAAAATGGAGATCGATGAATCGAGTGCCTCGAAATGCGTGCACCGCACGCAAACCGAGGCGATGATGTACGATGCAAAATCGGATAAAACCGAAGTGCCTTGAAATGCGTGCACACGGACACGCAAACCGAGGCGATGATGTAATGAGAAAAACGGATAAAACCAACGTGCCTCGAAACGCGTGCCCACAGGCGCGCAAATCGAGGCGATGATGAAAGAATGAAAATCGGATAAGACCGAAGTGCCTCGAAAGCAGCGTGCCGTAGCGCAAATCGAGGCGATGATGAAATGAAAATCGGATAAAACCGAAGTGTCTCGAAGTGCGTGCCTGGTAGCGCCGTCGAGGCGATGATGAAAGAATGAAAATCGGATAAGGCGAAGTGCCTCGAAGCAGCGTGCCTGGTAGCGCCGTCGGCGATGATGAAGAAAATCGGATAAAACCGAAGTGCCTCGAAGTGCGTGCCTGGTAGCGCCGCAAATCGAGGCGATGATGAAAGAATGAAAATCGGATAAGGCAGAAGTGCCTCGAAGCAGCGTGCCGTAGCGCCGTTAATCGAGGCGATGATGAAAGAATAAAATCGGATAAAAGCCAAAGTGCCTCGAAGCGCGTGCCTGGTAGCGCCGTCGGCGATGATGAAACGCAATGAAATGGCATACGGAATGCCGGGATGGACTTACACCAACATGGGAGAGCCTCAGCTCACTCGCATAGGAGGCCGTCGGGTAGAAATAAAGCTGCCTCGAAACACGCGCCCGCGGACACGCAAATCGAGGCAATGGCATACAAGCGTGAAAATGCAAATTGGGCTTACGCCAACATGAGAGGACCTCAACCACACTCACATAGGCTGCCGGAATGATAAGAATGAGGTGCCTCGAAGTGCGTGCCCATTGGCACGCAAACCGAGGCAATGCAAAAATGATACGAATGGCACGGGAAATGATATGCAAGCATGGTAATGGAATTTCAGCACCCTAATAAAGGGGAAAACAGCCCCGAAACAATTCGAAACGACACCCGAAGCATGCAATCATCCGAAAGTCGTAAATTAAGCCCAAAATGGCCTATAGCCATGCTATACATGCAAAATATGATCATGGCAGCAAGAACAGTAGCAAGGCAGTCCCAAATATGGCATTTTTTCAGTAATAAACATGGCCAAAATGCAAGCATAGATATGGCAACAAATGCTCGCAAGAATACGGGTAAAGAGAGGATTTTCAAAGCAAGTAGTATATAGAAAATTCAAATAGAAAAATTTTCTTCTACAACATGAAAGAGGGCCCAAAAATAAGCATATATGCAGAAGATGGCAGCCTCTAAATCATAAGACAAATATGCTAGAAATAGAAGGCAAAAATGAAGCCACAAGAGGGTATAACCTAAGACATGCAATCTATACACCAAATGACCAAACCTTCTTCATGAAACATGTAAAGGGGGTCAAAATAAGACTAAAACCAGTAGGGGTCGAAGTCCTAAAACCAAACACAAATAGGTCAAAAATTGCATGCAAAAAGTGGCACACTTGATGAAATTTGAAGGAGGTGATAGATACAAAGGCCAAATGAAGTTGAGCCTATCTACAATGTTGTAGAGGGGCTCATTTTAAGCACAAAATCAGTAGGGGTCGGACCCCCAAAAACCAACACAAATAGGTCAATTTTAGCATGCAAAAATGTTACCAACTTGAGGAATATTGAAGGAACTAGTGTATAAAAACACCAAATGAGGTTGGGCCCTTCTACAAAGTTGTAGAGGGGCTCATTTTAAGCACAAAAGCAGTAGGGGTCGGAGCCCCAATTCTCAACCAATTAAAAGATAGAAAAGGATCAAGAAAATGCCCTAAAAGTTGGTTTTGGATACTTACCCTTGAAGACTTGTCTTTCTTTGCTTATTGGCTTGGATTTGTGGCTTATCAACCTCTGAAATCCACTTCCTTGCTGCTGGAATCGAAGTTGGAATGGTGAGGCTTAGGGTTGATGAAGGAATCAAGCAAGAACTTGAAGCTTTTTTGGAGTTTTTAGCTATGGAGATGAAGGTTTTGCCTTGGTGTTCTTGAAGAGATTTTTCCAACCTTGAAGAAGGAGGAGAGGGCCTTCAAATAGGCAAGAAAATGGGGTGTAAAGGGAGGAAAGCATCCAATCTTTCCCTCTGAAATGTCCCCTGATGAGGGAGACACTTTGGCAATTTGGGCAATTTGGAGCAAGTGAAGCAGTCTGGCCAGTAGTTTTGCTCAAGGTGGCGGCCACCACCCACCATGGCCTGCCACCACCTCCCATGGCCGACCACCTCAAAACCAACTTCAAAATTCGGCCGACCACCAAACACAAGTGTCCTCCCATGTGTGTAGAATAAGGCCCAGTGGTCGGGTGGCAACAGAACCAGAGCCACAACATAGAGCTTGAAGGAGAGGCCCAAAATGAAAGGCACAATTTCGGCCGACCACCATACCAAAGTGTCCTCCTAGATGTGTGCAACAAGGTTCCAAGGCCGAAATTGGCAACACCGGCGAGTCACAACATAGAGCTTGAAGGAGGCCCAAAAATGAAACTCACAGTTTCAGCCGACCCGATGGTTGGTAGGGTCCTCCAGTCCCTCATCACGAGATATGTAACTTTGGTTGGAAGAAAATACCCCCAAGGTGTTCAACATTGGCGGAAGTGAGCAAAAGCAGGCTCGGAGGAAGGCAGTTATCTGGGATAATTGCGGCCTCCCACCCCAGTGATCTTCCCGATGTTGAAACAGAGGTACGCCAAGTTTGAACAAAAACTAATGAGAAATGAACGTTCGGGGCCAAAAGCAGCAAATCGGGATCCGAAAATGGGTCATGGGAAGTGGTGTTCGGCGTGAAGTGGGTATCCATGACCCGATGTCCTCTGGAATGACAAAAGCAATTACCGCCAAAACCGGAGAAGATGGATGCGAAAAGAATGCTCGGGACCAAAACCGCCGGTTTGGGGTCCGAAACCGTTATGAGCACCGAAAGTGGCATCTGACCCACGAAGTGGGCATCGGGGCCCAGGGTTCTCGAAATATTAAAAGAGGTTCTCAAAACCGGAGAAAGCGGATGTGAAATGAATGCTCGAGGCCCAAATCACGCATTCGGTCCGAAATGGGTCAGGGCACCTAAGTGGTGTTCGGCGAAGTGAGCATCGAGGGCCCAGTGTTCCTCGGAACACTAAAGCAGGTCTCATAAAAACCGGAGAAGTCGAAGATGGTTAGGCGGTCGAGCCGAGCACCTGACCCTACTTGACCCCGGCAAAAGGCAAGGCCGAAGCAGGCAAAATGGCCTCTGACCCACGAAAAAGTAGCTCACGGCCACCGGAGATAGTCTACAAGACCACTCCTTTCCCTCGGGAAAGAAAAGCAGAGAAAACGAGTCCGTTATCGCAAACCGAGACAAGGTAGAAAGAGGTTGGTCGGGAGGCGGGCGCATGCCACGACTCTGAGACTTGAACGAGCACAAGATGCAACATCACCGAAAGTGCTCAATCTGACGTCTCGAGTCTTAAGGTCGGTCAAAATGGGGTGTCTCTGATTGCCCTCTTTGTGAACTTCGGAAGTCAAGAAGTGACGGGAGTGAATGTCAAAGCCCAGAGACGACCCATTTTTGACAAGGCCGAAGACTTAGACAAACATACGAGATAAACAGAGATATGTGCCCGCAGGCAGGGGCCAAATGCAAAGTGATAGGCGCGAAGCCAGATGATCATGCAAATGCAGCAAGCTGTAATGAAGCAGGTATTGACAAATAGATGCAACAGTTTTAAGCAAGGATGCAAAGCAAACAACTACATTTCATACAGTTAGGAATGCGGAGAATCATTCAATCCTCGTCGCGTCTCACACGGAGAAGATTCGATACTGCCGATTCGATGCAGTCGCATCCGACCTCAAATGAACAGTACATACAATATCGTGTCTGATAAATTTAGAAATGAAACAAGAACAATATGCCGACAACATATATTCTATGTGATTCCTATGATTCCAAAAGTTCGACACACACGGTCTTGCGTGAGCGAATGCAACGTACGCGAGGAAAGGTAATGCTTAGCGACAACGCATGTTTATGCACGAAAGTGCGGTATATCAAGAAATCATGCATGATAATGCAAAACAATCACGAATGCGAATTAGGAGCCAAATAATGACAAATGAGCACAAATCAGATGCGGTTGTTGCACAATAACGAAATTTGGAAAATCGCATTCCGTGACGGCAACCCGATCGCGACCTCGATTTACATTCAGGAGGTCACGACATGATTAAAATGGATACACTCGATTTCGATGAATAACGATGAGCCACATGTCAATAATTGCAATTAAAGTTTCAGCGGAGCAATTCGCGCCAGAAAGTGTACTTTTCTTCAACTTTTTCTGGTCCCAGGAGCTCAGATTTTCCTCAAAATTTGCAGATAGATAGGGGGCGCAGGAGGGAAGGTGGGCGGCCAGCCCTTTGCCCTAGGAGGCCATCGGCCAGGCCAAAAAGTGGAGGGCGGCCAGCCGGGTTAGGTGGCGGCCGGCCACACCCTTTCGCAAAGGCAAAATGGTCATTGTGGCATTTTGTATATATATGCACCCCCATTGCCTCCGAAATCACACACAAAGTTGCAAAGCTTCATCCTCTGGCTCTCTAGGCCACTTCCACTCTCAGATCTGCATTTTATGGCGTCCCTCGGCCTCCATAAGTTGTTTTCGAAATCTTCGATTTAAGCACTTTGAAGCGACTAAATTTACTTTGGGGCTTCTCTTCTCATTTTCACCACTTGAGGTAATTTTGTTTCAATATTTGGAAAATTTTCGGGGTTGACTTTTGTTGACTTTTTCATTTCCTAGAGTTGACTTTTGTTGACTTTTTCCAATTTTGGCCCATTTTGCTCATTTTGCTCCTCTTGCAGATTTCTCGCAATGGCGTGTCATTTTCCTCACGACGGAGGTTTTCCTTGGTCGAGATGATTTTGACTTTATGGTATTCCGTAGGGTTCGCCCTTTCTTTCCGTCGATATGCTCCTGGTTCATAGGCTCATGAGCCACTTTCCGTCATTATTTTACCGATTTTAACGATCGAGCACCGGGGATCTTCTCTTACGAGAGTCGGGCAAGACCTCTCCTATGATGCAGAGGTATTTTATTATTCGCATCTTTCGTGCATTCTGTACCTCTGCCATGCTTAGACACACAGTTTAGCTTACGACACAGTACTTGTATTTCGAGCATGTGACTTAGCCACTTGAATTTCATGAACACTTGGCGCATTGAATAATTGTGAACGCACAGTGCACCTTAGTTAGAAATTGAGCACGCAGCCCTAACATTGATTCACTGAAGACACAGCCTGAAGTTGAAAATGAGCACACAGCACATACTGACCAAGAGTAGGACACGTAGTCTCCAAAACTCAGATTTTCTGAACACACAGCCCTAAACTTGAAGCACCGAACACACAGCCCAGATTTGAAGTGAACACACAGCCCACTGACGTTGAGTAGAACACACAGTCCCAATTTGAAGTGAACACACAGTCCGCTGATGTTGAGTAGAACACACCGTCCCAAACTTGAAGCAAACGCACAGTCCACTGATGTTGAGTAGAACACGCAGTCCCAATTTGAAGCGAACACACAGCCCACTGATGTTGAGTAGAACACACGGTCCCAATTTGAAGCGAACACACAGCCCACTGATGTTGAGTAGAACACACAGTCCCAAACTTGAAGCGAACACACAGCCCACTGATGTTGAGTAGAACACACGGTCCCAATTTGAAGCGAACACACAATCGATGTTGAGTAGAACACGCAGATCCCAAACTTGAAGCGAACACATTACCCATCGATGTTGAGTAGAACACACGGTCCCAATTTGAAGCGAACACACAGCCATCGATGTTGAGTAGAACCACATCCCAAACTGGATGTCTTGAAACTTGGAACACGCACAAATACCGGACTTCATCGAACTTCTTTCGTTTCACTTCATTTGCACCTTGCTCATTTTTCTTTTATTTGCACAGCTCATTTTCACTTCATTTCTTGATCCATGCATTGATTCTAAATCGAGTTCGTTCTCGGACAATCTTGAGGATATGGCTCACGCCGCAAGGGAATGGTATTTTGAGCTTCCGGAAGCTGTCCGGGGATTGGTCGATCTTGCAGGATTCGGGCCATTCTGCAGAGGGTTATCTCGTTGCCTCATTAGTAGGACCCTATTTGCAGCTTTAGCAGAGAGGTGGTGGGACACTACCAATTCCTTCCATTTTTCTGCGACGGGGGACATGACCATGACCCCGCTGGATTTCGCTATGCTTACTGGCCTAGACTTAGGCGGTAGGCCCATTCCCTATGACGAGGATATGGGTCAGTGGCGGTACTGGATGCATTTGTTGGGGACACACCCTTTGTGAAGCGAGGTTCGGGAGAGTCCGATACTCTGGTTTGCTTCCTATTTCCGTGACCCACAGATGGAGCTGAGACTCTGAGGCGGAGCAAGACGCCCGTGGTTTCATATGTACCTCCTCGGTACCACCTTGTTCGCCGATAGAGGAACATGGTAGGGTTGTACTTGGCGCTCTAGTGGACCTATCACTGTGAGCGATATGATTGGGCGGCCTGCCCTGGCTACCCTTTGCTACATGGCGCAATCTCTCACACGAGGACTTACTTGGCGGCTCTTGGAGAGCACAGGAGGTACATTCCGTCCTCTTGATTTTCATTTTGCTCCTCATTACTTGTTCACTGCACACACACGGCGCACTTTGCATTCTGTATTCTGCCTTTAGCACTTTGTACTCACACTCTGCATTGCCTTTCTCAGCTGTGGGTGTATGTATACTTCCCCACATTGGCCCCGGAGATGGAGGTGGTGGGACCTCCTATGACTCCATTTTCTTTAATGTTTGAGGGAGAGCATCTGGCGAGGCCTCGAGAGACTCTCTCCTCTCTGCGACGATACTTTGATACTGTTCGAGCGACAGAGGTATTGCTTGAACTCTCAGTTCCTTTTATTTTTATCTTTGATCTGCTCTGTATATCCCGATTTGTGATTTGTATACTGGTTATCCACAGATCGCCTGGCAGCCTTGGGCAGTCTTCGGTGACGAGCTTGAGACTCTGTACCCTGGAGCGTCGAGTTGTTGTCGAGATAGATTCTGCCGAGGACGATCGGCGAGGTTTGGTTCTGGAACGCTTTCAACGCCGAGATATGGGGCGATTCTCGTGACACTCTGCCGTGCCTCCGAACACCATGCGGATCGCCGATAGATTATCCCGAGGAGGTCGAGCGATATATGCGAGCGATGCTTTGTTGCATCATCTCGATGGGAACTCGCCACCTCGCGCATATATTTGATGCCCCGCTGACGGAGTCTGCGAACTCCGCGCGGACCTCATCGGTGCACCGTCTTGAAGTCGCGCCCATGCCACGAATATCCCTTCTTCTAGCGGTGGCGAGATCGAGAGGTGGGGGCGATTCGATCCCTCAATCCTCCGTCTCTTGATCATCCAGGTGGCGGACATGCCGACTTGAGTTAATGGGCGATTTGAGACGCCTTACGGTCCGATAGAGCCTCCTCTGCTGATCACAGATATGTTAGAGACCGACTACGCCTGGTATGTTTTTTCACTTTGATTTATCATCAAATATTTGAACATTGATTCCGTTCTTGATAATTTTGCATTTGTATTTGCGACCTCTGTTGAATATCTGGACGAGTGCCGGGATGTTGGCCTCATTCGAGGGCATGATCTTCTGGAGGAGACGCAGATGAGCATCGTGGGTGTGGAGGTCTTGTCCATTTTCCTGTACTAGCATGTTTCGATGATACTCGGTTTTAGACCTTCGCTATATCTTGATAGATGTGTAGAGCACATCGACACACACACCCTTTTCACATTACGCATTTACACCTTTTTATGCTTGAACGATGTATTGCACTTTGCATCTTGAGATGCCTCCCCAGATATGCTTCCTCACGGGCGAGCCACCGGCCTCTCGAGAGGTCGAGGTGCTAGACCTACCCGAGTCTGTGGATCGGAGGCCGGACCATCGAGTCTCATCGAGGAGCTGGCGAAGGAGGGTCGCCTCGCAGACGCAGGGCGCCATCGTCGAGGATGACGAGGAGGAGATCGCACCATGTGTCGTGGCGTCTCTGGAGAGGAGGCCCTGGTCTTGGTTCAGAGCGGAGCGAGCTGAGGGATCCGGAGGATGACAGCTCCGATCCAGATGGTGATGATGATGTAGAGATTATCCCGCAGAAAAGGATGAGGGGGCCTCCCCCTTCTCGCTCCCGAGGGCACTGATGTTATTTCCTGCTTTATTCTACCTTTTAGCTAGTAGTTTGTAGCACTTTGCACATTTGTTAGGCAGTTTTATTTTCTGTAAAACTTGTACCTTTATTTTTGTAAGACATGATGAAATGAAACAGCTTTTGAAAAGATGTTGTATTTGAAATTCTCAGCATCGCATCGCATTATTTTGCACAAAATGGAATTGAATGGAAACGCGCCTCATGTATTTACCGGGTTAGGTGGGGAACCGACGCAACAAAGCAAAACAAAACGACTCACTAAGAAATAAAACAGAATCTTAGCGAGTTTACAACTCGATAAACAAAGTACAATAATGTTAACGACTCAATAGACAAGACTTAACAAAATTGTGTAATCAAAAAGTAACAACTCAAAACGCAAAACGCGACAGCTCGACAAAACTTACAACTCAATAAGCAAAAACAACAACTCGATAAGCAAAAATATAACACGATGCACTGCGGATGGACTATCTGGATAGTGGAGTGTATCCAAAATTGATAGGCCTGGATGCCTTCTACTGCCGGGAGACAATCAGATTTGCAGGGAGTCCACTACTGCTATAGGTAATGTTTCCCACCCAAGCTCACTTGTATTTGCTTACATCACTCGACCCTCGGGCTCGACTTTTCTCGCAAAACCCTTATCTTACTTTTCTCTCGTCGTACACCTCTATTCTTTATTCTCTCATTTTTCATCCCTCCCCGTGATATAGTTGATGGAGAAGTTGCCAGGACTCTTGCCCTGCTTATTCAAATTTCGCGGCTACTTCTTTTCAAGAACGCCTAGTTAATGCTCCCGATGAGAGCCGGTGATTCAATGGATGCGCAACTTGTCGCCAGATCGCATTGCATGGCGCCGCCCCTCGCTTAATCTTTCAAATATGAGTTACAAGAAGTTCCAGATATCGATCCGCCTCGACGGCTTGACTCATCAGATATTTAATCTCCCATACCGTACCCCGCGCTTGTTCGGTCATACAAGCTGGGCCTAAGTTGGCATCTGAAGCTTTGACTAGCTCTGGGAGGGGGCGCAGGGACACCTGACTAGACTATGCCCCAGATTTATTGCTTTATTAGTACTTTCAAAGTTTTCTAGCGTGAGTGTAATGAAAAACAACTTCAATTGTATGCAAGAGCAAAAGAACTCTGTTTTGAAATTAATGAAATTGAAGGTTGTGGTACTGAAAACCCCCCGCTTTTGGTCCAAAAATGGTCTTAGTTGTGAAAAGATTAATTTGAACAAAGTCAACTTTTATGAAAACTTTTCAAAACTATTTTCGATATGGATCAGAATCGACATGCTCAAATCAATGAGATACACAACCAATCCTAGCAACCGAAAGTTGCCCTAGTCTGAAAAAAGGGCTCACCATTCAATAGCAACGGAAAGTTGCCCCTAGTCCGATGACATCGAACACTCCATTGCAACGAAAGTTGCCCCTAGTTTGCATAGCACCGCATCGAGATCGTAGTGAATGCCGATGAACGAAGATGACCGAGGTGATCAAAATGGACTAAGTTGATCGGGAAAAGATTGTGACCAACTTCAAGATGAAGCCGCCACGATCCCAAAGATGGGAATCAAGTCTTACGTAGTTCGTGGTTAGGTTCGCCGAGTGTTTTTGCTCCTTTTGCGCTCTAACTTTTGCCAAGGCCGCCTTTTGGGTTTTCAACCTGAGCTCGCTTTTATAATTTTCAAATTTTCTATGCTCGAAGTTTTGCCTAGGTCGCCTTTTCGGTTTTCGCCCAGCAGCCTCTCAAGGGTAGTATTTCTTCAACTTGTCCATATTGATCGGTTGGGAAAACTCCAAGCCATCTAGATCCATCGTAACCAGCCCAATTCGACTGCATTGATTTGATGATGTAGGGACCACCAATTGGGTCTCGAACTTGCCCCTTGGTCGTGGATGGGAGCTCGGTTGTCTTTGAGTACCAAATCTCCTTCTTTCAAGTTCTGGACTTAACCTTCTTGTTGAAAGCCCGGCGATTCTGCTGATAACCCCGAACGTGGTAGTGCTTTCAATCTCCTTTCATCAAAAAGCATGAGTTCTTCAAACTCGCTTCGCTAATCCGCTTGCTTATCTGGCACTCGGCCAACACTCGCAATGATGGGACCTCGATCTCAATTGGTAGAACGGCCTCCATCCCATAGACTAATGAGTACGGCGTCGCCCCAGTAGGAGTTCTGATCGAAGGCCTGGAGCCCCATAGCGCAAACGGCAACTTATCCGCCACCCTCGAGGGTTTCCACCATCTTCTGTAATATGCGCTTGATATTCTTGTTGGCGGCCTCAACTGCTTCGTTGGTTTGCGGCCGGTAAGTAGACGACTTATGAAAAGCCACGTTGTATTTCTCCAACAAGCCAATCACCTCCTTCTTGAAGTGGGAACCATTGTCTGAAACTATTTCATTCGGGACTCCGTAGCGACAGATGATGTTGTTTCTGATGAATTTTGCAACGTGTGAAGCTTTCAACACTGCATAAGATTGGGCCTCAACCCACTTTGTGAAGTAATCTATCGCTACGAGGATGAACTCATGCCCATTTGACCCTTTCGGCGTGACGGCTCCGATCACATCAATTCCCTGCATGTAAAAAAGGCCATGGCGAAGTCATGTTGTAGCCTTTGACGGCGGAATGTTCATGCGGTTTGCATGAATCTGACATTTGTGGCATCGCCTGACGAAACCGATACAATCCTCCTCCATGGTGGACCAATAATAGCCTTGCCTAAGGATCTTCCTAGCCAACATCACCCCATTCATATGTGCACCGCATTCACCCCCGTGGATGGCTTCCATCAGACGCTTGGACTCTTCAGCATCAACACACAGTTTATGCATTCCCAGATGACCTCTTCTATACAGTTTACCCCCGCAGATGATGAACTGGACTGACATTCTTCTGATTGCCCTCTTGTCTTTGGCATTTACCCCTGGCGGGTATGTTTCTGTTTCCAAAAAGTTCCAGATGTCGTAATACCGGGGTGTTCGCCCGAACTTCATCTATGGTCAATCGACTCATAGGCAAAAGCGATTTCGTCGATAATGACCGGACGATTCGGACTCCACGGGATGTCTATCATGGATGATAGAGTTGCTAAAGCGCTCGCGAACTTGTTGTTCTCTTAGTAGATGAGTAAAACTTAACTTTTCAAACCGAGGAATCAAGAAATCCAAGGTTTGGTGATACATCATCATATTTTCTTCTTTTACTTTCCATTCCTTTAGCTTGAGACACAACAAGATTCGAATCTCGATGACGCCCAAATTGCCTTGCCCCTAATTCCGTGGTCGCTTCCATACCAAAGAATGCACGCCAGATTCTCGTTATTTGAGACTTTGAAACGGAGTTTGAAGGCTAGAGGGATACGGAATTGTCGGTGCTATCAAGAACACTCCTATCCCATACCCATGTTGATTTGATGCTCCGTCCAAAGTACATTGTCCAACTTTCTCGCCGATATGCGTAATTGCTTCATCCGAATAGGTACTCAACCGCTTCATCCCTCAACCGATGGTCGGCAATGAACTCACATCGCTTCGCCTTTTATCGACTTGGCCACATATGTAAGATCAAATTCGAGAGCAACAAAGAACCAACGAGCTAGCCTACCAGAAGTTACCGGTTTCTAAAAGATATTTGATGGGATCAAGTCGCTAAACCAAAGATTACAGAGTGAGCTAACAGTAGTGCCGCGCTTCCTCGTAGCCCATACCAGAGCTAAGCAAGCCTTTTTCCAACAAGCGATACCGGTTTCATACTCTAGCATTTTCTTGCTCAAATAATAGATGGCTTTCTCCGCCCTATCTTCTCGATTCTTGTGCAAGCATGCAAATTTCATTGTGGTCTCAACATCGACAGTACAAAATCAACGTTTCCGATTCGTGGTGATAAACGGTGGGTTCTCAGAGATATTCTTTAACTGCTCAAACGCAGCCTTGGCACCGTCCCATTGGAATTTCTTGCCTTTCTTCAAGACCAAAAGTGGTTCACAAGTCAAGGTTAGTTTTGAAATAAACCGTCTTATGAATTGCACTTTACCCGTAAAGCCTCGCACCTCTTTTTTCGCCTTTTGGTGGTGGCATTTCTAAGATGGCCTTGATTTTGGAAGGGTCGACCTCGATGCCCCTTTGTGTAATCAGAAACCCCAGCATTTTTCCCGCTGTAACACCAAACGTACATTTCTGAGGGTTTAACCGCAACCTGAATTCCCTGATCCTTTGGAAAAACTTGCGCAAGGCGGTGTAGTGGCCCTCTCTTTCTTTGGACTTGACAATCATGTCGTCCACGTACACCTCTACCTCTTTGTG
The DNA here is from genome assembly GCA_025200525.1 of Camellia lanceoleosa. Taxonomy (NCBI): domain Eukaryota; kingdom Viridiplantae; phylum Streptophyta; class Magnoliopsida; order Ericales; family Theaceae; genus Camellia; species Camellia lanceoleosa. The sequence continues at coordinate 155,041 of JANUSC010000377.1, forward strand.
GATCATATCATGTAGTATTGTGGTCGCGTCTGCTGATAAGTAGCCCCAAAGATTCTTCAACCCAAACGGCATGACCCGATAGCAAGATGTTCTACCGGTGGTGAATGCGATCTTCTCTTTGTCCCTCCGTGCCATCACGATCCGGGTTATAGCCCGAGAAGCCATCCATGAACGAGCAGCAGATGCCCCGCCAGAAGTCCACTAGCTGATCAATGTGTGGCAGGAAAGTCGCCCTTCTGACCGGCTCATTAAATCCTCAAGTCTACGCACACCGATCTTGCCATCTTTCTTCTAAGACCGCACTATGTTGGCCAACCAAGTGGGATATTCGACGATACTAGCAGAAGCTCGTCAATTTGCTTGGTGACCTCTTCTTTGATCTTGAGAGCCCAATCCGGCGGATCCTTCCGAAGCTTCGCTAATAGGTCGGCCTCGGTCAAGGGGGATCCGATGTCAGACAATCTCAGATCGATTCCAGCATGTCTTCGTGAGGACCACGCGAAAACATCTTTGAAATCTTTTAATAAAGCGATTAAGCGCCGCGTTCCGAAGACAACGTGGACCCGATCTCGACCACCGGGTCCTCCTCGACTAATATTCTCGAAATGATTTCATCCGTTAAAGGCTTAACAAATCTCTCCGCTCTTGCTCAATTAAACGCTAAAACCGAGGCACTTCGCCCTCGCTGCTTTTGATCAAAATTTTGAAAGTCCGAAGCTAATGCAATAAATTAGGGCATAGAAAAGTACTTAAACCACATTCACCTCATTCTCATTAAGTTCATCCAGATCATCCAATTCATCTTACAACAGACTCAAAAGAAAAGGAAAAAGACGACCGACAAGACTCGCATCCGTTAACATCCTCAGAGTACACCAGACTACCGAGCCGAACTCGATTCCGACTCGAAGACTTTGGAATCGATTCGCTCACCACCGACCCGAATCGCCGGATAAGAATCCTCCTCAGATCGCCAAATGAGAGAGGGTGCGATCGATGCCCAAGATAGTCGCTGGTTGGCTTTCATCTCCAATCATGGAAACCGCGACGTTATTCCCTGCGATCTCCGGTCGACGGAGGATCGAGAGGAGACATGCTGCTACCCCCATTTCCAATTCGCCCTCGTGACTCACCGCCTCATTCTCGCTTCTCGCTTGTTGGGTCTGGCTCGCTTCGCAGAACGCTATCCCCGGATAGTTGCGTGTCGAAGAAGATTTCAAACTGCACGCGCTTCCTCCGCTCAACCATGGTTCTGGGAAGCCGCAAAATGGAAAATCTTCCCCCTCCCGGACGAAGCGTCCGTTCAGGGTACCCCAGATGGGCCTATGCATTAGATCAAAAGGCTTCCCAGCCTGCTTCTCGCCCCGCCGCCATTTCTTTCCTTTCTCGTCCCTTTCTTTGGTAGGCGATAACCTAATCCAAAGGTATGTGGATTATGTGGCACTGCCAACGCCGCGACACCTTCCGCCGCTTTTCCCAATCCCATCCCAGGATATGTCAGAGCTTGTTCATGAGGTAGACGGCTTGAGCGCCGACATACAAACCCTCATTCACAAACCATTATGTTTTGTACCACCCTGCCTCACCAAAGTAAATCCCGATATAAACATATCTTCCATGCCGTGTTCAATCTCCAGATCGGGCGAGATACCTCCGTGAGGGGGATGGATTGATGAGTTCCCAAAACAATGGCTACTCCCTTTCCAAAGGGGTATTTCACCATTTGATGTAGAGTAGATGAGACGCCTTCACCGATGCAACCAAGGTCGCCTAAAAGCATGTTGAAAGATGCAGGACCTCCAAGACATGAAAATCTATTTCGTGGTTGTCCGTGCCCAATCTTGGTTTGATTTTCACCGTCCCCAAGACATCCCCGCTTGTATTATCATATGCTCGACATTTGAGTAGTCTGTGAAGTCCGCAGCTTTAACCCGATTGCATAGGCCGCTCGCCGACAAACATTGATAGCGGACCCGGTCAGCAAGAACCAGCGAATCCATTTGTCCCTGCATTCTACAGAGATGTAGAGAGGTCTGTTATGGTCCACGCCCTCAGGCGGCAATTCTTTGTCCGTAAAGGTCAATGCCGGGGAACCTCCTCCCGGGAAGACCAAACCAACTAGTTGTTCCGGCGTAGTTTCGATGGAAAGTTTCGCTCTGTCCATGGCAGATAAGACAGCCTGCCGGTGCACCCTCGAAGCCATAAGCAGTCCCCAAATGGAGATGTCTGCTTGTATTTTCTTTAGTTGCTTCAAGATGTTCTTCTTCCGCTTTTCTTCTCTTTCTCGCCTCCTTATCTTTCCCCGATGCCTCGTTGATCAAGGTGTGGAGGCTTGAAATACCGCCCACTCCTAGTCATGTGGTCTACCTCCTCGAGGTACTGTGCATCGCCCGGCCACACCGCCCAGCCTTCGTCTCAGGTGGGCAAGATACAAGTCGCCATCTTCCCACCACATTCCATTAGCGCCTAGCAAGCATCCGTCTGTTCTCGCTTGTTTGTGCTTTCAAGCTTTCATTCCTCATGCTCACAAAGATGTTCACTGTGCCCGCAAAGACTCTCAACTCCCTCATGGTTCTTGCTTTTCTGCCTCTCAGAGGCCCATCTCTTTCTTGTTCCTCCAAAGAACAACCGTGCGGTTCTCAAAATGTTTCGCTTTGAGCGAAATTCTTCGCATCGGGCGCCTCCGCAATGTAATTCGATCCTCGCCCTTCCGCCACAAATGGTACAATATCAGTCGATCATCCAACCACCCGACGACTTCGCCGACTCTCATCTTCGAACCGCTTAATCGATGCATCCCCGATTCCTCGCCAGAATTGAAGGTTGGCGAAGTCCTCTTCCACCACACCAAACCATCCCCACGATTCAAGTTTGTCCTGAGCATACACAACTCAATTTCTTCCGAATCCCATACTTTTAGACCTGCTCATCGACAAGATATATCCACTGGATCATAAGCTCCGCCACCGAATTCTCGATAGCTCCACCCCAGATTCAACAGCTCGCTTCTCCTCGAAGCCCGCCCATTCCATTCTCGGTGGTCACCACCTTTGGCTTAGGTTGGGTTGGGGAAGTGTCCAACACGCACAAGTCAGTGCTGTCGGGAAGGACCACCTCTGGCTTGGGTAAGTGGGAGGGAGTTATGTAAATACTGGGTTCGTAAGATGCGCCCCCAAAGGCGGATAAGGTTGACTCTTTTGGTGGATCTTGGTTGTGTTTGGGGAGTGGGTTGTTTGTGACGCTGGGTCCTTGAGGAGGTAGAATGATGTTCTTGCCAATGAGGTCCTGAACCTCATGACGCAGCCTGTAACATTGGTCGGTGTCATGACCATGCTGCTGGTGGTATTGGCAATATTTGGCTGGATTATGGGAAGGGGGGAGTGGATTCGTAGAGGCCCTTGCCCAAGGGTTTCAGTGCCCCTTTCTCGACTAGAACCCCGAGGACCTTAGACAAAGGCATATAGAGTGGGGAGAAGGTTCGCTGCCCCCGGGTTGGTATCTTGGGCTTGATTATCGCCTCCCGAGGCATCGAAAAAGGTGTGGCCGCGACCTTGGTTGGGAAGCGGGATTGGTGGTGACCATTCCGACCTCTGTTCTTGTATTGGCAGAGCCACTCGCCTCGCATTGGTATTCCGATTAAATGTTCTTCGTGGTCGATCCCGATCTTGGTCAAACAGACTCGTTTATTGCATCCTCTATCCGCATCCCCATATCATGCAGATCTGGAAGGTGGGGAAAGGGATCAAAATCATCTTCTTCATTAATGCCGGCCGGAGATTGCGCACAATCATCCGAATTTGATCTCTATCGCTTGGCCTCAAGGTCATCATCGATGCCTTGGCTCTCCACCGGTGACGAAATCGTAAAAGACTCTTTAGGCTCCTCGCTCGTCGCTCGAGATCACGAAGTCGTGACCTCGACGGCGGTTGTATGAATATTGTGCAAGGAAGGCCTCAGCCATCTCATCCCAGTTTGTTTTCACATCATCATCAAGTTTTGAGTACCAAGTGGATGCCACACCCGACAGGGTTCGACCGAACAAAGAAAGCTTTTTGGCCCGTTAGGCCCATTGGTCTTAAGACGTCCGAGAATAGCCGGAGGTGTACTATAGGATCCTCGCACCCATCAAAGCGATCGATCTGGGGCATTTTAAATCATTGTAGTCACTACCACATCAAGATAGCCGTCTTCAATATTTGGGATGGCCTTCGCCTTGAGACTTCTTAAAGAGCTTCTCCAACTTGCTCAATTTCGTAGTCGTTCGTCTACCTCGAACTCAAATGGAGAGTCCGGTGCTTAGGGGTAATGTTTTTGGACAGTTAGGTAGAAGCGGGCGAGCCACCGCTGGATGACCCAGGTCCTCTTGAACGTTTGGGGGTGGCGTATCGTTCGTTGATTCGAGGGTATTCTCGCGCCTGGGCGTTTTGAGGGTTTGAGGGGCATTCGCCAGCAGTATTTGTTCAGTAATGGGGCCCCGCGAGGAGGAACTCGACGGAAGCGACGCCGCTGCTCATTGTAACTGGTGATCAACTCGCATCGTTGGGCCATGACCGCCTCGTTGTCCGAAAATTCACCGCGGATGGCGCCATCTTGCATTTGCTTCATGTTTTCACCATCCGGGCGATCATCGCCTTATTGTTGGGTTCATTGTTCCATCTCAAAACCGCAAGGGTGTCTCTATAGCGTAAATGGGAACCTCAACCCGACTATCTGCCTCTAAAGTAGACCGCCATCAATAATCTCGCTCGATGGATCAAGGCTTCTGCTCCTTCTAAAAACCGGTAGTGAATGGAACATCGATGTCCGGCTAACCAGATCCTCGGATCGGTTGAGTCGGCGACCGCGTGTCCAGAGTGCTTGGGGGTATCGACGGTTCGAAGCAATTGTGCTACAAACCGCCCTAGCAAAAGGATAAATAAAAGCGAAAAAGAAATAAATAACCGTAAATAAAACGGGCAAAGATAACAAATTAAATTGAATACACCACACACAAATGAGTATACAAACGGGCAAAGATAACGGCTTAAATTGAATACACCACACACACGGGTATACAAACGGGCAAAGATAACGCTTGAATTGAATACACCACACACACGGTATACAACAACACACGCTTGGTAAGTCGTTATACATCCCTTAAATACCGGGTCAATATTCTCAGATCACCGTTTCGATAAATCAATCGATATCCGCGACAACCGATTCCCAACATCGATAATGCCCGCAGCTCGATTCCCAAATTCAAAACCGATGCCCGCAGTTCGATGCCCAAACTCATACCGATACATGCATTCTCAGAGGCACACTCTAACAAGCACGTAGCGTATAAGTGAGAGCCAAAACACCCCTATGTTGGGGTAGGGTTTCGCCCTATTTTGTCGTGAACTAGGGTTTCACTACGCACACAATGCTTCGCACAACCTATAAACGGGTAAGCAACCCGTCCTAGTTTGGAATGGTCACTATGGATCCAATATGCACTAGGTCGAATGGTCAAAGGGTGCCCCAGAAAACCGGGTTTGTGTTCTACATCGGCAGAGTTCAGAATCGCAAGCCTTATGGACATGCCTTGACAAGACAAGCCTCAGGCAAACCGCTCAGGAATAGCAGATGGCAAACACGGTGTCCTAGGCGCACCAATGCAAATGCAATGCAAAGAAACACACAAGTGTAGTCAAAAACAGATATCATGAGTTCGAGTCAAGTTCTCTAACTCCCCAGCAGAGTCGCCAGAAACTGTAACAACGCCCGCGGGGGACCTCGCCACAGCTCGGACTCGATTTTTGTTGCGGTTCTCAATCTCGAACCAAAGAGTCCAAATCCGGCAAATCGTTTTGAAGAAAAATAGATTTTTTTGAAAGAAGTGCCAAACATGGACTGCTTGCGATAACAATGAGTCGCCACCTAAATATTTTAAATGGGAAATTTAGGAAACCCCGACTCGGTGCCAAAAGGCCACGTGTCCGCTATCACCAAAGTTGGCTCGAACTTGGGTACGATTAGGGAAGGTCACATCGTGAGCACTTCTCTCGCCGTCAAAGACCGCCTCTACTAATCATGATATCTGCTTTTGAAAACTTTGTATGTTCTTATTCCGGTTATTAGCCTAGGATTACTATGTGATGCTCGCAAAGAAACAAGTATAGATCGGGCCGTTCGAATTGGAACAAAACATTTCATGTTTGTTTGTGAAAGGTGGTTTGCTACCCGCAGTAGGCTTAAAATACGATTTTGCCACAATCTAGTGGGCTTAACAAACAATCGATGAATTGCTCCAATTCAAATAACCCAACCTCCACCCACAGCATTCAAGGCGCTTATATCACATAAGCATTTAGCCTCATGGCAAGCATGCTATCATGGCAACACTCACACGCATGCAAGGATGCTAAAGCATAACCACTTACCGAGTACTCCAAGCCAAAACAGAAGCTTATTAGAAATCATGCATGATCCTAAAATATACGTAATGCCTAATGCAACACATGCAAAATGCAACTATAGCAGTTCTCGGCTATTCTAGAGATGGCATATGAAATGCAACGCTAACATGTATTCAACTTATAATTGAAATACAAATGCAGCTTTGTATGATGCACCGAGTCCGATGCATGCAATACAGATGAATGATGCAAACATGTCATTATGTCAGATGCTAATTGAAATATGCCCTATATCTAACCATTCAAAGCGGTAAATAAAAGGGAGAAAGAAATGGGGTTGGAAGACATACATCACACTCACACACCCTTATTTACATTTATGCTCGCCAGCAGAGGGTCCGAATAAATAATAATACGTAATCGATAAAAGAATATACAATCAAATAATACAGATTCTAATTAATTAACAAATTAATTACAAAAGAATTGAGATCGCGGCAAGCCGTGGACCGCCGCCGCTTCGTGGATAGTATATGCTGGGTCGCGGGCGCAGAATCCATCGATGCCCCGAGTAGCCTCGCTTGCGCTTTTCCTCGAATTGCGTGCCGATTCCTAAAGTCGATAATTCTTCATTTTTGCCGCAACGGAGAGCAGAAAGGGCATAGCAAAGTATTTCACAAATATATGCATGTCTCGATCCTCGCGCCACCAATCACGCATATCGATGCATGATGGCCGAGGAGCGATTTGCACAACTCAATATTGGGATGAATACACATGAATGCTACGAAATGGGATGTTTCAAACGCATGCCCACGGGCACGCAAACCGAGGCGATGCCGAAGATGAAAATCGGATAAACCGGCAGTGCCTCGGCGCGTGCCCACAGCGCCGCAAACCGAGACGAAACCAAAATGGAGATCGATGAATCGAGTGCTCAAATGCGGCACCCGCACGCAAAACCGAGGCGATGTACGATGCAAAATCGATAAAACCGGCGTTTTGAAATGCGTGCACACGACACGCAAAACCGAGGCGGCGATGATGTAATGAGAAAACGGATAAATTAACGCAGCCAAACGCGTGCCCACAGCGCCGCAAATCGAGGCGATGATGAAAGAATGAAAATCGGATAAGATCGGCGTTTCAAACGCGCGCTCACCGCGCGCAAATCGAGGCGATGATGAAAGAATGAAAATCGGATAAATCTGGCCGGCGCGCCTCACAGCGCCGCAAATCGAGGCGATGATGAAAGAATGAAAATCGGATAAGACCGGCAGCCAAACGCGTGCCCACAGCGCCGCAAATCGAGGCGATGATGAAAGAAAATCGATAAAATCGGGCTCGGCGCGTGCCCACAGCGCAAATCGAGGCGGCGATGAAAGAATGAAAATCGGATAAGACCGGGCTCAAACGCTGCGCCCACCGCGCCGCAAATCGAGGCGATGATGAAAGAATAAAAATCGATAAATCGGCGTTCAAACGCGTGCCCACAGCGCCGCAAATCGAGGCGATGATGAAATGCAATGAAATGGCATACGGAATGCCGGATGGACTTACACCAACATGGGAGAGCCTCACCACTCACATAGAGGCCGTCAGGCAATAAAGTCGCCAAACGCTACCATGACACGCAAATCGAGGCAATGGCATACAAGCATGAAAATGCAAATTGGGCTTACGCCAACATGAGAGGGCCTCAACCACACTCACATAGGCCGGAATGATAAGAATGAGGTGCCAGGAAGAGAGTGCCCATTGGCACTCAAACCGAGGCAAAGCAAAAATGATACGAATGGCTCGGGAAATGATATGCAAGCATGGTAATGGAATTTCAGCACCTAAATAAAGGGGAAAACAGCCCCAAACAATCAAACGACACCAAGCATGCATTCATCCCGAAAGTGTAAATTAAGCCCGAATGGCCTATAGCCATGCTATACATGCAAAATATGATCATGGCAGCAAGAACAGTAGCAAGGCAGTCCCAAATATGGCATATTTTCAGTAATAAACATGGCCAAAATGCAAGCATAGATATGGCAACAAAAGCTCGCAAGAATACGGTAAAAGAGAGGATTTTCAAAGCAAGTAGTATATAGAAAATTCAAATAGAAAAATTTTCTTCTACAACATGAAAGAGGGCCCAAAAATAAGCATATATGAAGAAGATGGCAGCCTCTAAATCATAAGACAAATATGCTAGAAATAGAAGGCAAAAATGAAGCCACAAGAGGGTATAACCTAAGACATGCAATCTATACACCAAATGACCAAACCTTCTTCATGAAACATGTCAAGGGGGTCAAAATAAGACTAAAACCAGTAGGGGTCGAAGTCCTAAAACCAAACACAAATAGGTCAAAAATTGCATGCAAAAAGTGGCACACTTGATGAAATTTGAAGGAGGTGATAGATACAAAGGCCAAATGAAGTTGAGCCTATCTACAATGTTGTAGAGGGGCTCATTTTAAGCACAAAATCAGTAGGGGTCGGACCCCCAAAAACCAACACAAATAGGTCAATTTTAGCATGCAAAAATGTTACCAACTTGAGGAATATTGAAGGAACTAGTGTATAAAAACACCAAATGAGGTTGGGCCCTTCTACAAAGTTGTAGAGGGGCTCATTTTAAGCACAAAAGCAGTAGGGGTCGGAGCCCCAATTCTCAACCAATTAAAAGATAGAAAAGGATCAAGAAAATGCCCTAAAAGTTGGTTTTGGATACTTACCCTTGAAGACTTGTCTTTCTTTGCTTATTGGCTTGGATTTGTGGCTTATCAACCTCTGAAATCCACTTCCTTGCTGCTGGAATCGAAGTTGGAATGGTGAGGCTTAGGGTTGATGAAGGAATCAAGCAAGAACTTGAAGCTTTTTTGGAGTTTTTAGCTATGGAGATGAAGGTTTTTGCCTTGGTGTTCTTGAAGAGATTTTTTCCAACCTTGAAGAAGGAGGGGGAGGGGCCTTCAAATAGGCAAGAAAATGGGGTGTAAAAGGGGAGGGAAAGCATCCAATCTTTCCCTCCTGAAATGTCCCCCGGATGAGGGAGACACTTTGAAAAGCAAATGATGAACAGCCGAAAGTGGTCTGCCGGCCAGGTAGTTTTCCTCAAGGTGGCCGCACACTCACCCACCATGCCCGGCCAGCCACCTCCCATGGCCGGCCAGCCACCTCAAAAAACCAACTTCAAAATTTCTGGCCGACCACCAAACACAAGTGTCCTCCCATGTGTGTAGAATAAGGCCCCAGGGTCGGAATTTGGCAACACTGAACCAGGAGCCACAACATAGAGCTTGAAGGAGAGGCCCAAAAATGAAAGGCACAATTTCTGGCCGACCACCATACCAAAGTGTCCTCCTAGATGTGTGCAACAAGGTTCCAAGGCCGGAAATTGGCAACATCAAGCAGAGTCACAACATAGAGCTTGAAGGAGAGGCCCAAAATGAAACTCACAGCTTCGCCGACCAAGAGTTGGTAGGGTCCTCCCTGTGTCCCTCATCACAGATATGTAACTTTGGTTGGAAGAAAATACCCCAAGGTGTTCAACATTGGCCCTGAGCAAAACGGGCTCCCGGAGGAGCGAAACCGTTATCTCGATAATTGGCCTCCCACCCCCAAAGGATCTTCCCGATGTTGAAACAGAGGTACCGCCAAGTTTGAACAAAACTAATGAGAAATGAACGTCGGCCAAAACCGAGCAAATCGATCCCGAAAATGGGTCATGGTGCCAAGTGGTGTTCGGCAAAGTGGGTATCCGCGACCCCAAAGGTCCTCTCGAATGACAAAACAGAGGTACCGCCAAAAACCGGAGAAGATGGATGCGAAAAGAATGCTCGGGACCAAAACCGCTTTGGGGTCCCGAAAACCGCTTATGAGCACCGGTGGCATACGGCCACGGCGGGCATCGGGGCCCTGTGGTTCTCAAATATTAAACAGAGGTCTCCGCCAAAACCGGAGAAGGTCGATGCAAAATGAATGCTCGACCAAAACCGCCTTGGGGTCCCGAAAACCGCATGAGCACCGGTGGCATACGGCCACGGCGGGCATCGGGGCCCTGTGGTTTCTCGAAATGATAAAAGAGGTTCTCGCCAAACCGAAGAAAGCGGATGAAATGAATGCTCGGCCCAAATCACGCAGCCGGTCGAAATGGGTCGCCGCACCTAAGTGGTGTTCGCGAAATGGGCATCAGGGGCCCCAGTGTTCCTCAGAACACTAAAACAGAGGTCTCCGCCAAAAACCGGAGAAGTCGGAGATGGTTGGGCGGTCCCGAGCCGAGGCACACAGCCTAACGGCCCCGAAAACCGGGAACCGGGCCCCGAAACGGGCAAAATGGCCTACGGCCACGAAATGTAGCTCACGGCCACCGGGAGATAGTCTAAGACCACTCCTTCCTCGAAAGAAAAACAGAGAAAAACGAGTCCGGTTCGCAAACCGAGACAAGGTAGAGAAGAGGGTTAAGTCCTGGAGCAAGGCGCCCACGACTCTGAGACTTCGGAACGAGCACAGTATGCAACATCACCGAGTGCTCAATCAGCGACGTCTGAGTCTTAAGGTCGGTCAAAAATGGGGTGTCTACACACTCTCTCTTCCTCTCCAAAATCACTTTTGCCCAAAGATCTCTAGATTTACTCACCTAGAGTGATATTTTCACCATGGTCCTTTGAGATGGATTGTAGATCTCGTTGAGGGCTCCCTTTTGGTCCGAGTGGTTCGTGGTTTCGGCGCCGGTGATTTTTGGGTGGTTTTCTCTCTTAAGCTTGAGGTAGAGATTTCTTTGATCTTTTTCAATACTACTTTTATAGATAGACATGTGGTAGTTTTATTGCATAAAAACCATATTCACTATGGGTTTTTCTTGAAAAACATGAAAGGGGATCTAGGGTTTGATACTCTTGATTGGTATTGTTAAGTTGTTTCCTGTTGAGTTATTTTGGAAATGATTTACTATGTTTATGAAGAAAGGGAGGAAAGCCTTAGTTTGTTATTATTGATATAATGGATTTAAAAAGGGGAGGGAGTTGAATAATCTTTATATCTTGCTAATATGGGTTGGTTAATTGTGTTCATACCAAAAGAAAACAAAAGAGAAGTAACCACGGTGTTGGTATTGTTTCAGACTAATCACGTGATGTTGAGTTGAGTTATGGTTTTGGTACTATGGAATTGATTTTGTAAAATAAAGGTGATGGATTTGGTTTTGGTTTTGTAAAGTGATGAGAATGAATCTTTAGAAAATGGTTGAGGTTGTGTGGTTCGGAAAATAACGGAAAGTGGTCGTTCGAAGGAAAATGAAATCATCACCCTTTGTAGATCGATAATGAACTTGAGGTTGGATTTTGGAATTTCTTCACATATTATTTTTACTATTGGACTGAAAGTTTAGTGAGAATTGGGTTTGTTTTCCGTGCGTGTGAAATGTAGATATGGATGGATATGAATTTAAATAGTGGGGTTTTATATTTGAAATCTCTCACCTATGAAAGTATGGATAGTTTATCTATTTGGAAATTACACATATATATATGTTTAGAAATATATGTTTTGGGCTATCGGTGGAGGATAGTCGTGATTGTTGTAGAAACTGCTTGATGATTAGGTGAATTGAAACTAATCATTTGGAATATGTCATTGAATATGATGGTGGGAAGAACACGTTGAATATGTGCCTTTATTGATGATAGTACAAGATAAAGAGTTTAATACATTGTATATGTATCTTGTTTGGGAGAAGATAGGGGATGTACTCCGTATATGATTGTTTGCTTTAATACATTGTATATATATATTGTTTGGGAGGAGATAAGGGATGTACTCCATATGTGCATATTTGCCTTAATACATTATATATGTACCTTTGATTGGGAGGAGATAGGGGATGTACTCCGTACGTGTGATTATATGTTTTAATACATTGTATATGTACCTTTGTTTTAGAGGAGATAAGGGATGTACTCCATACGTGTGATTATACGCTTTAATACATTGTATATGTATCCATGGTTTGAGAGGAGATAGGGGATGGACTATCAAACCTGTTTGGGAGGAGATAGGGGATGGACTCAATCGATACAAAGAAATCGGTATCACTTGAATTATGGAAGTGTTGAAGTATGGAAGTGTTTTAAGATGAGTTACATTCTCATGTGAATTGTGAAGTATGGAAGTGTTTTAATATGTGTTATAGTCTCATTGAATTGTTTGGTCAGGTTTTGAGCCATAGTTATGAATCGAAACTGTATAAGTGAAGGAATTTGAAATGGAAAATGGTTGTAGTTGATGTTGAATTGAAAAGTGTTGTGAGTTGGTTTGCAAGCGTTAACCTTATGTCGAATGTTGATGTTTTAGTTATTTCTCATAACGAGTAACATGAAGAAAGAAAAGTAAATTGCTAATGTTGTTGAATGAAAAGAATGTTTTTGAGAAAAGTTCCTATATAAGTATATTTTTGTATAAACCGTCACATTATGTATATGATATAATTTGTTGCATTCGTGATCATAGCTATCTGTATGTTGCTATTGCTTAGGATCATGTTGAGATCCCTACTGGACTTTATGTTCATCCCACGTTACTAATCCTTTTTCAGGTGAACGTCGAGAGGTGTTTCAAGATTGAGGATCTTCTTTATGTGTTGGCCACGGGGCCTTTTATTTGTAGGTGGAATGCCATTGATGTAAAAGGGTTAAACCCTTTCTTTTAGTGTTAAAGATGTAAGCATGCGAGCGATTTATTTAGTTATGTCCATGTTGCATTTTTGGATGAGAGAATCTTTATTTATTCTTACAAATGATGTAAAGAGTTTCCGCATGTTATCTCCGTAATTGAATAAACTTAATGAATTTGGTAATGGACTCCGAGTAATAAAATGTGGGGCGTAACAACTTGGTATCAGAGCGAGCCGGGTTTGAATACTTTGGACTCGTGTGAAGTGGTTTTTACCACAATGGGTTTGCTACGTGTGGTGAGGACGTTGCATATTGTTAACATGAATGTTAGGACTCGTATGTTGCATTTATGTGAGCATGGGATTAAGTTTCCTGGATAGTATTTGCAACCGGTGAACTTGCTTTGAGGTCCTCTTGGAAACACGCCTGATCAACGTGGTTTCTGATAGGAATTCCTTGAGAGTTTCGGGATGAGTGGCTATCTTTGTGGACTTGATTTGATTATGTGTTTAGATGTTTATATGCAATAGAAATGTATGTTTTAGGGTGGTAAGTGTGTGCCTCGGAGAAGGCTGTTATGTTGTGCACTAAGTGTGGTTTTGTTTCTGGGCCTTATAAAATGTCTATGCGAGGGAGTAGAGGACGGATGAGTAGTAGGAGTGTTGGTAGAGGCACAACAGTTCCTTTAGCACCCGCCGTTGCAGCATCGGCTGTCGGCAACGACGTTGCACGCGAGATTGTGAGAGTGGTGCAGGTCGTTCTAGCTCACACTGAGGGTGACAGCGGGCGTACCCTCAAGCTTACTAAGGAGTTTCTTCGCTCCAGTCCACCATAGTTTGTGGGGGAGGCCAAACCTTTGGAGGCAGAGGATTGGTTAGAACAGATTACCAAGACTCTTGATATGCTCAGAGTCGAGGATGAAGAGTTGAAGGTTTCTTTGGCGACTTTTCTATTGAAGGGAGATGCAGGTTATTGGTGGAAGAATGCTAAGAATACTGTAGGTAGCATGTGGGTTGCTTTTACCGAGGCCTTCTTGGCTAAGTATTTCCCCCTTTCTGCTCGGGAAAGGTTAAGGGAACAGTTTGTTGAGTTGCGTCAAGATGTTACTCCAGTGGCATAGTTTGAGATGCGGTTTACCAGTTTGTCAAGGTTTGCTCCAGAGTTGGTGGCAACAGAGGAGCGTTGTTGTTATGAGTTTGAAAGTCGGTTGTGTATCGATATCCAGGAGAAAGTAGCTGGATCCCTTTGGAAGGATTATTATAGTCTAGTCAAGGCAGCAGCCCATGTGGAGGCCATGGTTGTGAGGGTTGGTCAGGTTAGGGAGGAGGCCATCTCGGTGACTCCTTCGGTTCATAAGCACTCTAGGCTCAGTAAGAGGTGGAGGGAAGCGCAAGCTCAGTCTCAGGCTAAATCCTTTTCTTCGTCAGGGGTTTTGGACTCTTCTGTTGGGAGGTCCAGAGAGGTTTAGGTTTCAAGCCAATCTCAAAGTAGGGGGTTTGTTGGTTGTTTTGGTTGTGGTCAGCTGGGCCATGTTAGACATTTATGCCCTTTGCGTGTGAATTCTTCGAGTGTTTCAAAACCTAGTCAGACTCAGTCGTACTCGTCCAGTCAGGGGCGTTATCAGTACCAGAAATGGGCAAGCTAGGCTTTGAGAGCCTCGCAAGGGGCTACTTATTAGCTAACACTATAGTATTACCCTGGTGAGGGACTTTTGTATTGATGGCCGGTGATGTATTATGTGAATCATTTCGTTGTTGACCGGTGTATTGTTGGATGCTGAGCCATCATGAGTATGTATCGCATATGTATGTATATTGTTGTTTGTTTAATCCTCATGTATTGGGGGCATGCATAGAATCTCGAACCCTCTTTTATATATATTGATAAGTTGTCAATAGGATTGATGTCCTAGTGTTGTTGTATGTTTGGTATTGAATTATGAGATAGTTATGTGATGGCCTGTGAGCCTTGTTCAGTTTAAAAGTTATTTTTTGAGAACGGGGAATTTGTGGGTGAATGTGATTGGTGTGATGGTTTCAAAAATTGTGTGGTATTGGCAAAGTTATGTGAAAATGAAATATAAAGCTTGAAAGTGCTGAGTCTAGAGGAATGCGAGATTTGGATTCCTGGGTAATGCGGATGGTACTTGTGATTGCGGTTTAGTGTTTTAGTTTGTTGGTCCATGAGTTTGTTGTGATCCTATAGATCTTGTTAAGGGTAATGTTTGTGTTGTGGTCGTTATGAGTTGATATGGGTTTATGGTGTTATTAGATATTGGATGAAACTTACGAATGTGAGGAAAATTTGGTGGTTAGACACTAGAGGTATTCTTGGAAGGAAGTAAAGTTGTGTGCTCGGGTAACGAGTCTGGCATTGATGAAAATTCTTTCGTGTCCAAAATTGGGTGTTTGTCATTGACCATATCGGTCTTATGTTTGAAAGGCAAAGGAGTATTTGCCATGTAGGCATATAAGTGGTGCTTTTCTTTAGAAACGATGGTGATTTGGCCAAATCTTGAGGAATCCGGTGAGATTCAAGGAATATGAGAATTTGTGTGTGGAACTCCATCTTGGGGCAAGTGATGTTGGGTACCATGTCGGTGTTTGATACCGAGTGCAAAGTTTTACTAAGCTGGTTAGTCAGTTGGTTGATATCGGGGTTTGGTTAACACGTAGACACCTTGGGGAATAGCATGGGCTGGTGTGCGAGGTTATAAGGTTATGAGTGCATTGGAGTGGTTTGGCGAATTGTATGTCTTGTGTAAGTGGCTGTGAAGCTCATATAAAGATTATCCTAAAATTGTGGAAATCCTCTAGTAGGGGTAACGTATTGTGAACTCTTCATTTGTGCGTGATGTATGCCTCATATGACTGATAATTTATGATGATAATATGCCAGAATGGAATTGCAAAATTTTAGATTCCTTTGTTTGTGTTTGTGCCTTATTGGGTTGATAACACAGTTGTAATTTCTATTAATTGTTATTATAGAAATGTTATGTTTATATTGGTCGAGGAATCACTTTAAGGGTGATGGGAGTTGTTGGGTGACGGTGGAAGTTCACTAATTGTCTTATGTTGAGAAATGAACTTGAAAGATGAATTCTTCCCTTGTGTTGTAGCCTCGGAGGGCAATGTTGAATTGTAATGTTTTGGATTTGATCCAAGTGTTAATAAAGGATTTTGATACGTAGTTTATTTGATTTAATAAATGCTGAATTTAACAAAGTATGAAAATGTGAATGATTTGGTGTTCGGAGTAACACATTATTTTATTGTTGGAAGATGCTTGCAAAAATTTTAAGAATCCATTTGAAATTGAGAACGTATTTTCATTGTGGAAACTTTCAAAGAAAATAAGAAAACGTGATTTTTTTTTTTACATAGTTGTGTTGTAGGTGATGTCACCATGTTGTGGTTGGTTCACCTCGAGTTGCGTTGTGTTCTTAATTTCGGGGACAAAATTTCCTAAGGTGGGGAGGTTGTAGCACTTGTGCCTTTTAAAGCTTTTGGTAAATGTATTTGGGCCCTTTATTCTATTGTGGGAACCTTTGGTGTTGTTTTACTTTAGTTTTGGAGGAATACAAATTGATTTAAACTTGTTGGGTTTGGTTGTTCGCACTTATTCTTGTCAAAAGTTCCTTGGAGACTTAGAAATTCCATTCTAGGGTCGACACCAGCCTTCCTAGGGTCGACCCTTACCTGTTAATGAAGTTCTGGAGGTGTTGCTGGAAAATAGGGTAGACACCAGACTGGGAGCGGGTCGACCCTCTTCTGTCTGTGTGTTGGTTGCTAGAACATAGGGTAGACACCAGTCTGGGGTAGGGTCGACACTAGCAGTGCAGCCAAGCTTAGTTTTCCCAGATTTTCCTCTTTGGTGTCGACACCACTGTTAACCCCTGCAGATTTTTTTTTTTTTTTAGATTTAGTCTGACTTTTGGCCCTACTTTTAAGGGGTTTTGACTTGATATTTTGGGTTGACTTTGGGGCTTATTTCTAATTTTACCTAGTGCTATAAATAGGCTCTCACTTGACCCTTTTCTTTATTTTCTTCTTCTCTTTTCTCCCTCTAAACCATATCACTCTCTCTCCCTCTCCAAAATCACTTTTGCTCAAAGATCTTTAGATCTACTCACCTAGAGTGACATTTTCACCATGGTCCTTTGAGATGGATGGTAGATCTCGTCAAGGGCTTTCTTTTGATCTGAGTGGTTCGTGGTTTCGACGCCGGTGATTTTTGGGTGGTTTTCTCTCCTAAGCTTGAGGTAGAGATTTCTTTGATCTTTTTCAATACTACTTTTATAGATAGACATGTGATAGTTTTATTGCATAAAAACCATATTCACTATGGGTTTTTCTTGAAAAACATGAAAGGGGATCTAGGGTTTGATACTCTTGATTGGTATTGTTAAGTTGTTTGTTGTTGAGAAATGATTTACTATGTTTATGAAGAAAGGGAGGAAAGCCCTAGTTTGTTATTATTGATATAATGGATTTAAAAAGGGGAGGGAGTTGAATAATCTTTATATCTTGCTAATATGGGTTGGTTAATTGTATTCGTACCAAAAGAAAACAAAAGAGAAGTAACCACGGTGTTGGTATTGTTTCAGACTAATCACGTGATGTTGAGTTGAGTTATGGTTTTGGTGCTATGGAATTGATTTTGTAACATAAAGGTGATGGATTTGGTTTTGGTTTTGTAAAGTGATGAGAATGAATCTTTAGAATATGGTTGAGGTTGTGTGGTTCGGAAAATAACGGAAAGTGGTCTTTTGAAGGAAAATGAAATCATCACCCTTTGTAGATCGATAATGAACTTGAGGTTGGATTTTGGAATTTCTTCACATATTATTTTTACTATTGGACTGAAAGTCTAGTGAGAATTAGGTTTGTTTTCCTTGCGTGTGAAATGTAGATATGGATGGATATGAATTTAAATGGTGGGGTTGGATATTCGAAATCTCTCACCTATGAAAGTATGGATAGTTTATCTATTTGGAAATTATACATATATATATATATGTTTAGAAATATATGTTTTGGGCTATCGGTGGAGGATAGTCGTGATTGTTGTAAAAACTGCTTGATGATTAGGTGAATTGAAACTAATCATTTGGAATATGTCATTGAATATGATGGTGGGAAGAACACGTTGAATATGTGCCTTTATTGATGATATCACAAGATAAAGAGTTTAATACATTGTATATGTATCTTGTTTGGGAGAAGATAGGGGATGTACTCCGTATATGATTGTTTGCTTTAATACATTGTATATATATATTGTTTGGGAGGAGATAAGGGATGTACTCCATATGTGCATATTTGCCTTAATACATTATATATGTACCTTTGATTGGGAGGAGATAGGGGATGTACTCCATACGTGTGATTATAATACATTGTATATGTATCCATGGTTTGAGAGGAGATAGGGGATGGACTCTCAAACCTGTTTGGGAGGAGATAGGGGATGGACTCCATCTGACAAATCTGTGTATCACTTGAAATATGGAAGTGTTGAAGTATGGAAGTGTTTTAAGATGAGTTACATTCTCATGTGAATTGTGAAGTATGGAAGTGTTTTAATATGTGTTATAGTCTCATTGAATTGTTTGGTCAGGTTTTGAGCTATAGTTATGAATCGAAACAGTATAAGTGAAGGAAATTGAAATGGAAAATAGATGTACTTGATGTTGAATTGAAAAGTGTTGTGAGTTGGTTTACAAGCTTTAACCTTATGTCGAATGTTGATGTTTTAGTTATTTCTCATAACGAGTAACATGAAGAAAGAAAAGTAAATTGCTAATGTTGTTGAATGAAAAGAATGTTTTTGAGAAAAGTTCCTATATAAGTATATTTCTGTATAAACCGTCACATTATGTATATGATATGATTCGATGCATTCATGATCATAGCTATCTGTATGTTGCTATGGTTTAGGATCATGCTGAGATCCCTACTAGACTGTATGTTTATCTCACGTTGCTAATCCTTTTTCAGGTGAACGTCGAGAGGTGTTTCAACATTGAGGATCTTCTTTATGTGCTGGCCACGGGGTCTTTTATTTCTAGGTGGAATGCCATTGATGTAAAATAGTTAAACCCTTTCTTTTAGTGTTAAAAATGTAAGCCTGCGGGTGATTTATTTAGTTATGTCCATGTTGCATTTTCATATGAGAGAATCTTTATTTATTCTTACAAATTATGTAAAGAGTTTCCTCATGTTATCTCTGTAATTGAATAAACTTAATGAATTTGGTAATGGACTCCGAGTAATAAAATGTGGGGCGTGACACAGATGGTTGGATTGGGAGGCTGCCGATGCAGTGGAGGCAGCGGAGGATACTGGTGAAACACTTGAACTTGGAATTCTATGACTTGGCTATGTTTGAGAGGGTGAGAGAGAGACCAAGAGAGAGAGAGAGAGGGAGAGACTGTGTGGAAAGGCGGCAAAAGGCAACGAAACTATGAAGACTTGGTTTGGTACAATATAGAGGGAGGAGTGATCCGTGGAGTCATTTCACTAATTTGAATCTAATTTACATAATTTGAATCTAATTTCCGTTCTTATTTTAAGACTTATTAGGTAAAATATTTTTATAAAAAATTAAGATGATTAGATATTAATTGTTATATATTTAAATTAAATTTATATTATAAAAAATAGATAATTATTTTTAAAATTATATTTGTCGTTTATTTTTTTGAAACAAATATGCTATAAATATATAGCTACTGATATTCAATTATCTTAATTTTATATGAATATTTTAATTAAAGAGTTTTAAAAAATGAATAGTTCAAATCATCGGAATCGATTCTAAAATAGACTTACTAAATCCAAACGCTCTCTCAAATTAAATAACAACTTAAAAAAAAAAAGAAAAAAGAAGCCAAATCGTTTCTGATACCATGACATGACTTATGTTTTAATTATATGTACACCCAAAAAAAAAAATTGCAGATGAAACATGTTGAGTTATTTTTTTTAGGTAGTTAAATAAATGGATAAATTATGAGTACACATCCGAAATTTATTTAAAATATGAATTATTTCATGTGATTTTAAAAATTATATCATGTCCCTTTAAGTTTTTTACATCATAATAAATGGTCATTTTACCAATAAATCATTTAGTCACAGCTATTATTGATGTCAATAGTATATTTCAATAAATAATTCAACCAATTTTATTATTATATGGTAGAGCATTTAGAAATTTTATTTTTTACGATGATTATTTCTTACTCATTAAGTTTTTAAAATTTATTTAATTATTTCCCTTTCAAAAATCATTATGACAAATTTTTAAAATTCATATATTTTTATTCTAAAATAGTGAAATATTATAACTATGTCATTTTTTTTAATAACAAAGCATAATTTTAATTATTAATTGTTAATACAACAATTTTAATTTATCTATACTATATGTTATAATAAAGGAATATTTGAAACAAAACACTTAGAAAAATGGCTAGTGAACCTGCTACATACGATTCCATTAACAGTTCAGAATAAACAAATCTACCAATTACCTGTAGGCAGGGTAATTTCCAAACTGCCCTCGTACTTTCTTTGGAGCTTGCACCCTCTAGCCAATCCAAGCGTGCACTCCTCTTGAAATATTTCTCAGCACGAAGGCTGAAAAAATACAAATAAGAGCTTTATACATGGGATGAAGCAGGTAAATAGTATGAAATAAACAAACAAAAACAACATATCTTACTTTGCACTAATAATCATATGTTGTGGCAGTGGCCCTAACAGCCTCTCCATCATAGCTAGATGTTCCAAGTTCTCATTGTCTAAACATTCCAAGAGTTGCCCAAAAGTCCCTACAATTATATTACCCTATGGATTTAATTCATCGAATGAATTAACAATGATGGGATTATGGAATGTCAATTTGAAAGTTTATAGAACCCAAAAAGTGAGTGTTTCATATTAATACCAATGTGTAAAAGACTCATATTAATAACAAAAGTAAATAATAAATAAATAAAAAAAAGAAGGAAAGGAACAGATAAAGGGAGAATGAAAGAAGCTGAAGGAAAAACTAACCTTCACCCATTTTACTCAGACTCCTGTTTGCAAGTACAAGTAAATAAACTATGTTATTGGTGACCCAATTACAAATCAAAGAAAAAATTGAGAACATGGATCAACAAATAATAGGACGTATCTAAACCGAAGATCAATTAGTTTGTTATTTTCAAAAACTGTTTTTAGAAATGAGTTAGAGAACCATTTTCTAGGAAGCACCATAACACTATTTTATGTTCTCTATTTTGTGGTTTCCTGTTAGGAATAGTATTATGAACACATGCACCCAAAAAAACAAACATGTGTCCTCAAAATTTTCACAACTTTTAGAAAAAATGTTTGAGAACATTCTTGAAACCACTTCTTAGTTACATGATGTGTCCTTTTGAATCTTTTAAAAGGAGACTAGTCCAGCCAGTTTGCAATGGGCCCGAACACAGTTGGGATAAACCTGTAGCATCCTTTTGAATGAAAAACCACCTTTTTCAACAGAAAAAAACAAAAAAAAAAAAAAAAAAAACAAAACAAAAATCAGACATCCAATTTAATCCTTGAAAATGGCTCATAAGTCAACAGAACTGGGCAGTCCAAATATCATACAACTAAAAAAATTAGTTGAGCAAGAAGCCAACCATGGTTAGCCATGAACTTCTGTTGAATGAATGCCATCTCTGCCTTAGATAGCTTTGAGTTTATAGTCATTTTTGCTTGGTAACTACTCCTCTCAACCTTTGATGTTTCCAAAACTTCATACTCATCCTTACATTCTTGCTGCGCCATTGAGTCTTTCCTATTTGATCGGTGTTCATATGGTTTTCCATCCCTTTGCGATGATACTGATGCAGTCCATTGTCAATAAGTTTCCGAAAACCCTTTATGTTGTCTATGAAGAGGCTGCTGAGGTGGCAGCCCATCAAGACCCATCAATTTGGCAATAACGTTCGTTGGCCGTCCATCAACGTGCACTTTTACAAACATACACTTAGCTATGTAAATACAGAAACTACACTTAGATATGTAAACACAGAAACAAATTAAAACACAAAAACTCCACTTTTTTTTCCTTCTGATCTTCCTTTCTCCTAAAAACCTTCCTGGGGTCTGGGAGTGAGTCTAGACCCATGAGTCTTGCGACTACTCCTGGGGTCCTGACTTGGGTTTTGAAATTCTTTTTTGGGTTTTCGAAGGTGGTGGTGGTGGTAGGGATGTTGGTAGTGGGGTTGAATGGTTGGGTTGGGAGGATGCCGATGCAGAGGAGGTAGCGGAGGATGCCAGAGAAACACCTGAACTTGGAATTCTGTGACTTGGCCATGTTTGAGAGAGAGAGAGAGAGAGAGAGAGAGAGAGAGAGAGAGAGAGACTATGGAAAGGTGGCAAAAGGCAACGAAATTTGGTACAATATCGAGGGAGGAGTAATCCGTGGGGGTCATTTTACCAATTTGAATCTAATTTCCACAATTTGAATCTAATTTTCGTTCTTCTTTTAAGACTTATTATAGCTATCCCGGTTTTTCTCTCATTTGGTTGTTGTATTCTGGACTTAGGTTTCGTAGTGTTGGTTGTTGTATGTATCTTGTTTCCATCCTTCAATTCTATATATTTGAGTTTTAGGTTGTGTTCAGCAGGTTTGTAACAGGTTGGTTGTGATTGGGAACAAATGGTTGCTGCCCAGATTTTGGTGTCTTCGCTCGAGCGGGACTTTTGTTGCTCAAGCGAGCTCTGTGTTTGGGTTCCTTCGCTTGAGCCAGGGTTCATTTGCTCAAGCGAGAGTTGAGTGTTGTGTCTGGTGGCTAGAGCGAGAAGTCTTGCACTCGAGCTTGCGTCTGTGTCTGGTTCTGGACCTGAGAGTTGAATTTCTTGGCTCGAGCGAGCTTTCCTTTGCTCAAGCGAGCGAGCTGTATGTTTTGGGTTTCTTTGCTCGAGCGAGCATTCTTTCGTTCGAGTGTGCTTCTGGTTATAGACCTGAAGCTTTGAATTGTTGGCTCGAGCGAGGTTTCTTTGTATCTGGTCGCTCGAGCGAGCCTTGAATATATCATATTGCAACAACTTCTTCTTCTTCGCTTTTCTTCATCTCTTTTTCTAAAACCCTACAATGGCTGCTCTGTCTCTCTCTACATACCTTCTCTCTAAAAATCCACCTACTTCTAGTGGTCTCTTACCCTAGTCCCTTTGTAAAAAGTGTGGAGCTTGGTGTGGGCTTCGTTTCAATCCGAGAAAGTTGGTGTTTGGAGCATTTCGGGTTTTCACCTTCTTCTCCATTTGGTCTCTTCATTTGAGGTAGGGATACCCTACTCCATCTTATGAGTTTTGACATAAATTTTAGTCATTTTGATTAAGTGGTGTTGTTGGGTAATTTTGGGAAAAGTTACGGTTTGAGTTGTAATTTATAAAAGAGGGGTTTTGTATTTTGAAGCTCCATGTGCATATAAGACTTTGAGAGTATGAGTTTGTGAGTCAAATTGGTGGAATTTGGTCTTAGGATCAATATTTGAGAAAAGGTGGAAAATGCCCTAATTGTGTTGAGTAATTAATTTGAATAATTAATTTGTGGAATTATGAAATTGGGAAATTATGAGCTTGAATGGTGTAATTGGATTAATTAATCACTCAACTATGAAAATGTTGATATTATATCTATTTGATGCATTTATTATCTGTTTAGAAATAACTGCTTTGGGCTATCGGTGGAGGATAGTCCTGATTGTTGTAGACACGCTATGTTGATTAGGGAAAATTGAAACTAATCAAACGTGTTATGTCATTGAGTATGACGGTTGAAATAGTACAACAAATATGTGTATTGATTAATCATTGTATATGACAGGTGTTTGAATACATTGTATGTGCATATTGTTTGGGAGGAGATAGGGGATGGACTCTCAAACCTGTTTGGGAGGAGATAGGGGATGGACTCCATTAATACATCAAATATGTGTATTAATTGTGAAGTATGGAAGTGTTTTTAACATGAGTTGTAATCTCATTTGAATTGTTGATATCAGAGGTGTTTTAATATGAGTCGTTGTCTCATTTAATTGTTCGGCCAGGTTTAGAGCCATGTTTTTATAACTTGAAAATTGGATAAGTAAAGGAAAGTGAAATGAAACATGGACTATTTGTCATGGAACTGAATTGTGTTACAAGTTGTTTTATAAGTGTTAGCCATTTATCAAGTGTTAATGTTTTAGTTATTTCTCATGCTTGGTTTAGTATATCTCTACTGGGTATTGGCTCACCCTATATGGGACATTATTTTCAGGGTCAAGTGACTTGCCACCTCCAAAGACATAGCTTGGAAGGTTTGGGAGTTGAAGACTCTTTTGGTTGTTTTGTTATTTTGGTATTACATGTAAATTCAAGCCAAGGGCTTAATGTTTATGAGTTAGTACTCTTTTTTTGTAACCAAGTGTTGGCTTGGAAAGTTATAAGCCCATAGGGCATTTACTTTTGTTGTCAACATGTAATACTTTTGTAATGAATACTCTGATAAATAGAAATATGCTTTATTCTCTTATGTCTATGCATGTCAGGAATGTGGGTTTATATGTATTATTTTGAGGGCGTTACAACTTGGTATCAGAGCGTGCCAGGTTCGAATACTTTCGGTACGTGGGAAGTGGTTAGTACCACAATGGGTTTGTCTCGCTTGTTAGAGACTTAAGTGTAATGTTATGTACTTATGTGATAACATGCTTATGTGACTATATGGGTGTGGACGCGCCCTGGTGGGACTTATGTTGCCACAGTTCGGACTCGATTTGTCACGGTTCTTAATCTGAACCAAAGAGTCCAAATCCGGCAAATCGTTTTGAGAAAAACACATTTTGAAAGAAGTGCCAAACATGGACTGCTTCGCCAGATACAGAGTCGCCACCTAAACATTTTTAATGAGGGAATTTAGGAAACCCTGACTCGGTGCCAAAGGCCACGTGTCCGTCATCACCAAAGTTGCCTCAGCTCGGGAACTTGGGTACGATTTGGGAAGGTCAGCTATGAGCACCCCTTCTCGCCCGATCCGAAGATCGGCCTCTACTAACTGTGATATCCTATTTTGAAAACGTTATGTGTTCTTATTCCGGTTATTAGCCTGGAATTACTATGTGATGCGCACAACACAAAAGTATAGACTAGATTGCCTAATTTGGAATGAAACATTGCATATCTGTTTGTTTGGAAAACGCTTTGGAATTTGCTACTCGTAAGTAGGCTAAAACACGGATTTCAACGAGTTGTCCCAACTCAAGCAATCTAACCTTCACCCACAGGCATTCAAGCAGTTTATATCGTGTAAGCATCTAGCCGCATGGTAAGCATGCTGTTATGTTAATATTCACACTCATGCAAGATGCTAAAGCATAAAATACGTACAATGTACTCTGAGCCAAAACAATAAACTAGTTAGTAATCATGCGTGATTCCTAGTTCATGTTAAACTAGCTAATGCATCACATGCAAAATGTAACTAAGATAGGCTCGGCTATTCTACAATGGCATGCGAAATGCAGCAATTAACATGTATTCAACTTGGAATTGAAATACAATGCAGTTAGTATGATGCGCCGAGCCCGGTGCATGCAATACGTATGGATGATGCAAACATGCATAGCATAAGGATGCTAAATTAAATATGACCTAATACTAACCATCGAAAGCAGGTAAGTAAAAGGGAGAAAGAAGTGGGGGTTGGAAGGCATGCACGCACACACCACACTTATTACAAATTTGCCCTCGCTCGGAGGGACCGAAAGAATAATACAATTAATTAACCTACAAGCTAATTAATTATTACAGACTGATTAATTAATTAACAAATTAATTAATCTAATGAAAGTAGTAAACAGCCTCGGGAAGAGGGTCCAATGCATGCGCTCGGTTCCGCTCGGAAGTCACTGCCATGCACAAGATGCCTCTGCTTTGACTGTCCTACCCCTCTGAAGACTGCCCAAGCCCCAGGATATGCTCTCTGCACACTGTGGAACACCACCGGCTAGGAGGAATGGCCACCAGCCATGGAGAATGGTCACCGGCCACAAATTGAGTTGTCGGCCACTTATGGATGGCCGGTCGGCACTGAAGATGGCCGGCCGGCCAAATCTTCCTGCAGAATCTGTTTTGACAGCAACAGAGGGCAAAACAAAGCATGTCAATGCATTTCAAGCAATGTATGCACCAATCACACTCCTTATCATGTGTATGACTCAAAGGAAGATGGGCCTCAATTCTCGAACCACCAATCGCGCATTTCCATGCATGATGGCCCAAAGAATCAAGTGTGCATTTTAATTTCAAATGCAATGCAAACCAAATAAGCAAACAAAGGGGCTTTCAACCTCTATCATGGCTTGATCAAGAGGTGAAAGATTCATGCAAATGCAATGCAACCTAAGTATGTTAACTAAGCATGCAATATGAGCGTATGGGAAGCATGCAAGGCATATAACAAGCATGCAAGTTGAATAAGCATACAAGGTACAATGCCAACACACAAACATGCAAAACATATAGCATGTTAAGCAACCAAAACAAGGAGGAGAATGCATGCCAAATGCAACACTATTTCAACATGCAACAACATGTCATAAGCTAAGCATGCAACAACATGCCAAGGGATGGACTTAAACTAAATTAGGCAGCCCTTAAACAAGCCTAAAACGGTGGCCAACATGCTCAATAATGGAGGCTAAAACACATACTAATAGACATGCATGCAAGGTCCAAGACTTGGGCATAAAAGAGAGACTTTGAAGCACACTTGAAAGGATGCAAACATGGATGCAAGGCATACATGGAAAGCTCTGAAATCATGTTAGTGATGGTGCCAAACCAAGCAAGCAAGACAAGCCAAACATGCAACCAATGGTCCAAAGCCTAAGGCAAGCCAAGGAGGTATTGAACTACCATTAACAAAACCAACATGGCATGAATTGAATGACCAAAATCAGAGGTTTAGTATGTTAAAACAAAACTAAAAACACAGTGACATGGCATCCTAGGGGGCTAAACATGATGGCATGCATGAAGGCCTAAACATGAAGCATGAGATGACAACCTTATAAAGCATTAAAGGGATATCAAATGCAAGCATACAAGCACATCATGAGGTCTGAAATAACATGCCAAGTGGTTCCAAACCACTGAAACAAAGCAAGGATGGCATGCTAGAGAGGCCAATGCTTAAGGCATACAAGAGGGATTACATGGTGGCTATACAAAGCAAAGCATGGATGACCCAAACAACCAAAAAAAGTCCTCAAGCACACTAAATCATGCACAAAAGCTTCACAAAGCTGAGCCAAAATCATGCTAAAACAAAGGTCAAAGCTTAAAGCATGTTAAGGCCTAAACATGGCATTACAAGGCATGTATGCTAAGCAAGCATGGTGTACCAAAACCAACTCAAAACAGTGCTAAATTATGACATAATAAGCACAAAAAAATAGCTAAGGCATGGTCAACATACACTTAAATTAGATGCTCCCTTAAGAAGCAAAAATGGCCCTTTTCAAGGACAACAAGGAGAGGGGGTGGCCCTTTCCTTCTTAGGACCTCAAGACACCATCCCCACCTCTGAAATTCCTCAATATTTCAGTGGTGAGGAGACCCAAACACAATGGTCCCGGAGCTCAACCAAAATGGCACAAAACAAGGGCCAAACAAGCCTTAAGAGGGGTCAAACAACCCTAAAGCTTAAAACACCCTTAAACAACTATTTAGAGTAGGCAAAAACAAGACTTTTATGTGTTATATGCTAAGCTCAAAAACAAATGCAAGATAGTCAAAAAAAGCTTTGCAAAAATGGGGTATTCAAAGATAAAGTCCTGACCCTTGTTGACCCTCTTCAAAAATGGTAGACCAGCTGGTTCTTTGAGCTCAAAACCCTCCAAGAAGTCCAAGAATAGCCCTCTAGTGCCTCAGCTCCAAGAGAAGGTGTGATGGTGGGTGCTTGTGCACAAAAGTGAGGCAAAACACACACAAAACACAAAAGATAGGAAGGTATAGATATAGGATAGATACAAATCCTAACCCTCAAAACAGAGCCCCTCTGAAAATGTTGTCTAACCCTAAAAGAGGAAGAGGAGGCCTCATCTTATAGAGCTTCAGTCTTGTAAGCTTACAAGACAAGCTAGCTAAAAGGGAAATCCCTCCATACACGTGTGTGGAGGGGAGCCAAGTGCATGCCAGCTGCATCAAAATATCTGCAAAAGCAGATGCACAGTAGTCTGCCAGCCAAAAATGCAATTGACCAAAAAAAGATAGCCGGCCAGCCATCTATAGTGTCGGCCAGCCAAACATTTGGCCGGTGGCAACAAAACACAGCCGGTGGCCTCAAGCTATGGCCGATGGTGTGTGGGGATGGCCCACAAGCCATTCCCTGCCCCTCCAAGGCAAAGCACAAGTGTTTGGTTCAAAACCAAACACAAAACAGTCGAGTCGAGAGATCCTAAGGCAAGGTGCGTATCCGAGACCTCCGGGAACTCAAGATGAACACAAACATGGATGATCACCGAGTGTTCAAGCGATGACGTCCAAGTCTTGAGGACGGTCAAAAATGGGGTGTCTACAATGGGTATGGGATTAAATTTCTAGGATGTTGATGGATCCTTGGGTTTCTGGGAGTCTTGTTGGAAAAGCACTTGATCAATGCTGTTTCTAATCGGAACTCTAGCAATGCCTTGGGACTGTCATTATCCGGAAATGAAATTCGTAAGTGCTTATGTGATTATGTGCTTACGTGGAATGAATTACTGTTGTCCAATGCTTTAGGACGTGAGTGAGTTAGCTTCGGCACATTTGTGAATGTGCTAATGTTCTTCGTTACCTTTATTAGGATGTCAGGACGAGGACATGGTGGTTGGCGAGGTAGGCCTAGGAAGCAGGAGATGCCTATACCGAATGAGATTCTGGTGCAGCAGGAGGGAGTTGGTTAGGCCAATGTGGTCGAGCCAGTAGGTCAGCAGGCCATGGGCGCCTTAGCCCGCGAGATGGCAGGAGCATTGAGGGAATCCGTGGTCATTCTCAGGGCTGAGAATCAAGTCTGTGCCCATGTGACTAAGGCAGGCCTTCTTTTTCAAGAGAGTTTTTCTGCCTAACCTGGATGAGTTTTTGGGATCCAAAGAGCCACTAAAGGTCGATGAGTGGCTTGAGCAGATGATTTAAGACGCTTGAGATGCTTGGCATCAAGACGGGCTTTGAAGGTGAGCTTGGCTCTTTCGGGAAGGAGACGCGGGTTAGTGTGGAAGTTTGTGCGAGGTCGTACAGGGACTTGGGAGGCTTTTCGTTGATGCCTTTCAGAGAAGTTTCTATCTTCACTTGTCGAGAAGTTGAGGGATCAGCTTTGTCAACTCAAGTAGCTAGGTACACCAATGGCCGAAGTTTGAGGTCAGATTTACTAGCTTTTATCTAGGTTTGCACCTAAGCTAGTGGCATCTGAGGAACGCCGTTGCCTTGAGTTCGAGAAGAAGTTGAAACACGGACTCAAGATTAGAGTTGCAGGATCCATGACTCGAGAGTATGGGCGCCTTGTGGATGCTGCGACCCATATGGAGATTATTATACGTGAGGAGGAGAAGAGGATAAAGGGCTCCAAGAGGAGTCAAAATGGCCAGGGGGATGGTAGGAGGCAGAGGGGTTCTAACCCTCAGCAGTCCCAGGGTGCATTTGCGAGATCTACCTTTCCAATGCCGAGTTCAGGCTCAGGGAGGGGCAGTCAGGGAGACGTTACTTGTTACAAATGTGGTCAACTGGGCCACAAGTCTCCAGCTTGCTCGCAGAGGGGAGAAGGTCAGAGAGCAGCTTCATCTTCGGCTCGTCCTCAGAGCCAGAGTCAGGGCAGAGGTTAGCCACTCTCTTGTTACCAGTGTGGTCAGGCGGGGCACCTGAAGAGATTTTGCCCGCAGTTGAGTGGCGATCCGTGCATCCGGTCGAGGCGAGTTTTCAGCCACCTGCTCAGCCTCGAGGGCCAATCAAGGAGCCTCATCGTCTCAGTCTGTACAGCAGTCTTTTGCTCCGAGAGGTGAGCAGGTAGATCAGAGACCTTCAGGGCGCGTGTTTGCTGTTACCGCACAGGACCTTGTACCGGATCCATCTGTTGTGAGAGGTACCGTTTTGTTTTGCAACTCGGTTGCTAGTGTGTTGATTGATATGGGTGCATCCCATTCCTTTATATCTACTGCATTTGCATCTATTTTGGGGTTGGAGTTGGCACAGTTAGCTTCTCCTATTTGTGTTGTATCACCTGTTGGGGGTGAGTTGGTTTTGAAACAAGGGTGTCGGGGCTGTGATATAGAGGTCGCCGACCGCCGACTTTCATTTTCTTTTGTAGTTATGGCTATGTCAGGTTTTGATGTGATTTTGGGTATGGACTGGCTATCATCATACCGGGCTGTTATTGATTGCTACCGCTAGAGGGTCACTGTATGTTCCTTGAGCGGGGATTGTTTCCATTTCTTGGGGGATCGGGTTGGTAGTGTTTTGCCACCAGTGTATGATCCGCGAGGGCGGAGTGAGCTTAGTGGTCTTCTCGCTAGCTTTATGAGTAGTGAGTGTGATGAGATCCAGATTAAGTTACCCAGAGTGGTTTGTGAGTACTTAGACGTTTTTCCTGAGGATCTTTTTAGTTTACCACCTCATCGTGAGATCGAGTTCTTTATTGACTTAGTGCCTGGTACGGCATCGATTTCCACGGTACCTTATTGTTTTGCCCCAGCCGAGTTGAGTGAGTTGAAGATTCAACTCCAGGAGTTGCTAGATAAGGGCTTCATTCACCCTAGTACTTCGCCGTAGGGAGCACCAGCCCTCTTTGCTAAAAAGAAAGATGGGGCTTTGAGACTTTGTATTGACTATCGGAAGTTGGATCTGGCTACGGTTAAGAACAAGTACCCTATGCCTTGTATAGATGATTTATTTGACCAGTTGAAAGGGTCCCGTTGTTTCTCTAAGATAAACTTGAGATCGGGTTACCATCAGTTGAGGGTCAGGGAGGAAGATATTCCAAAGACGGCATTTTGTATGCGGTATGGCCACTATGAGTTTCTGGTGATGCCTTTTGGGCTCACCAATGCACCGGCAGTGTTTATGGACTTGATGAACTGGATATTCTGAGAATTCTTAGATCGTTTTGTAGTCGTTTTCGTGGACGACATTCTGATTTATTCATCTTCTGAAGAGGAGCACGAGGAACACTTAAGAGTGGTGCTTGAGTTGCCTAGAGCCCATAAGCTGTATGCCAAGTTTGAGAAGTGTGAGTTTTGGCTAAGAGAGGTTAAGTTCTTAGGCCATGTAGTCTCTGGAGAAGGGGTGTCTGTTGATACATCCAAGATAGAGGTAGTGCAGGATTGGGCACAGCCTAAGAGTGTTTTTGAGATCCGCAGTTTTCTGGGATTAGCTGGGTATTACTGCCGTTTTGTGAAAGATTTCTCCAGGCTAACTTTGCCTTTGACTAGATTGATGCGGAAAAGGGTTAAATTTGTATGGAGTGAGACTTGTGAAGAGTCGTTCCAAGAACTTAAAGTTAGACTTACCACCGCTCCAGTTTTGATTATCTCGGAGAGAGACTTGGGTTATGCAGTTTATTGTGATGCTTTACGAGAGGGTTTGGGTTGTGTGTTGATACAAGAGGGGAAAGTGGTAGCCTATGGCTCATGACAGTTGAAAATACACGAGAGGAATTACCCTACACATGACCTAGAGTTAGCAGCTGTGATTTTCACCTTGAAGATTTGGAGGCACTACCTTTATGGTGAGAGATTTGAGGTGTTCTCGGATCATAAGAGTTCAAATATCTGCTACATACGTAAAGACTTGAACTTGAGGCAGAGGAAGTGGATGGAGTTTATTGAGGATTACGACTTCGAGTTGAATTATCATCTAGGGAAGGCCAATGTTGTGGCCGATGCCCTTAGCAGGAAATCCATTAGTGATGTAGCTTGTATAGCCATCCGGGAGTGGGAGATGTTGGGTGCACTTGGCGAGTTTGATTTGTTTCTGAGCGAATCTGTTGAGTCTGCAGCCTTGTTTTCTGTAGTTGCGCAGCCTACACTTGTGAGTCGAGTGTTAGAGGCATAGGGGAGTGACCTTGAGGCAGAATCCCTCTAGGAAAAGATCTCCAGTGGGAAGGTTAAGAAGGGTTTGACTGTGTATCCCGATCGGAGTGTGAGATCGAGACCGCTTTGTTTGTGCCGAGTCTTGCCGAGAGGAAGTACTTTAAAGTTTCACCATTCACGCCTTGCGATGCATCCGGAGGCACTAAGATGTATCGTGGTCTGGTCGCCAGCTTTGGTGGCGGGTATGAAGAAGGATGTGGCGCTTCATGTCTAAGTGCCTTACTTGTCGCCAGTGAAGGTCGAACACCGTGAGGCCAGAAGTTTACTACAACCCTTGCCTATAGCCGAGTGGAAGTGGGAGCATGTCACGATGGGCTTCGTTGTAGGTCTTCCGAAGACTCAGCGGGGTAGTGATGCTATTTGGGTGGTTGTAGACCGGTTGACTAAGTCGGCGCACTTTATCCCTATGCATGTGAGAGATTCGGTAGATCACCTTGCCAACTTGTATATTCGGGACATAGTGAGGTTGCACGGGGTCCTAATGTCGATCGTCTCAGATAGAGATCCGCGTTTTACTGCTAGGTCGTGGCAGAGTTTGCAGAGTGCCTTGGGCACTAGATTGACCTTTAGCACGGCTTATCATCCTCAAACTGACGGGCAATTCGAGCGTACTATTCAGATCCTTGAGGATATGCTTCGAGGTTGTGTCCTTGACTTTAGTGGGTCATGGGAGAGGCATTTGCCCTTAGTGGAGTTTGCCTACAACAACAGTTTCCAATCGAGCATTGGTATGGCGCCGTTTGAGGCCTTGTATGGCCGACCGTGTAGGTCTCCAGTTTGTTGGGCCGAGGTGGGTGATGCACCTTTGTTGGGCCCAGAGTTGGTTCGGGGGACGACGGAGAAAGTTGAGCTTATCCGTAGAAGGCTTGTTACAGCCCAGAGTCGCCAAAAGAGTTATGTCGACCGTAGGAGGAGGCCTTTGGCATTTGAGGTGGGTGATCATGTCTTCTTGAAAATATCACCTAGGCGGGGTTTGATGAGGTTTGGGAAGAGTGGGAAGTTGTCCCTCTGTTTATTGGTCCTTTGAGATCCTTGAGAGGATTGGCGAGGTTGCCTACCGCTTAGCTTTGCCAGAAGTTGTACCTGAGTGCATGACGGTTTCATGTTAGTATGTTTCGTATACGAGCCGATCCGCCTCATGTATTTGGATTGGACCAACTTAGAGGTTGATGAGGATATCTCGTATGAGGAGAGACCAAGAAGGGTCTTGGATAGATGGGATCAAGTCTTATGAGGCAAGACGACACCCTTGGTAAAAGTTTTGTCGAAACATCACGGTTGAGGAAGCCACTTGGGAACGTGAGTTGGATGTCTGTGAGAAATATCCAGGCTTGTTTGTTAATGTTTAACCATGTATTGGGAATTTTGTTGTATTGA
Organism: Camellia lanceoleosa; assembly: GCA_025200525.1. Classification (NCBI taxonomy): domain Eukaryota; kingdom Viridiplantae; phylum Streptophyta; class Magnoliopsida; order Ericales; family Theaceae; genus Camellia; species Camellia lanceoleosa. The sequence goes on from JANUSC010000377.1 coordinate 188,619, forward strand.
TAAACTTTAAGAACGTTGAATGTGTCTTAAGTTGTAAAACATTATGTATGTTTTGGTTTATGGAAGTATCATGGATTATGCCTTGAAAATGGAAGTTAATTTAGCATTGTATATGTTAAATGTGTTGTAGAAATGCAAATATATCATTAACATTGAATATGTTATGGAATCGTGAGGCATGTATATTGAGACTTGTTGAATTTTGAAGAGATGAATGTTGATAATGCATGTTGTAACATATGTCGTAAAATTGCCTCGTGAATAGAGATGAGATGACCGGTAATGGGTCAAGATATTGAATATTGAGTTATATTATTGTTGAGAATTGAAAATTCATGTTTTTAAAACTTGTATCTAATTTTGGGGACAAAATTTTTTAAGGGGGGGGGGGAGGTTATAGAGATCCCGATTTTTCTCTCCATTGGTTGTTGTATTCCGGACTTAGGTTCTGTGGTGTTGGTTATTGTATGTATCTTGTTTTCATCCTTCAATTCTATATATTTGAGTTTTAGGTTGTATTGGGCAAGTTTGTAACAGGTTGGTTGTGATTGGGAACAAATGGTTGTTGCCCAGATTTTGGTCTCTTTGCTCAAGCGAGACTTTTGTCGCTCGAGCGAGCTCTGTGTTTTGGTTCCTTCGCTCGAGCCAGGGTTCCTTCACTCGAGCGAGAGTTGAGTGTTGTGTCTTGCGGCTTGAGCGAGAAGTCTTGCGCTCGAGCTTGCGTCTGCTTCTGGTTCTAGACCTGAGAGTTGAATTTCTTGGCTCGAGCGAGCGAGCTGTATGTTTTGGGTTTCTTCGCTTGAGCGAGCATTCTTTTGCTCGAGCGTGCTTCTGGCTGCAGACCTGAAGCTTCAAATTGTTGGCTCGAGCGAGGCTTTCTACGCTCGAGCGAGGTCTCTTTGTGTCTGGTTGCTCGAGCGACCACTCATTCGCTCGAACGAGCCTTGAATATATCAGATTGCAGCAGCTTCTTCTTCTTCACTTTTCTTCATCTCTTTTTCTAAAAACCCTAGAACGGCTGCTCTTTCTCTCTCTAAATACCTTCTCTCTAAAAATCCACCTAGTTCTAATGGTCTCCTACCCTAGTCCCTTTGTAAAAAGTGTGGAGCTTGGTGTGGGCTTCGTTTCAATTCGAGAAAGTTGGTGTTTGGAGCATTTCGGGTTTTCACCTTTTTCTTCTTTTGGTCTCTTCATTTGAGGTAAGGATACCCTACTCCATCTTATGAGTTTTGACATAAATTTTAGTCATTTTGATTAAGTGGTTTTGTTGGGTAATTTTGGGAAAAGTTAGGGTTTGAGTTGTATTTTATAAAAGATGGGTTTTGTATTTTGAAGCTCCATGTGCATATAAGACTTTAAGAATATGAGTTTGTGAGTCAAATTGGTAGAATTTGGTCTTAGGATCAATATTTGAGAAAAGAGGGAAAATGCCCTAATTATGTTGAGTAATTAATTTGAATAATTAATTTGTGGAATTATGAAATTGAGTCGAAATTCATGAAATTGGGGAATTATGAGCTTGAATGGTGTAGTTGGATTAATTAATCACTCACCTATGAAAATGTTGATATTATATCTGTTCGATGCATTTATTATCTATTTAGAAATAACTACTTTGGGCTATCGGTGGATGATAGTCTTGATTGTTATAGACACTCTATGTTGATTAGGGAAAACTGAAACTAATCAAACGTGTTATGTCATTGAGTATGACGGCTGAAATAATACAACAAATATGTGTATCGATTAATCATTGCATATGACAAGTGTTTGAATACATTGTATGTGCATTGTTTGGGAGGAGATAGGGGATGTAATTCATGGTTTGAGAGAGATAGGAGATGGACTCTCAAACCCTGCTTGGGAGATAGGATGGACTCCATTAATACATCAAATATGTGTATTAATTGTGAAGTATGGAAGTGTTTTTAACATGAGTTGTAATCTCATTTGAATTGTTGATATCAGAGGTGTTTTAAAATGAGCCGTTGTCTCATTTAATTGTTCGGCCAGGTTCTGAGCCATGTTTTTATAACTTGAAAATTGGATAAGTAAAGGAAAGTGAAATGAAACATGGACTATTTGTCATGGAACTGAATTGTGTTATAAGTTGTTTTATAAGTGTTAGCCATTTATCAAATGTTAATGTTTTAGTTATTTCTCATACTTGGTTTAGTATATCTCTACTGGGCATTGGCTCACCCTATATGGGACATCATTTTCAGGTTCAAGTGATATGCCATAGAGCGATCCCGGTTCTTCCTCCTTTGGTTGTTGTATCCGGACTTGGTTCTGTAGATGTCAGCAGTGGTTTATATCTTGTTTTCGTCCTTCAATACTTTGTATTTGAGTTATATGATGTTTTGGGCAGGATTGTTACAGGTTGGGTGTGATTGGGAGCAAATGGTTGCTACCCAGAATTTTAGTCTTTCGCTTGAGCGAGCCTTTTGTCGCTCGAGCGAGCTATGTGTTATAGATCCTTCAGTCGAGCCAGGGTTTCTTCACTCGAGCGAGAGTTGAGTTTTGTATCTGGTGGCTCGAGCGAGAAGTCCTTCGCTCGAGCTTGCGCTCAGATCTAGTTCTCGACGAAGGTTACGCCTTCGCCGAGCTTTCCTTCGCTCGAGCGAGCGAGGTCTATGTTTTGGGTTTCTTCGCTTGAGCGAGTATTCTGTCACTCGAGCGTGCTTCTGGGTTGCAGACCTGAAGCTTCGTATTGTTGGCTTGAGCGAGGCTTTCTACGCTCGAGCGAGGGTTCTTTGTGTCTGGTCGCTCGAGCGACCAATCCTTCACTCGAGCGAGCCTGTGTAGTAGACAGTAGCGGGATTACACTTCACTTTTTCATCTCCTCTTTTGTATAAACCCTAGATCTGGCTGCTCCTCTCTCTACACTTTCCTTCTCTCTAGGGTTTCATCTATTTTTAGTGTGTTTCTACCCTAAGTTCTTTGTAAGAAAGATAGAGGGTTATGTGGGTTACATTTTAATCTGAACATTTGTGGTTTTGGAGCACTTTGGATTTTCACCATCTTCTCCTTTGGTCACTCCATTTCGAGGTAGGGATTTCCTACTCTATTCTATGAGTTTTAACATAAATTTTGGTCATTTTGGTTAGTTGGTGTTGTTGGGAAATTTTGGGAAAAGTTCGGGTTTGTTGTGCAAATTTGAAAGAGGGGTTTTGTGTTTCAAAAACTCCATTTGTATATGAAACCTTGGGAAATGGTACTATTGTTGTTGAATGGAAGAAATTGAGCCTTGGGGTCAATAGTTGAGAAAAAGGGAAAAACACCCTAATTGTGTTGATTAATTAATTTGAATAATTAATTTGTGGAAACATGAAATTGAATTGAGGATAATGAAATTGAGAAATTGTGGGATTAAATGGTGTAGTTGGATTAGTTAATCACTCACCTATGAGAATGTAGATATTATATCCGCTTGTTGCATTTATTATCTGCTTAGAAATAACGCTGGGCAATCGTGGAGGATAGTCTTGATTGTTGTAGACATTGTATGTTGATTAGGGAAAACTGAAACTAATCACATTGAATAAGTCATTGAATATGACGGTTGAATTAATAAAGCAAATATGTGTATTGATTGATTATTGTGTATGACAAGTGTTAAATACATTGTATATGCATATTGTTTGGGAGGAGATATGGGATGTATTCCATGGTTTGAGAGAAGATAGGGGATGGACTCTCAAACCTGTTTGGGAGATAGGGGATGGACTCCATGGATACAGCAAATATGTGTGTCACTTGAAGTGTTAATACAACAAATGTGTGAATTAAATTGAAATATTGGAAGTGTTTTTAATGTGAGTTCTAGACTCATTTGAGCTGTGAATAAAGGAAATGTTTTAATATGGATGTATTCCCATTAATTGTTTGGCCAGGTTCTGAGCCATGTTTATGAAATGATTTGGATAAGTAGAGGAAAGTGGAATGTAACATGGACATGAAAGTTATGAAATTGTATTGTGATATAATTTGGTTTATAAGTGTTAACCATCTATCAAATGCTCTTGTTTTAGTTATCTCTCATAATTGGTTTAGTATATCTCATCGGGCTTTGGCTCACCCTATATGGGACATCATTTTTAGGTTCAGTGATATGCCACCTCCAAGGACGAGCTTGGGAGGCTTAAGGTCGATAGACCTTTTTGTTGTTCTTTGATATTACATGTAAATTGTGCCAAGGGCTTAATATGTATCGAGTTAATACTCTTTTTTGTAACCAAGTGTTGACTTGGAAAGTTGTAAGCCTAGAGGACATTTACTTTGTTGTCAACATGTAATATCTTTTGTAAGAATACTCAAATAAATAGAATTATGCTTTATTCTCTTAAGTTTATGGATGTCTTGAATGTGGCTTTATATGTATTATTTTCGTATGCTATATGCTACCTCCAAGGACATAGCTTGGAAGGTTTGGGAGTTGAAGATTCTTTTGGTTGTTTTGTTATTTTGGTATTACATGTAAATTCAGTTCGACGGCTTAATGTGTATGAGTTAGTACTCTTTTTTGTAACCAAGTGTTGGCTTGGAAAGTTGTAAGCCCATAGGGCATTTACTTTTGATGTCAACATGTAATACTTTTGTAATGAATACACTGATAAATAGAAATATGTTTTATTCTCTTATGTCTATGCATGTCAAGAATATGGGTTTATATGCATTATTTTGAGGGCGTTACATTTATTAGGTAAAATATTTATATAAAAAATTACGATGATTAGATATTAATTGTTATATATTTAAATTAAATTTATATTATAAAAAATAGGTAATTATTTTTAAAATTATATTTGTCATCTATTTTTTTTAAAAAAATATGCTTTAAATATATAGCTACTGATATTCAATTCTCTTTATTTTTTATATAAATATTTTAATTAAAGATTTTTAAAAAATGAATAGTTCAAATCATCGGAATCAATTCTAAAATAGACCTACTAAATCCAAACGCCCCCTCAAATTAAATAACAACTCAAAAAAAAAAAAAAAAAAGCCAAATCCTTTCTGATACCATGACATGGCTTATGTTTTAATTGTATGTACACCTCAAAAAAAAAAAAAAAAAAAAAAAAAAAAAAACTTACAGATAAAACAAGTTGAGTTATTTTTTTAGATAGTTAAATAAATGGATAAATTATAAATACACATCCGAAGTTTATTTAAAATATAAATTATTTCATGTGATTTTAAAAATTATATCATGTGCCTTGAAGTTTTTTACTTCATAATAAATGGTCATTTTACCAATAAATCATTTAGTCATAGCTATTATTGATGTCAACAGTATATTTCAATAAATAATTCAACCAATTTTATTATTATATGGTAGAGCATTTAGAAATTTTATTTTTTACGATGATTATTTCTTACTCATTAAGCTTTTAAAATTTATTTAATTATTTACCTTTCAAAAATCAATATGGCAAATTTTTAAAATTCATATATTTTTATTCTAAAATAGTAAAATATTATAACTATGTCATTTTTTTTATAACAAACCATAATTTTAATTATTAATTGTTAATACAACAATTTTAATTTATCTATACTATATGTTATAACAAAGGAATATTTGAAACAAAACACTTAGAAAATGGCTAGTGAGAACAAAGGAAATGATGTTAAATTAGTACCGCTACATACGATTCTATTAATAGCTCTGAATAAACAAATCTACCAATTACCAGAGGCGGGTAATTTCCAATCGCCTCAGATTTCTTTTTGAGCTTGCACCTCTAGCCAATCCAAGCGCACTCCTCTTGAAATATTTCTCAAAGACGAAGGCTAAAAAAAAATACAAATAAGAGCTTTATACATGGGATGAAGCAGATAAATAGTATGAAATAAACAAACAAAAACAACAGATCTTACTCTGCACTAATAATCATATGTTGTGGCAATGGCCCTAACAACCTCTCCATCATAGCTAGATGTTCCAAGTTCTCATTGTCTAAACATTCCAAGAGTTGCCCAAAAGTCCCTGCAATTATATTACCCTATGGATTTAATTCATCGAATGAATTAACAATGATGGGATTATGGAATGTCAATTTGAAAGTTTATGGAACCCAAAATGTGAGTGTTTCACATTAATACCAATGTCTAGAAGACTCATATTAATAACAAAAATAAATAATAAATAAATAAAAAAAGAAGGAAAGGAACAGATAAAGGGAGAAAAAAAGAAGTTGAAGGAAAAACTAAGCTTCAGCCATTTTACTCGTATATCGCTTGCAAGTACAAGTAAATAAAATATGTTATTGGTGAACAGATTACAAATCAAAGAAAAAACTAAGAACATGGATCCACAAATAATAGGACATATCTAAACCGAAAATCAATTGGTTTGTTATTTTCAAAAACTGTTTTTAGAAATGAGTTAGAGAACCATTTTCTAGGAGGCACCATAACACTATTTTATGTTCCCTATTTTGTGGTTTCCAGTTAGGAATAGTATTATGAACACACACACCCAAAAAAAGAAAATCCATGAGTCCTCAAAATTTTCAAAACTTTCGTAAAAATGTTTGAGAGCATTTTGGAAACCACTTCTTAATTACATAATTTGTCCTTTTGAATCTTTTAAAAGCAACCGTCCAAATGGCTTACATTGGGCCCAACACAATTGGGATAAACTCAGAGCATCGCTTTTGAAAGAAAAACCACCTTTTTCAACCAAAAAAAACACACAAAACAAAAAATCAAACAGCCAATTTAATCCATTAAAACTGCTCAGAAGTCAACAGAACTGGGCAGTCCAAATATCATACAACTAAAAAATTTAGTTGAGCAATAAGCTAGCCATGGTCAACCATGAGCTTCTGTTGAATGAACGCCATCTCTGCCTGTCACGACTCCATTCCGCCCCTAGTAGAACAGTGCCGTGATGGCCAGTAATCCGAGATTAACCTTCAAAATTCACACACAACAGAGTACACATATGGGGCTTACAAATGCGGAAGCAATAAATTAAAAGCTAAGTAGTCCATAAGAGCAGTGCATAAGTCAAATGGAATGGCATACATCTTTACATAGCTTTAATACAACAAAACGAAGTACAAAAATACATCTTGAACAAAAGGCTTCTCAGCCATCAAATACAAAATACAGTGAAATACAACTAAGAAGCATGATCTTCAAGATGCTGCAAAAGTGCAAAATCCAAAACAAGTGGCAAGTACATCTAGGCGTCACCGCCGTCCTACTGCCACCTACATATATATAGAGAGGTGAGCTTGGATACTCAAAGGAATGGTATGAATAATAAAGGGGTTTGTATGACCGATATTCAAGATCTTTATCAACGATACATAACATAATTAGTAAATCAAAGGATGAACCAAGTCCATCTAGCAAATCTTTCAAGCTTCAAAGGATGCTTACTAGCATCAACATAGTACAAGTGATGACATGTCGAATAAACAAACCCACGCGTAAACCGTCAAGACAAGGAAAGACAAGGAGATATCTCAAATCAATGGTGTAGTTGCATTATAGTCCTCGCACTAAGGACTTGTGCTACAAATGCTTAGAGTCCCCTAGCACGCAGCATTTCCAAATTTGTGCTACAAATGCTTATAGTCCCCTAGCACGCACGGACTTCCAAATTTTGTGCTACAAATGCTTATATTCCCTAGCACGCATTTAACTTCTAAATTTTGTGCTACAAATGCTTATAGTCCCCTAGCACGTACGGACTTCCAAATTTTGTGCTACAAATGCTTATAGTCCTCTAGCACGTACGGACTTTCAAGATGTCATCGAAACAAGATATAACACTTGATATACAAAATAGGAATAATCATTCATGCTTACAAATACTTTCCAAAACAAAGCAAAGCGAGGCTTTTATCAAAACATTGTAACATAGCTTTATTAAAAATACCACTCACATAATTCTTCAAATGTCGGGGTCAAGGCAAGTCCAAGTCCTATAAACACATGGCAAAGTCTGTTGAATACACTTTCAAACAAGTTTCACATGCATACAGATGATCTCGGCATTCTTCAAAAACTAAGTCAAATCAAAATGAAACGCCGTTCCTCATCTCGGGAAAACATGCTGGGTACCAACCAGGTCTAGGCTGAGGTTCCACACCTCCTTGCCGAGGTGTGGTCTCGATGGCCACATTCAAGGAAATGAAGTCGGGAAAATATGGATTTCCCCCTACTGAAGAACATGAACATGAAGAACTTGAAAAACATGGATGCTCAATCACAACTTGTTATTTCAAAATCTGGGATTTTCATGCTATGAGTTCGAATACATGGACCTGGGCACCCATACTTGAAGATCTTATGAAAAACAAACACAAAAACATGAATCTTAATGCAAGCTTTCGGATCAAACAAGGCCTTTCATCAAAAACACATGAACACTACTTTCTCTTTCTAAAACCAACTTTAAATCAATGCATGGCAAAAGTATCAGATTCGATCATGCAATGCAACTAGATGTTCAATAAGAACAACGAGAGTAGGTTAAGATTCTAACCTCAAGATACTAATCTAACGGCTCAAACACCAAAGATCAAGCTTGGAAGTCTACTCTTCTCTCAAGAACTTCTTCTTCCTCTCCTCCTAGAGCTTCTCTAAAATGCAAGATTTGATACAAAATGATATGTTTCTAGGTCCTGTCATTCGACTTAACCCTCAACTGACATGTGGCGCTACCGGATTGGGTTACTCAAAAGGTGACTGATTGACAAGACAAAACTATGTCAAAGTGTGTTCAACAAGCTGTTGCAAGGGCACTCCTAAGTAGTGACATCGCTAATAACAAGGCTTCGGAAGCAAAGGACAAGGACCTCGGCTAGAAAGGACAACACTTGGCCTAGCTGTGCCACACCTCGGCCTAGGTCGCACTACCCAGAGCAAGATCACTTGTTCAAGGGTGACATCTCGCCTAGATAGTGACATCTCACCAACATGTTAGGGCAGGTGGAGGCCAATCGTAAAAGGGTCCCAAGGTAGTTCTAGGCTTAAGGTGACCTCGCTTGGATTAGTCTAGGCTAACCACACACCAAACAAGGAACAAAGCATGCAAATAACACTTACAAAACAAAGACAAGGTCTAAAATGCGTGCTTAATATGACAGTAATCATATAAATGCATATGAGTATGGTTAGGACAAGCAGAGGGTTACTACACCGCCTCGCATACCTTTTGAGTTTATAGTCCTTTTGCCGGGTAACAACTCCTCTCAACCTTGATGTTTCCAAAACTTCATACTCATCCTTACATTCTTGTCAGCCATTGAGTCTTTTCTATTTGATCAGTGTTTATATGATTTTCCATCCCTTTGCGATGATACTGATGCAGTCCATTGTCGATATATTTTCGAGAACCCTTTATGTTGTTTATAAAGAGGCTGCTGAGGAGGCAGCCCATCAAGACCCATCAATTTGGCAATAATGTTCGGTGGCCGTCCATCAACATACATTGTTACAAACATACACTTAGCTATGTAAACACAGAAACTACACTTAGATATCTAAACACAGAAACACGGAAACAAATTAAAACACAGAAACACAGAAACTCCACTTTTTTCCTTCTGATCTTCCTTTCTCCTAAAAGCCTTCCTGGGGTCTGGGAATGAGTCTACACCCATGAGTCTTGCGACTACTCCTGGGGTCCTGACTTGGGTTTTGAAATTCTTTTTTCAGTTTTCAAAGGTGGTGGTAGTGGTAGGGATATCGGTGGTGGGGCTGGATGGTCGGGTTGGGAGGCTGCCGATGTAGAGGCGGCAATAGAGGATGCCGGAGAAACACTTGAACTTGGAATTCTGTGACTTGGCCATGTTTGAGAGAGAGAGAGAGAGAGAGAGAGAGAGAGAGAGAGAGAGTGTGTGTGTGTGTGTGTGTAACGCCCTCATAAAAGCAACATTAAACCCATCAATATAGATATGTATTGATATATAAAATGTCCCCATCTTTGTATTCGTTAGAGTAATTCATTACAAAAAGTATTACATGTTAACAACAAAAGAAAATGCCCTAAGGGCTTACAGCTTTCCAAGTTAACACTTGGTTACAAAAAAAAAAAAGAGTATTAACTCAATTACACATTAAGCCCTTGGCTTGAAACTACATGTAATACATCAAAAGAAGGCAACACCAAAAGTCTATCAGCCGCTAGCCTCCCGAGCTAAGTCCTTGGAGGTGGCATGCTACCTGTACTTGAAAATGATGTTCCCATATAGGTGAGCCACACCAAAGAGTAATACACTAAACCAGCTATGAATAGTGACTAAAAGATTAGCAGTTGATAGATGGCCAACACTACTACATCCACAATTATTACCTTACAGTTCCATGACATACAAGCCCATGTTACAATTCATTTCCCATTTCTTTCAATTCTCAATTTATAACCATGGCTCAGAACCTGGCCAACAACTTATATGAGGTGGTAACTCATATTAAACATTTTCCCATTTCATAATACATAAGCATACTAGCTATATCAACACTTCCATAGATATGCATAAAAGCAATACCACACTTCCCAAGACAAGCATATGAGCTGTGTCAGCACATCACTAGATAAGCGTATAAGCTGTATCTATGGAGTCCATCCGCTATCTCCTCTCAAACAACGTCCGGTTTAGAGGTCCATCCCCTATCATCCCCTAAACCGTGGAGTACATCCCCTATCTTCTCCAACACAACACAATGCATATAAACAATAATTATGCACATCACCAAATCAATACATAAAGTTAATGTATTCTTTCAACTGTCATACTCAATGACACATTCCATTGATTAGTTTCCGTTTGCCTAATCTTCATGCATTGTCTACAATAATCAAAACAATCCTCCACTGATAGCCTAAAGCAGTTATTTCTAAATAGAAAATAAATGTACAAAATGGATAATGTATCAACATTTCAATTCGGTGAGTGATAAACAATCCAACTACACCCTTTAATCTCATACACTTCCAATCTCAACATTTCCAATTCAATTCCTCATTTCTCACAATTAATTATACCAATTAATTAATCAATGTAATTAGGGCATTTCCCATAACTAACATTACAACCCTTAAGGTTCCTTTTCATCAATGTATTAACATAAATTCCATCTCCCTATACCAAACATGCATCTAGGTTTATTATAAATAAAAACCCCAACTTTTGTAAAATTACACAAAGGCCCAAACTTTTTCAAAATTACACAATAACACCCAACATATCAAAATGCTAAAATTGAAAGACAAAATTCATAAGGAGGAGTAGGATATTCCTACCTCAAGAGATGACACCCAAGGGAGAAGATGACGAAAACAAAGTTGCTCCAAATCACAAACTTTACGGACCAAAAGGTAGCTCTTGACGATCAACAACTTTTTTGTAAAGGCCAGAGATGAGCAAATCACTCCTACTAGATCAATACCTAGAGAGAAGGTAGAGTTCTAGAGTGAGAAGCTCAACAATGGTGTTTTTGGAAAGGTAGGAGAGAGAAAAGAATGTGAAAAAGTGATTTAAAATGTCAAAACACGGAGCTTTAAACCAGTCGCCCCACTTGAGCGTCCAAACCCCCGCTCGAGCGGCACTCATAGACTCCCGCTCTAGCGGCCAATACCCCGCCGAAGGCTTGATGCACACTCCCAAAGACTTTTGCAGACAGTTCCTACTCGAAGGCCAACTCTCGCCGAGCGGCACACAAACTCCCGCTCGAGCGGCCAATTACACACTCGAGCGTCCAACACTACACAAGAAATACTGGATGGGTGTAATGCCCGCTCGAGCGCCCAAATCCCCACTCGAGCGGACAAGCAAAAATCTGGGCTAGTAGACTTGGTTCCTAAGCTCAACCAACCTATTCCAAACCTGCCTAACACATCCTATAACTCAAACACAAAGTAGGAAAAGGTGTAAACAAGATAATAATCAACTACTAACATCCACGGACAGACGTCCGGATCATCAGACAACAAGGTAAACCCGGACCGCTTATAACCTCCCCTTAAAGAATTTTGTCCTCGAAATTAAGAACAAGTTTTCGAAAATAGGTTTTTTTTTTTCTCCATTTTAAACAACGTTACAATTCAACATTAAACAACTTGACCCACTACCGGCCATTTCATCTCTTATCAAGAGGCATCTCACAACAATTACATTTCAACATGTATTCCCCTTCCTTTTCAACCATTTTCAACACACATGGTTCACAATTTCATATCATAATCAATTTTCATGATACATCTCCAGGTCTATAATATAGCCAATATATGCAATATTACAATCAACTTCCATATCAAGGCAAGTTCTACAATATTTCCATAACCAAAACATTCAAAATGTTTTGCAACTTAAGACATATTTAATGATCTTAAAGTTCAATAATACAACAATATATAACATATGTTCAAACATCCACAAATAGGTCCGGGTATTTCTCTTGGACCTCTAACTCACGTTCCCAAGTGGCCTCTTCCACTTTATGATGTTTCCACAAAACTTTTACCAAAGGAATGGTCTTGCCACGCAGGACTTGATCCCGCCTATCCAAGACTCGAACCGGTCTCTCCTCATACGAGGCATCCTCATCTATCTCTAAGTTGGTCCAATCCAATACATGTGATGGATCCGGCTCATACTTTCAAGGCATACTCACATGAAACACGTCATGAACTCCGGACAACTGCGGTGGCAAAGCCAAGCGATAAGCAACTTCCCCAATCCTTTCAAGGATCTCAAAGGGACCGATAAACCGAGGGGATGACTTCCCACTCTTCCTGAACCTCATCAAACCTCGCCTAGGTGATATTTTCAAGAAAACATGGTCACCTACCTCAAACGCCAAAGGCCTCCTCCTATACCAAGATAACTCTTTTGGCACTGGTCAGAATAAGCCTCCTACGGATAAGCTCAATTTTCTCCATCGCTCCCTAACTAACTCCTGCCCAACAAAGGCGCATCACCCACCTCGCCCAACACACTGGGATCTACACTACGGCCATACAAGGCCTCAAACGGTGCCATACCGACATTAGACTAAAAGTCGTTGTTGTAGGCAACCCACCAATGGCAAGTGCTCTCCCACGCCCCACTAAAGTCAAGGACACAACCTCAAGCATATCCTCAAGGATCTCAATAGTACGCCGATCGCCTGCCACCGAGGATGATAAGTCAGACTAAAGATCAACTTAGTGCCCACTCGCAAACTCGCCACAACCTAGCAAAGAAACGAGGATCTCTATCTCGAGACGACGCCATCGACCCCGTGCAACCTCACTATGTCCCTAATATACAAATCGGCAAGATGGTCTACCAATCTCTCACGCCAGATAGGAATGAAGTGCCACTTAGTCAACCGCCTACAACCACCCAAATTGCATCACTACCCCGCCGAGTCCTCTAAGACCTACAACGGTCCATAGTGACATGCTCCCATTTCCACTTGGCACAGGCAAGGGTTGCAACAAACCCACTGGCCTCTGATGCTCGGCCTTCACTTGCTGGAAAGTAAGGCACTTAGACACGAAAACTGCCACATCTCTCTTCATACCCCATCACCAAAACTGGTGACCCAAATCCCGATACATTTTAGTACCCCCCGGATGCACCGCAAGGCGCGAATGATGGAACTCTCAGAGTACTTCCTCAGAAGACTCCTAAGACAAACAAACGGTCTCAGATCTCACACTCGTGCCGGGATACACCACAAACCCTTCTCAACTTTCCCATCGAGATCTTCTGAGGGACTCTACCTCAAGGTTACCCTCTATGCCTCTAACACTCGAGTCACAAGCATAGGTCGCACAACAATGTAAAACAAGGTCAAGATTTCAACAGATTCACCAGACGCAAATCGAACTCACCAAGTGCCCCCAACATTCCCCACTGATGGCTATACAAGCCACATCACCTATGGGTTTTTCATATGGGCATCGGCCACAACATTGGCCTTCCCGGATGATAACGCAACTCAAGTCGTAATCCTCAATGAACTCCATCCACCTCCTCTACCTCAAGTTCAAGTCTTTATGTAAACAGATATTTCAGACTTTATGATCCGAGAACACCTCGAATCTCTCACCGTGAAGGTAGTGCCTTTAGATTTTCAAGGCAAAGATCACCGCTAACTCTAGGTCATGTAGGGTAATTCTTCTCATGAATTTTCAACCGACGTGAGCCATAAGCTACTACTTTCCTTCTTGCATCAACACACAACCCAAACCTCCCGCGAGGCATCACAATAAACCGTGATAACTCCAACCTCTCCTAATAATCAAGATTGGAGTGGTGGTCAATCTAACTTTCAATTCTCGAATGACTTTTCACAAGTTTCACTCCATACAAATTTGACTTCTTCCGAAGTCATTTAGTCAATCTGCAGCAATAACTCGAGAAATCCTTCACAAACCGACGGTAATATTTAGCTAACCCGTAAAATCATGATCTCAAACACACTCTTAGGTCAGGCCCAATCTTGCATCGCTTCGCCTTGATGTATCAACAGACACCCCTTCCTGATACCACATGGCCTAAGAACTTGACTTCTCTTAGCCGTAACTCACACTTCCCAAATTTGGCGATAGCCTATGGGCTCTAAGCCTCAAGCACCACTCTCAAGTGTGCCGTGCTCCTCCTCAAGATGAATAATCAAGATGTCGCCCACGAAGACGCACTCACAAAACGATCCAAGAATTCTCAAAAGATCCGGCTCATCAAGTCCATAAAGATCGCCGGCATTGGTGAGCCCAAATGACATCACTAGAAACTCATAATGGCTATACTGCTGCATTTTAATGCCATCTTCTAATATCCTCCTCCTCGACCTCAACCGGTGGTAACCCGATCTCAAGATTATCTTAGAGAAACAACTGAACCCTTCAATCGTCAAACAGATCATCTATACGAGCATAGGGTACTTATTCTGACCGTAGTCTGATTCAACTTCCTGGAGTCGATACAAAGTCTCAAGGCACCATCTTTCTTTTAGCAAAGAGGGCCGATGCTCCCACAAATAAACACTAGGGCAAATGAAGCCCTTATCTAGTAATTCCAGAGTCAACTTTCAACTCAACCAACTCACTGAGCAAAACTAAGGTGCCATGGAAATCGCTGCCGTCGGGCACTAGATCAATAGAGAACTCAATCTCCCCATGAGGTGGCAAATCTACGAGGTCCTCGAAAAACATCCGGATACTCACAAACCACCCTCGCAATACACTGGGTCTCATCACACTCACTACTCTCAAAGCTAGCAGTAGACCACTAAGCTTACTCCGCATGCTCATACCTGGCAAAACACTACCAACCCGGCCCCCAAGAAATGGAAACACTCGCCACTTGCAGACAACAAGTGACTTCGGTAGTAATCAATAATCGCCAGTATGACGATAACTAGTCAATACCTAAAATAACATCAAAGCCCTTCATGGGCATAACTACAAAAGGAAACTAAGCCTATGATCACAACCTCTATATCACAACCCCTCATCCGTGTTTCAAAATCAACTCACCCTCAATAGGCGACACGGCACAAATAGGAGACGCTAATAGTGCTAACTCCAACTCCAACATGATGCAAATGCAAAGAGATACAAAAGAATGAGACGCACCAGATTAATCAATACACTAGCAACCGAAGTTGCAAAACAGAAAGGTACCTCTCACTACCGATGGGGCAGATTAGGTCCCGCGCAGAATAAAGATACACGCCTCTATAGGCCCTCGATCCACCGCCACCTCTAGGAGCATACGATCGGCCGCAGATCGATGACGGCTCCTGTTGGCTCTCGAGGCCTGCAGACATCGAGCTGCCGATAACTCAAGGCCCGCTTAGAACCAGACGCCTCAAGCGGCACTCAACCTGGCAAAACCTCTTTAGGTGCCAGTTTCCCACATCGAGCATAACAAGACAAAGGCCGCCCCGCCTAACTCGCCCTGAGGTCTGGCTGAAGAAGAAGCAGCCGACTTCTCCCTTCATGGGCAAACCGAAGACTTATGACCCACCGCCACATGCAAACAAGTCAAGCTCTCCTCGACTACCTCTCCTGAGCTCACTCTGCATCGAAAAGTCGATCTAGCCAAACCACCTTGAGATCGCTGGGGTTAAAACCCTTCGCCTCCTCGCCATCACCCTAGCCCTCTTGGCTCCTCTTGGAACCTTGTCGCTTCTCATGATCCTCCTCCAGATCATAATTTATATGAGCAACCGATCCACCAGATGTCTATACTCTGATGTAAGACCCACTAACTCTCAACTTGAGGCCCCGCCTCAACTTCCGCCAAACTCATAGCAACGGTGTTCCTGACGCCACTAGCTCTGTGCAAACCGACAAGCTAGTAAAAGTAGCCTCAAATTCGCCACCGACAAACCCCGCCGCTTAAGGGCTAAATCGATCCTCAAATTTTCCCTAGCAACCGCAGATAAAAACCTCCCCGAAAGCTCTCTACAAAGCCCTCCATGCACCACCAACATGGGCCTTCTCATACTTCCACCATTGACCAAGATCTCCTTCACCGAAGGATGCCAAGGTCACCTTTAGAGTCCCATCCTCGATGCCAAGCATCTCAAATGTCTTCTCCATCTGCTCCAATCACTGTCAACCTTAAGTGGCTCTTTCTGATCCCCAATAAATTCGTCCCAAGTTAGACCGAAAAATTCCTCTTCAAGAAAGAAGGCCCCGCCTGCAACCCGATGCTCAACTCTAAGAATACCCAAAGCTCCCGCTTATCTCTCGGCCAAGGCACCCAGAGTCTTAACTCCACTGCTCGCCACGTTGGCTTGACCAACTACCTCCTACACCGCCGAATATCATCCTAGAAGGTACCTCCCCGCCTCCTAGGCCTACCACGCCTACCACCTCGCCCCGACATCCTATTAAAGATAACAAAGACGTTAGCACATTCATAAATGTGTCAAACTAAACACCCACGCCCTAATGCATGGACAATCAGAATTCACTCCACGTAAGCACATAAACACATAAGCACTTACGATTCCATTCTGGATAATGACAATTCCAAGGCCACTAGAGTTCCTATAGAAACAAAGATTGATCAAGTGCTTTTCCAACAAGACTATAGAAACCCAAGGATCCAATCAATATCCTATAAATCAAATCCCATACCCAAATAATCACATAAACATGTCATAAAACACGTTACATTACACTTAAGTCTCTACCAAGCGAGACAAACCCATTGCGATATTAATCACTTCCCACGCACTCCAAAGTACTCAACCCGACGCCTCGATACCAAGTTGTAATGCCTCATAAAAGCAACATTAAACCCATCAATATAGATATGCATTGATATATAAAATGTCCCCATCTTTCTATTCATCGAGTAATTCATTACAAAGTATTACATGTTAACAACAAAAGCAATGCCCTAAGGGCTTATACTTTCTAAGTTAACACTTGGTTACAAAAAAAAAAAAAAGAGTATTAACTCACTACACGCTAAGCCCTTGGCTTGAAACTACATGTAATACATCAAAAGAAGGAAACACCAAAAGTCTATCACCGCTAGCCTCCCGAGCTAAGTCCTTGGAGGTGGCATGCTACTGCGTATTTAAAAATGATGTTCTATATAGGTGAGCCCACACAAAGAGTAATACACTAAACCAGCTATGAATAGTGACTAAAAGATTAGCAATTGATAGATGGCCAACACTACTACATCCACAATTATTACCTTGCCCATGACATACAAGCCCATGTTACAATTCATTTCCCATTTCTTTCAATTCTCAATTTATAACCATGGCTTAGAACTGCGATCAACAACTTATATGAGGTGGTAACTCATATTAAACATTTTCCATTTCATAATAGATACATACTAGCTTATATCAACACTTCCATAGATATGCATAAAAGCAATACCACACTTCCTAAGACAAGCATATGAGCCGTGTCAAGACATCACTAGATAAGCGTGATAAGCTATATCTACGAGTCCATCCGCTATCTCCTCTCAAACAACGCCCCGCTTAGAGGTCCATCCCCTATCATCCCCTAAACCGTGAGTACATCCCTATCTTCTCCAACACAACACAATGCATATAAACAATAATTATGCACATCACCAAATCAATACATAAAGTTAATGTATTCTTTTAATCATACTAATGACACATTCCATTGATTAGTTTCGCTTTCAATCTTTCATGCATTGTCTACAACAATCAAAACTATCCTCCACCGATAGCCCAAAGTAGTTATTTCTAAATAGAAAATAAATGCACAAAATGGATAATGTATCAACATTTCAATTCGTGAGTGATAAACAATCCAAATACACCCTTTAATCTCATACACTTCCAATCTCAACATTTCCAATTCAATTCTCATTTCTCACAATTAATTATACCAATTAATTAATCAATGTAATTAGGCATTTCCATAACTAACATTACAACCCTTAAGGTTTCGTATTCATCAATGTATTAACATAAATTCCATCTCCCTATACCAAACATGCATCTAGGTTTATTATAAATAAAAACCCCAACTTTTGTAAAATTACACAAAGGCCCAAACTTTCTCAAAATTACACAACAACACCCAACATATCAAAATGCTAAAATTGAAAGACAAAATTCATAAGGAGGAGTAGGATATCCCTACCTCAAGAGATGACACCCAAGGGAGAAGATGACGAAAACAATGTTGCTCCAAATCACAAACTTTACGGACCAAAAGGTAGCTCTCGACGATCAACAACTTTTTTGTAAAGGCCAGAGATGAGCAAATCACTCCTACTAGATCAATACCTAGAGAGAAGGTAGAGTTCTAGAGTGAGAAGCTCAACAATGGTGTTTTTGGAAAAGTAGGAGAGAGAAAAGAATGTGAAAAGTGATTTAAAATGTCAAAACACGAGTTTTAAACCAATACCGACTCGAGCTGCCCAAACCCCGCCGAAGCAAGACTTCACAGATTCTCGCCTAGCGGCCAATCCCCCGCTTGAGCGTCGGATGCACACTCCCAGCACTTTTGCAGACAGTTCTCGCCGAAGGCTAACTCTGGCCGAAGGCAGACACAAACTCCCGCCGAAGCGCCAATTACACGCCGAAGGCCCAACACTACACAGAAATATCGATAGGTGTAATCCCGCCGAAAGGCCTAAATCTCGCCGAGCGATAAGCCAAAATTGGCAACTAGACGGTTCCTAAGCTCAACCAACTCTGCTCCAAACTCAAGTGAATACATCCTATAACTCAAATACAAAGTAGGAAAAGGTGTAAACAAGATAATAATCAATCGCTAACATCCACGTAACACACGCCCCGATCATCAGACAACAAGGTAAACCCTAGATCATTGTGAAAGGCGTAAAAGGCAACGAAATTATATAGGCTTGGTTTGGTACAATATAGAGGGACAAGTGATCCGTGAGTCATTTTGCCAATTTGAATCTAATTTCATAATTTGAATCTAATTTCCATTCTTATTTTATTTATTTAATAGGTAAAAATATTTATACAAAAAAATTAAGATGATTTGATATTAATTGTAATATATTTAAATTAAATTTATATTATAAAAAATAGATAATTATTTTTAAATGATATTTGTCGCTATTTTTTATATATAGTCACGATATTCAATTATCTTAATTTTTTATATGAATATTTTAATTAACGAGTTTTAAAAATGAACAAGCTCAAATCATCTAATCGACTCTAAAATAGACCTACTAAATCCAAACGCTTCCTCAAATTAAATAACAACTTGAAAAAAAAAAAACCAAATCCTTTCTCGATACCATGACATGGCGTATGTAAGTAATTATATATACACCCAAAAAAAAAGGTTATAGACAAAACATGTTGAGTTAATTTTTTTTAGGTAGTTAAATAAATGGATAAATTATAAATACACATCCTAAATTTATTTAAAATATGAATTATTTCATGTGATTTTAAAATTATATCATGTGCCTTGAAGTTTTTTACTTCATAATAAATGGTCATTTTACCAATAAATCATTTAGTTATAGCTATTATTGATGTCAATAATATATTTTAATAAATAATTCAACCAATTTTATTATTATATGGTAGAGCATTTAGAAATTTTATTTTTACGATGATTATTTCTTTACTCATTAAGTTTTTAAAATTTATTTAATTATTTCCTTTCAAAAATCGATATGACAAATTTTTTGAAATTCATATATTTTTATTCTAAAATAGTGAAATATTATAACTATGTCATTTTTTTTTATAACAAAGCATAATTTTAATTATTAATTGTTAATACAACCATTTTAATTTATCTATACTATTTGTTATAATAAAGGAATATTTGGAAACAAGACACTTAGAAAATGGCTAGTGAGAACAAAGGAAATGATGTTAAATACACGCATGCAATTCTACTAATACTGTAATAAACAAACCTACCAACTCTCAAGAAAGCAGCTTATTTCCAAATCGCTTTTGTACTTTTTTTGAGCTTGCACCCTCTAGCCAATCCAAGCGTGCACTCCTCTTGAAATATTTCTCAAAGACGAAGGCCTAAAAAATACAGATAAGAGCTTTATACATGGGATGAAGCAGATAAATAGTATGAAATAAACAAACAAAAACAACAGATCTTACTCGCACTAATAATAATATGTGGTAGTGGCCCTTACAACCTCTCCATCATAGCTAGATGTTCCAAGTTCTCATTGTCTAAACATTCCAAGAGTTGCCCAAAAGTCCTCGCAAGAATTATATTACCCTCATGGATTTAATTCAACGAATGAATTATCAATTATGGGATTATGGAATGTCAATTTGAAAGTTTATGGAACCCAAAAAGTGAGTGTTTCATATTAATACCAATGTCTAGAAGAGACATATTAATAACAAAAATAAATAATAAATAAATAAAAAAGAAGGAAAGGAACAGAGAAAGGGAGAAAGAAAGAAGCTGAAGGAAAAACTAACCTTCACACATTTTACTCTTAATATCATGCAAGTACAAGTAAATAAAATATGTTATTGGTGAACAGACATAAATCAAAGAAAAAACTAAGAACATGGATCCACAAATAATAGGACATATCTAAACCAAGATCAATTAGTTTGTTATTTTCAAAAAACTATTTCGTAGAAATGAGTTAGAGAACTACTTTCTAGGAAGCACCATAACACTATTTCATGTTCTCTGCTTTGTGGTTTCCAAATAGGAATAGTATTATGAATGCACACACCGAAAAAACAAACATGAGTCCTCAAAATTTTCAAGCAACTTTTAGAAAAATGTTTGAGAACGCTGAAAACCGCTTAATTACATGATGTCTTTTTCGAATCTTTTAAAAGAGGATCGACCAATCACTTTGCATTCAATAACACAGCTTGGGATAAACTCAGAGAATCATTTTGAAAGAAACCAACTTTTTTCAATAGAAAAACACAAAAACAAAAATCGAGCAGCCAATTTAATCCATGAAAACTACTCATAAGTCAACAGAATCGGGCATTCCAAATATCATACAACTAAAAAATTGTTGAGCAAGGTCAACCATTGTCACCATGAACTTCGCTGAATGAACGCCTATCTCCCGCTTTGGCCTTTTGAGTTTATAATCCTCATTGCCAACTACTCCTCTCAACCTTTGATGTTTCCAAAACGCCTTACCTTTCCTTACATTCTTGTCAGCGCTTATCGAGCCTTTCAGACGGATCTATGGTTCATATGATTTTCCATCCTTTATATGCATGATAATCGATGTAGTCCATTGTCGTATAAGTTTCCGAGAACCCTTTATGTTGTTTACAAGAAGTCACGAGAAGGCCCCATCATGACCCATCAATTTGGCAATAACGCTCTACCATTACCGGCCGCCCATCAACATGTTACAAACATACACTTAGCTATGTAAACACGTAAACTACACTTAGATCTCGTAAACATAGAAACACGTAAACAAATTAAAATATTGTGAAACACGTAAACTCCACTTTTTTCCTTCTCGATTTTCTCCTAAAAACCTTCCGGTCTCGAAGTGAGTCTAGGACCCAAGGAGTCTTTCTATGTACTACTCTTATGATCCCCGGATTTGCCTTGTAAATCTTTTTGGGTTTTCTTGGCTGCAGGTAGGGTGTAGGGATGCTCTGCGTGGTGGGGTTGGATGGTTGGGTTGGGAGGCTATCGATGCAGAGGAGGTAATGGAGGATACCCGAGAAACACTTCTGACCTTGGAATTCGTGATTTGCCCTCGCTGTAGAGAAGGAGAGAAAGATGAGGGGAGAGAGAGAGAGAGAGAGGAGAGGAGAGATCCAAAGTGCGAAAAGGCAAATTTAGGCAAACAACTATAAAGACTTGGTATGGTACAATATAGAGGGAAAGGAGTGATCCGTGGAGTCATTTTACCAATTTGAATCTAATTTCCATTTTATTTTAAGACTTATTAGGTAAAAATATTTTAGAAAAATTAAGATGATTAGATATTAATT